>OZ017738.1:227056295-227251295 GCA_963969285.1 Odontomyia ornata | reverse complement strand
TCAACGTGGTTTTAGGGCAGGAAGATTGACGATAGACTAATTGTTCACTGTCAACAGTTACGTGAGAAATGCTGGCAAATCCATATAGATGTACATCAAATTTTCGTTGACTTTAAGCAAACATTCGACAGTATTGATTGTAACGTTCTATACCAAATAATGTTTAGGTTTGGCATCCCAGCCAAATTAGTCCGTCTTACCAAAATGACAATGACGTCGACGAACTTCCAAGTTCGCATCAATAATCAGGTCACCGATGCCTTTAAATATCGGATTAAAGCAGGGAGATGGGCTTGGCCTATTGATATACAATTTGGCTCTGGAATATGTTATAAGAAAACTACCTTTCGATACAACAGGTACATTATTATACAAGTTGAGCCAAGTAGTAGCCTCTGCGGACGACATCAACATTTTGTCATGGTTGTTAACAATCGCCAAGGAACTTTTCCTGAAGCTCGACAGCGAAGCAAAACAAGTAGAGCTGCAAGTCAATGAGAATATAACAAAACACGATATAGTCACGGAAAAATACCTCAAATATCCAAAATATCACACTTAGCGAATACAGTATCGAACATATGGGCAAATTTGTGTATCTAGGCACCAAAATACCGAGAACCGCTGATGAAAGAGACGAAATTCGCCGAAGAATACAGTTCGCAAATATTGGAAAGTCTAAAAAGTATTGAGCCTTTTTTGTCACTAGATGATGCTCGTTGTCATATATCGGGCAATGCTAATCAGATTGAGTCAAACTGACATGCGTTTGAAAGGTGACATTCCAGTCTACAATTTTTATATGGACAGTTTGTATTTCGTCATTCGTGTCAAAAGTTGTATTCATTTAAAAATGAGTGAAATTTCTGAAAAAATTCCTTATATTTTACAATATCACTACGATCAAGGTGAGAATGCATCGCAGGCTCGTGAAAAAATTTGTGGTGCCTATGGTCAAGATACTTTATCAAAAGCCACAGCCAAGAGATGGTTCGTTCGCTTTTGTCCTGGAAATTTTGATGTCAAAGATGCACCTCGCTCAGGTCAACGAATCACTGAAAATATGAAATATTACTAAAAATTGAAGAAGACCGACACATAAGCAGCCATGACATTGCGCTAAGGAACTGACTATTCATCACCAAATAGTTTTGAACCATTTGCGTAAGGCTGGATACACAGAGAAGCTCGATGTTTGGGAGCCGCATGAATTAACACAAAAAAATTTGATCCACCGAATTTCCATTTGCGAAATGCTAATAAAACGCAACGAAATCGAACCATTTTTGAAGCAAATCATTACGGGCGATGAAAAATGGGTAAGATGGGTAAGATGAATCATCACAAACGTCTTCAAAGCCAGGATTGACACCAAATAAGGTTATGCTGTGTGTATGATGGGATTGGAAGGGAATTGATTATCATGAGGTGCTAGAACTTAGCCAAACACTCAATTCGGCCCTGTACTGTCAGCAATTAACCAGATAGCAACAAGCAATTGATCTAGAGAAAAGGGCGTTGCCTTCCATCATGACAATGCCAGACCAAACAAATATTTGATGACCCGGCAAAATTTGACAGAGCTTGGCTGGAAAGTTTTGATGCATCCACCGTATAGTCAAATTTTGATGTATCCACCGTATAGAGCTTGGCTGGGAAATTTTGATGCATCCACCGTATAGTCCAGACCTTGAAACATCAGACTATCATTTGTTTCTGTCTCTGCAAAACTTCCTTAATGAAAAGAAACTCACTTCAAAAAGGGACTGTGAAAATCATTTGGCCAAGTTTTTCGCCGATAAACCACAGAAGTTCTACACAGATGGAATACCAACAAAACGACAAAAAGTCATAGATAATAATGGACAATATGTACTTAAATAAAATCCATTTTAAATTAAAGAAAAATGACAAAGGCTCAATACTTTTTAGACTTACCAATAAAATATTTTTATCAGTTTTGACGATCTTGAAGGCCAGCGGCATACACAGGAAAACAAAGCTCCAAGTTTAAAAATCGGTGATAAGACCGGTGTTATGCTATAGGTGTAGAACCAAAGCATCCGCAAAGATATTGAACTCCTTCGAGTGACGGGTTCTGCGGCGAATAATCGGAGCGAAGTTAGACAACCATGAACTGTATGAAATTGTTGACGAGCCGGAGGTCTCAACGATTGTAAGACTGTTGAAGCTACAATAGGCTGGCCACATCATCGATCTACCTGCTCTGAAACCACCTTGATACTCCCCAATAATACTGTTGGCGTATGATCCGATTTTACTTTCTAGGATCTTTGAACATAGTTTGTACGCCGTACAAAGTAGTGATATGGCTCTTAATTTTCGCACTGAAGCTTGTCACCTTTTTTTGTGGATAGGGAACATAATCGATTGGCTCCACTCTTTTGGCATATGTTCTTGTTGCCAAATGTGCTGGATGACTTTGTGAATAGCTCTATGAACACTGCTGCCGCCTTATCTGATGAGCTCCACTGGAATCTCATCGATACCCGGCGCTTTATTATTCTTTTGGGCTTTGATGATGGAACACAATTCATTCAGAGTTGGTGTAGCCAATGGAAGCTCTCCGCAGACATATATAGGCTCCGATGCTCTGGAGCTGTGCGGAGGATTAAGGAGGGTCTTGAAATATGATGCCCATCTTTCCTTACCCTTGGTTTCATCAGCGATGATATTGCCAATGTCATCACGACAGAGCGTGGTTTTGGGCTGATAACCACGTTTCAGGCTTTTCACTACTTTTTATGCTTGTCTTGTGTTGTTCATGATCAAAATTAGTAAATAGTTCATGAACTATTTACTAATTTTGATCATGAAAATATTATATTCCTTGAATATTGCCTTATGCAGTTATTTTTTTCTTTAAAGCTTTTATTTCCAACTCTCCCCAATGCATTCAGTTCAAAACATTTAAACGTAGGCTTACCTACTATTATCAGTAAGAAACTAAACTTTTAATTATATCTATTCATTTTTGTTAAGTAAACATTTGCCTATTTCCTGGTTATGCTGTTTGCATATGTTTCTAGTAGAATTTTTGGGTGCTCTCTTATTTTAAGTGTTTATGGAAACAATCATGAAAGTAAGAAAGTCAAGTTTGTTGTTTATGAAACGCGTATATGAATCAATTTTTTTATTGTTTTATGTTATTTTATTTGGGCTAATGTATAAGTATGCACTGTATTTAAAATGAAATGAGAGAAATTATTTAATTCTTATTAATAACTAAATGAAAAACTTTAGATCAGGTCGTCAAAGTCTTGAGTTTAGAAATCAGAATAGGAGTCATGTAATGGATGCGCGAATAGCGTCGCTACATCATCTTCTAAATCGTCGAACGTTCACAAAAATTGATAAAATCGATTTAAGTAAAATTGATATTATTAAAATTGAAGCATGAACTCAGGGAGACTTTGGTATGGAGAATTATTCAAATAATAATAAATCGATTCGTGGACAAAAGCAACAAAATGAAAAGACCAATACCACTCAAATTGATGAGAAGTTTAATCAGACTCAGAATACAAATAGCAATGAAAATACAGACAAAATGCCTATCGGGTACTCAAACAATTATTACGTTCATTATATAGAAAGGCACGGTTAGAACTGATAAGCACTAGTAGATGGTAAACGAAACGAATTAATATTAAAGTGAGAATCCTTAAGACGAAGAATTTGATTATCGTCAATTTATTTTTGATTAAATAATATTAAAAATGTTGGATTAAATTATAAGATCGGTCTTTCCATTCTGCTCCTCAGACCAGGTATAGGACCCGCTGCGATGGTATGCGGTTTACTGATAATGGGCTAGCCATCGGGCGCGCTTCACCTATTTTGTTGTTTTCAGGGGCTCTTGCCGGGTTGAGTGGCCTTCCGCTCACGTGCCCGTTTTATGACATAGGGTTATGTGACCCGATCACATAATTCTATGACATAAATTGGTCACATCCATATTTCCCGATGATGAGAAGGCTCATACAAAGGAGGTTGGTATGAGTTTTCCGCTCAAACAGGAAATATACGGCCACGTCAACATTTGGATCTTGATCCGGTTGGGCGGGTGCGAGGGGCACCTCATCAATCCGGTTGCGCCACTCTTATTTGTGGGCCATAAGAATCGTCGGGTAACGACGAAGTCACCCCAAGTCCGTCTGTTTTGACTCGTTTCGACTTGTTTTCGGAACAAGCAATTTTCCCCTTCAGTAGTTACCTCTATTTTTCGACTTCGGTCGACCTTTTTTCTGAGGCCCAAGAATTCGTGAATGCGAAATTCTTTTGTAGTGGGTCCTTGTGCTGGGGGAAAGAACCCGCCCCATGACACCGCAACGCTAGCTTGCCAGCGCATTCACGCGTCCCCAGACAAGGCCATTCTCGGCGAATCTTAACATCTTCTTCCGCCGAGGCAGCAGACCATCGCTGCAGTCCTACACGCACACTCAAACTTACTTTTCACTACAACCGACCTGTCATCGGTTCTAGACGTGAAGTCTTTGGATGTGACAACGGACTGTACCTTACAGGTCAACAAGTCCGGACACACTTAGTCTACTCCGAGGTGGCTGCTGGCTAGCTAGCTAGTTCGGAGAGAGATTCGGTTGCAGGTCTTACGCGAGCAGACTAAGTCCGAGATACAATAACTCAGCCACCGGTTCACATGCCCGATTCAAACACGTCAAAAATACAAACATACGGAAAAGAAACCTACTTTACTTTATTCCGTATTCCTTCTTATCATCCAGCCAGCAACAAAAAAAACTAGATTTAATTTCGCGTTCCCGACGCGCTACCGAAAAATATACTGCATTAATTTAAATCCGAAAAACCCTACTCTAATAAAAAACGCACAGCAAACGATGGTACTGCGTACCGCATGCGTCACGAAACCGGCCATAGGCGGATTCCTAGAACCCTACCCTTTCAACGGCATACTTGCCGTTCGCCATCACTCCTGCTGAAAGAGAAGAGCATGCTAGAAAGGAAAGTCTTGTTATAAATTAGCAATTCATTTTTAATTCTCTTGTTTTGGGGGTTGTAGAAATTTACAAACAATAATCATTCATTAGGTTTTTCGATCGTTTGTTCGTTTTGCGCTTAAATTTGTGTTTGACTACATATGGCTTTAAACAACAAAGAATAATGGTTGTATTATTAAATATATCAATTATTTACAATTTAATTATTATTGCATTTCGAAAAGCAATTTGGTACGTATTTTCGAAGATAACGTGAAATATTTTCGACCTTTTCTCCTTCGAAATTTCATTCATTTTATGTTTACATAAATGTCTTACTTCTTTCTTTTGCAAAGGGAATTGTAAATCTTACATTAACTACTAAGCAGCAAAAATTTTAAGCTCGTTCAGTAGAACTTTTAGATTTTTTCTCTGAATCAACTTTTTACGAACGTGCAAACTAGCATACTTCAAATTCACGAACAAACAAGGATAACAGAATTATAACAACAATTTAGATCTAAAGATACAAAAGATTGTAATGATATAGTAGCATGATTAACTTTTTTTAGGTTTTTAATTGTTTTACTTTTTAATCGTCTTACCTTCTAGTCGTCTTATTAATTTTTCTTCCTCCGTTTCTCTTGCTTTTCCATGTATACCGGGTAAATATTTTTTTTTGTTACACTTCGCGTTAATTTCGGTTGATTTGCTCAGAAAATTTGTGCGTTTTCGAATGCAGCGAGAATTTTAGGCGCTAAAATTGGTAGTGTCGTTTCGATTTCACGATGATAATCTCCTTCGTGAATGTTTCCACTTAACACAAATGGTCTACGATTCGATGATTGGTCACAGAGTGGCATATTATTGTCCTGCAAGTCGATGTTTGTCGTAGAGTTGAATTTGAAGATGCGCAACCAAGGTCCTCAATTTCGTGGCACAGCCTTGCGTTACGGGCGAATTTTATTTTATCCCAATTTAATGAATGTTTTGCGGGAAAAACATTAGATGCCGACTCATACTTGCGCGCATTTGCCCGCCCTCGCACAATCTCAAAAGATTCACTTCCACTTTTCAACCGCGTGTTTTGATTTTATCGCCACAAGTCCAAAACTCAATAATCTGATTTTTGGGCGCTGGAGATTCTACTGCACTCCACGACTAACCTCAACTATACGTGTTCCAAACTCCACTCCTATTGTGTGAGGGCAGTTTGCCATGAATTTCTTTTCTGTCATTTGCTGATCGTATACAATTCCATAAATATTTCCATTTTCACAGCCTGTTTGAGGAGATACGATGCCCGAACGCGTGGGTTCTTTCCCTGCATTCAATCCTAATCCGATACACTGCGCAATGCCTCACAAAAAAAATCTCAACCGCTGTACAAATCTCGCGCTAGAATAATTTACCGGCCACCGATCAAATAAATAGCCCAAAACAAATTTGTGCACTACCTCGTCAACAAAAAGATTTTTTCGTGAAATCTTGTCCACTACGTTCCCAATATGGCTGAGTCAGACTGCCGCTTTGACCTCCCCCGAAAAAATGTATTAGTCGGCAGTGGCGTAGGGCCGATTCATTACAGGGCAGTGTCCGTCGGTAGATTTCGTCGCCTGCCTTGAAGCCGGAAGGATGAGATTGCAGGTTGTAACGCTCCTCCCCCGCCCGTCTACTATCTTCAATCTTCTCCCGAAGTTGTTCTCGTAGAATTTGGAGTTCCTCGTGCGGCTCCAGAACCACTATTGTGTCTTCCAAAACTTTTAACTGCCGCAATAACAATTACGAACGTGGCAGATCATGTACTGGCCGAACACGTCAAAGTACGGGGAGATACCTGTGGTGGAGTGGTATGACGAACGCAGGGCACAGGTGATGGCGGTCCCAATCCTTCTAATCCAGCTGGACATAGGCACGAATGGCGACTATGAGGGTACGGTTCAGCCGCTCGGACGCATTGGCTTGAGGGGAAAAGACGGCGGTCCGCTGGTGAGTAATACCATACTTGTCCATTAGATTCCGAAATCTAGCCGAGGTCAACTGAACTCCGTTGTCGGAGACCACTTTTTCCGGTACTCCGAATATATAGAAAACGCGATTTTCCAGGAAGCTGACTATCGGGCCGGTGGACATGTTCCGAATTGGCACAATAATTGGGAATTTGGACAACTGGTGCAGGACCACGACAGCTCCCGTGTGACCAGAAGTCAAACGAGCATAAGGACCGATGAGATCGATATACAAGCGCTGGAACACACGCTCAGGTAGCTCAAGTTTGCCCATCGGAGGCCGAAGAGCGGAATTGGGCGCTTTAGTGTACTTGCACAGCTCACAGGCGGCTACGTACGCTTTTACTTGCTGCGCCATCTTAGGCCAAAAGAAGTAGGTTTTCAGCCGCCGAAGCGTACGACCGTATCCGCCGTGCGTACTCAATGGGTGGTCATGAGCTCGTTTAAGGTCGATGGTCAGTTCTTCGGGCACCCATAACTTCCACTGTTCCTCTTCTTGTATGGGGTTTTGCGGATGCGAGTCCCATCCGCCTGTATATAAATCCCTCCGTCACCCGCAGTTCTGGTAGCTGTGGTAACTGGCACTGAATAGTATTCATCAGCTGGGTGTACCCTATTGACTTGAAGGCGGGGTGGGCCAGGTCGATCCATAGGGGGCTGTCATCCTCCTGGGCCAACTCGGCTCCTTCAGGGGGCGAACATCCTTGATAATGTGCCCGGTACCACGTGTAGGCTCCCTTTACGGTGTCGAATCGTGATGTCAAACGCCTGTAATTTCAAGGCCCATCTGGCCAAACGCCCGTGGAGATCAGTCTGGTTCATCAGCCATTTCAGAGACGCATGGTCCGTGACGATTTCAAAGGGATGTCGAAAGCGTTTCACCGCCAACACAGCCGCCAGGCATTCCTGCTCCGAGACCGTGTAATTCCGCTGAGCCGGGTTCAGCTTGTGAGACATGAAGGCTATAGGCCTCTCCTCGCCGTCTTGCGCAACATGGACTAAGACTGCTCCCACCCCATGTTGACTCACGTCACATTGGATTGAGAACGGTTTACCAAAGTCCAGGCTGTGCAGTACGGGGGCTGTTTTCAGACTCTTCTTCAGCTCTTCGAAGGCTCGCAAGCTGGGCCTTCCCAGGAGAACTTACGTCCCTTACGCAGCATGTCGGTCAAAGGTGTGGTGATGGTTGCATAGTCACGTACGAATCGTTGGTACTATCCGCATAAACCTAGGAATCGGCGTAACTGCTTGGTGGTCTTGGGTAGTGGAAAAGCGTCAATCGCTTGAGTCATGTCCGGGTCGGTCTTGATGTTGCCATGCCCAATGATGTGGCCCAAATACTTGACCTCCATCATCACGAACTGACTCTTCTGTATGTTGATGGTTAACCCTGCCCTCCGGATGTGCAAAGCCACTTCCTGAAGCAAGTCGAGGTGTTCGTCTAAAAGTCTCGGTTATAAGCAGTAGATCTTCCAAATATACGAAAACTTGGTGCCGTAAACGTGGTGGTATCACCTTATCCGTCATTTTTTGAGGGGCATTACACAGTCCGAATGGTATGGTCACAAATTGATAAAATGGGCGACCTGGGACCATGAAGGCTGTTTTCTCCTTTGAACCTGGGTCTAACGGGATTTGCCAGAAAGCGTCTTTGAGGTCCAAGCTCGTAATGTCATGGGCTTTAGGCAATCGACTCAAGATGCACTCAATCAACGGTAGAGGGTATGCGTCCTTGACAGTGACGACAGTCAAACGTCTGGCATCTAAGCATAGCCGGACCTTGTTCGGCTTAACAACTAAAGTGACCGGGGAAGCCCACGCGCTCTGCGATTCTTCGATCACACCTAGTGCTAGCATTCGATCAACTTCGGCATATAACGACTTTTCCTTCGCCGGAGATATGGCAAAATGTCTCTGCTTTATGGGTTTGGCATCCCCCACATCTATTGTGTGAAACACCAGGGCCGTCCGGCCGAGACCTTCCTTCTCATGCGATGGAAAAGCCGATATAGCTGAGTCAAGACGCAGTTGTTGATTCACATCCAGTGCATGTCGTAGTGAGTGGGAAGTTGGGGTCGCGTCATGGACAGTGGCGACGGAATCCAGCGTCGTGCCGGAAAATAGTGCCGGAAAATAGTGCCGGGGCCAAATTAAATTTTCGAATGAAATCCACCCCTAGGTAGATTCTGTGTTAATTGGGGGACAATATAGAATTCCAGAGATTTAGTCACCCCTTTAAATGTGACCTCCGTCGTAATTATCCCCACTACGGAGTGACGAGTTCCGTGCGCTATGCTTAACCAGGTGGTAAAATGCTGGATTTCGTCCGCGTGAGTCGCCAGCACCTTTCCTGAAAACTCGGCTGATATGCAGTTCACACTGGCTCCGGTATCGACTAAGCCTACCAGTCGCTTTTGCAGGAGGTGAACTGACGCGTATCGCCAAACGTCATCCTTCAATAATTCGTCTAAGTGTATTGCCCGCAACGCCTTCCTCGACTGCCTGACCCTTCTCCAGAAGCTACGCATCCAACGCCTGGCTCGCTTCCTTCACGGAGGAGTAGCGACTAGATACTCCCGCAGTCTGACGTGAAAGGGCTTAACATGCCAAGGGACCTTCGTCTCGTTACCGTTCCCCTGCGCGTCCGCCTCGACATCGCGTGACGTCGGCTGCGGAACTTCAGGAGAACTGTGTTTGGCGGTGCGAGTCAGCAAAGTTGGGGTCGTATCTGCAGCTTGGTCCCACCTAGCAATGGGTTTGGTAGCGGTTGGTTCCGGTTCTAGGAGTGCCGACGGGTGGTTGCGGCGCTCGCTGGCAAGTTTTTCGTAACTTGCAATCTGCGCAATCTGGTGCATAAGTGTCTGCCTTTCCGCACCGGTAACAGAAGACCGTCGGTTCCGCTGGACATGCAGAGAACCGGTGCCCCGGTTGTCGGCAGTTCCAACAGACCGTCGGACTTGTAACTACTTCAACGAATGGTCGGTCACTCATTGCTTCGAACTCGTGCTCCAGGGGTGCTCCGCTCATCGGGACGTGTATCGGGTCGTCAATTATGTGATCCGCTGCCACTAGCTCCGCAGTATTGTTACTTCGTGGATTAGGTCCCGTCATGCGAGGTTGTGGACGAAAGGTTCCTCGCCGTTTGTCTGGCCGTTCTTGCCTGCGGGCGTGGAGGCGTAACCCTTGCACGGTGTAAATTGGCACATGAAGGAGACTGTTCTGAAGCTCCCAACGCATATTCTCCCTGATGATTTCCACCAGTTCGTCCTCGGGCATGGGTGTTTGTAATCGAGTGCTTAGGCGCAGTATACTGGTATAATACTGGTCGAATGATTCGTGGGCGCCTTGCTTGCGTTTCCTCAATCGTTCCTGTAATTCTCTTTCCGTGAGGCCGTCGTCAAAGTGGTTGCGAAAAGCTACACAGAAGGAATTCCAATCGGGGCGCGGGACAGATTCCTTGAAGCTCCAATACCATTCGGCAACATCCTCGCTGAACAAGAGGTGTGCGTATCTAAGGAAGGCCGAGAAGTCGCCTCCCAGCGTACTGGTGATTAGAGCCTGAATTCGAAACAGGAACTTGTCCACCGGCGTCGTCGAGTTAAAGCCGGTGAAGCTGAGTCGCCAACTCCCATGATGCGGGGCGCAGGGTCTCGGATTGGTGTCGATGCATTCGCAGGGCGATTCACATCGTTGATTGGCCTGCTATAACGAACCAAATCGGGCATTGTAGGTATCAGTGGGGGTGCGGTGCTGTAACGAGGTCGGGATCCATTCCCGAGCTCCTTTGAGGGAGGTTCCAATCATCAGCCGGTCTAGAGTGGGGCATAGCCGCACTGGGGTTTGGCTCCCAGCCAGATAGAGTTCTTACACGGCTGGGGGGTTTGCTGATCCGGATGTCCTGGAAGCCTCTCTCCAAGTGTCCGATCCTCTCGGACAACCCTTGCAATAAAGACAAAATCGTGTCGTTGCGGAGTTGTTTGATTGCGCTGTTGGGGCATCGGCCGGCACTCTTGCAACTGGAGCTTCTCCGCCCACGGCTTTTAGGATGTCCAACAGCGGTTGACGCGGTTCACTGCTCTGTGGTTCTTTTGCTACTGCTCCGCGCGTAAGGGCGTGCGCTCCGAGGGGGACGTCTTTGGCAATTCGGTCAATCAGGCGTCTGCATAATGGACAGAGGTTTGATGTGAGTAAGAGCTGCTGGACACAGGCACGGTGGAACAAGCGTCCGCACTCCAGTCGCACACTTGATGTGCCCTCTACCACCTCATCAAAGCAAATCCCGCAGTTAGCGGGTTGTACCATCTTGGAGCGGGTCCACCGTTTATCCGGAGTCCGCTTCATTGCCATTGTGGGTTTAGTCGACGGTGACGTAAAGGTATGTATATATTGATAATTCCTAAATATATAAAGAAAATTAGTTGATAATATTAAGTGGCCGATAGTGGCGAGCTATGTGATCTATTCATAAAAAAATTTATTTATTTAATAACCTCTTTCCTTTCCAGCAGCGCCGACTCCTCCATAGGGAAATGAGAGCGAATGGTAGTTTGCCAAGAAAAGGGTGCTTCTGGCCGATTTAAAAAAACGTATCCCCAAACCCACATACATTACAATACCGTTTCTAAGCTACGTTAATTGACTCGACGAGACGAGTGGTAGGGTTATCGTAACAAGCTTTGTACGCGGTCTAAATTCCCGACACGTGGAAGCATTCCGGGCTTCGCAACTCCAGCATATGCCACCGAAAGTCCAACCAAAACCACTCATCTATCACGAATGAAAAGATTTCTATTTTCTTGAGAGTCCAGGCCAATAGGAGAAACCCATCTGGCTGACAGTTCCATCAAGAAAATAGAAGGTCCTTACAGGTGTCAACATGGGACAACACGTCGGAAGGATTCTGTCGCAAAAAAATGAAACAAAGGAGAGCGGAAGCTACAACTCACGTGAAGCGACTGCAAGTGTGTGTAACACAACTCCACTGCTCCTGTCTGTGGGGCTCGAGTACCAAGGTACCTTACATCCTCCGTAAAGGACCAACTCTCAGAAGACCCGAATCTTTTACCCCTTTAGGATGCTTTTTGGCCCCTCGTTGGGCGCCATTTGTAATGATTTTCCGTTTAACATCGCTCGAACGAAATCGGAACCGACCTCTCATCGGTTCTAGACGTGAAGTCTTTGGACGTGACAACGGATTGTACCTTAGAGGTCAACAAGTCCGGACACACTTAGTCTACTCCGAGGTGGCTGCTGGCTAGCTAGCTAGTTCGGAGAGGGATTCGGTTGCAGGTCTTACGCGAGCAGACTAAGTCCGAGATACAATAACTCAGCCACCGCTTCACATGCCCGTTTCAAACACGTCAAAAATACAAACATACGGAAAAGAAACCTACTTTACTTTATTCCGTATTCCTTCTTATCATCCAGCCAGCAACAAAAAAAACTAGATTTAATTTCGCGTTCCCGAATTTCACCGACGAGCTACCGAAAAATATAGTGCGTTAATTTAAATCCGAAAAACCCTACTCTAATAAAAAACGCACAGCAAACGATGGTACCGCGTACCGCACGCGTCACGAAACCGGCCATCCGCGGATTCCTAGAACCCTACCCTTTCAACGGCATACTTGCCGTTCGCCATCACTCCTGCTGAAAGAGAAGAGCATGCTAGAAAGGAAAGTCTTGTTATAAATTAGCAATTCATTTTTAATTCTCTTGTTTTGGGGGTTGTAGAAATTTACAAACAATAATCATTCATTAGGTTTTTCGATCGTTTGTTCGTTTTGCGCTTAAATTTGTGTTTGACTACATATGGCTTTAAACAACAAAGAATAATGGTTGTATTATTAAATATATCAATTATTTACAATTTAATTATTATTGCATTTCGAAAAGCAATTTGGTACGTATTTTCGAAGATAACGTGAAATATTTTCGACCTTTTCTCCTTCGAAATTTCATTCATTTTATGTTTACATAAATGTCTTACTTCTTTCTTTTGCAAAGGGAATTGTAAATCTTACATTAACTACTAAGCACCAAAAATTTTAAGCTCGTTCAGTAGAACTTTTAGATTTTTTCTCTGAATCAACTTTTTACGAACGTGCAAACTAGCATACTTCAAATTCACGAACAAACAAGGATAACAGAATTATAACAACAATTTAGATCTAAAGATACAAAAGATTGTAATGATATAGTAGCATGATTAACTTTTTTTAGGTTTTTAATTGTTTTACTTTTTAATCGTCTTACCTTCTAGTCGTCTTATTAATTCTTCTCCCTCCGTTTCTCTTGCTTTTCCATGTATACCGGGTAAATATTTTTTTTGTTACACTTCGCGTTAATTTCGGTTGATTTGCTCAGAAAATTTGTGCGTTTTCGAATGCAGCGAGAATTTTAGGCGCTAAAATTGGTAGTGTCGTTTCGATTTCACGATGATAATCTCCTTCGTGAATGTTTCCACTTAACACAAATGGTCTACGATTCGATGATTGGTCACAGAGTGGCATATTATTGTCCTGCAAGTCGATGTTTGTCGTAGAGTTGAATTTGAAGATGCGCAACCAAGGTCCTCAATTTCGTGGCACAGCCTTGCGTTACGGGCGAATTTTATTTTATCCCAATTTAATGAATGTTTTGCGGGAAAAACATTAGATGCCGACTCATACTTGCGCGCATTTGCCCGCCCTCGCACAATCTCAAAAGATTCACTTCCACTTTTCAACCGCGTGTTTTGATTTTATCGCCACAAGTCCAAAACTCAATAATCTGATTTTTGGGCGCTGGAGATTCTACTGCACTCCACGACTAACCTCAACTATACGTGTTCCAAACTCCACTCCTATTGTGTGAGGGCAGTTTGCCATGAATTTCTTTTCTGTCATTTGCTGATCGTATACAATTCCATAAATATTTCCATTTTCACAGCCTGTTTGAGGAGATACGATGCCCGAACGCGTGGGTTCTTTCCCTGCATTCAATCCTAATCCGATACACTGCGCAATGCCTCACAAAAAAAATCTCAACCGCTGTACAAATCTCGCGCTAGAATAATTTACCGGCCACCGATCAAATAAATAGCCCAAAACAAATTTGTGCACTACCTCGTCAACAAAAAGATTTTTTCGTGAAATCTTGTCCACTACGTTCCCAATATGGCTGAGTCAGACTGCCTCTTTGACATCCCCCGACAAAACTTACGTGGGATGGGAAGTCGTCAAAACTGACGTTAGATAGGAAGTCATATGGTAGCAATTTGCATATGTATTAGTCGGCAGTGGCGTAGGGCCGATTCATTTTAGTATGCCTAACCCGTTTACTAATACGAGACGTTTTGCAATTCTCAACACGTCGTTTTACCGTTGTATTCATATTTTTTTTAGCAAAACCTTTGCTTTAGCTTGAGGAATGTTTTACGTACTCTAAAATGTCCTGCGTGAGGTGTGTTATGACATTCCTCAATCAATCTCTGTTGTTCATTTACATCATCTATTTTCTTGGGCGGCGTGTAAATTAATATTTTTAATTTTGTACGCGCGTACTACTTTGCTGCAACTTATTAAGACTCTATTAAAATCGTCTTTGTCCATGGGTTTAAAAACTTCATCATTTGCAGAGAAGAAGAATTGGCTATGTTTCCATTCTTTGCGAATTTCAATAGCTTTTCTAATGTTGAAACAAATTCCAAATTAGACCTATTGGTTTTGCTCTCGTTCGACTGGTTGGTACCTCTTATATTAGTTAATAGCTTTTCATTGGTGAAAACGTGTTTCTTACCAGATTTACTACTCTAACATACCTTTATTTGTTTGTCTATAGGTACTTTTTTATTTCATTTGTGTTGCGCAACACAGTGAATTTTAATTTTGGTATACCGGTAATGTCAGGCAGACTAGTGCAATCTCAACGATAGTGTTGATTCTATTTTGGTGTTGGTGCATTCGTTGTCGCGCTTATTTTTATCCTTCACAGTATTTTCGATGCCCCTGGTCATTACTAGTAATTTTCTTTTAACACTGTCATCAGCGTTCGGAGGTATCATTGCTTTTTGAGAATGTCCGAATCTATCTCAATTCTAGACAGGGCATCTGCATTGGTATTCATGCTGAGCTGGTCTTTTTGGAAACAATTGTGAAGTCGTAGTGTAGTGATCGAGCATTCACACAAGCAAACTGTTCGAAAACCTTCCTACCTCCTATTCGAAATTTTAATGGCAGACTTATTTCCATTCATAATCGTCATTTGTAAAATAGTTTTCTTTCTTATTATTATTATTATTATTAAATGTAACTTTATATCAATTTTCCTCTATATTAAATTTAAACGTTTCCTTTTAATTAATTATTCCATGAGATTTAATTTTTATTACTATTTGAATTTTTTTTACTTCAGTTAAATTTTGTTTTTAAAAAATTTAAATTTGCCAAATAAAATTTCGAGTGTGGGAACGCTGATTGAGTGCACCCCAACGGTGTATTACCTTGCGGAAGGCAATAGAGCTCAGCTAATGCGATTTACCGTATACACGGGATGCGAAAGAGAAAAAGCAAGTTTTGGACGGATCGACAAGTGGGGGAGTCCGCTTCAAATCGCCAAGCAGCGAAGTCGACGGGAAATCGCGAGACTGCAAGCACGGCGGACGGATTGGAGTGGCGCAAATGACCTGACGGCATGAAACATATCCGGAATTTCCTCATGTTTTCGAACGAAAAGATTCATCCCGGTGAACGATTGGAGAAACCTAGTGCTCGGTTAGAGAAGAGTTCTGCCTCGAATAAATTTAAAAGAGTGTCACTTTGATATTTGATATAAAAACCAAACGAGACTCATCCAGGTCCTGAAAACCGGAAACAAAATAATATTAATTGTGACTTATGTGGGTGTAGAGATTAGTGTGCAATTCGGTGATGCGCAGTTTTTGCGTCTTGTTCTGGTGACGGACGACGTTTGTGCACTCGAGCATTTGGTGGCGCCGCGCCGAGCCACAGGCAATTTCAAGGTGGCATGAAAACAGGGAATTATCCGAGCAGTGCTGTAATTTTTCAAAGTGTGGGAAATTTAAAGTGTGTAGTGGCATATATCATCTCAATTGTGTGTTTTAAAATGATTGCCTATTTTTCTGCAACTAACCCAAGACTGCTGCCAATCGTTGAGCGAGCGCTGTCTCTCCTCGCGAACAACCATCTCCCTCGCATCCTCCTTTCGGCGCGGGTAAATAGCGCGGCGCTCTCTAGCAAGGAGATCGACAGGTATCACGCCTGCAATAACTCTCACCGCCGAATCAGAGACTGTTGGATATGAAGATGCAATCATCAGTGCTCCTCTTCTCTGTACCTGTGCCAACCGTTTTTGGTATACCTTCTTACTGAGAGCGTCACCCCATACTTCTGCTGCGTACAGTGGCACTGACCTTACAGCACTCATCAAGAGGCGTCTTCTTGGTGGGCTGGGTGCTCTACGTTGGCCATAAGCCGACTTAAAGCCGATATTCCCGAAAACACGTTCCACAGGTTTGTACCAAGGATAGATCCTTGGGAAACACCCGATGTAACAGCCATCTTTCGTTGGCCCTGTGTCGTGTCGTAGAGCAGGCTGGTCTTTTAAGTAGTTCCTCAAAAGCCGCATTAGATATTCATGAACTTGGAAAGGGTTTTCCAGCGTATCCAGAATATTCATTCATCTAGCGGAGTTGAAGGCATTCCAGACGTCGTGTCACCAACAGGACGATCCGTCGCCTGATGCGACTATATGCCTCTACCTTTTGGAGCGCGTTCACCACCTCTGCAATCGAATCAATGGTAGAACGTCCTGCTCTAAAGCCGTACTCTCGAGGAGATAGGTCCCCAACAACACGAATCGCGTTAGTAAGTCTTCCCTTGATGAGTTTCTCTAGCACTTTCCCAGCCGGGTCTAGCATGCATAACGGGCGGTATGCAGACGGCGATTCGGGATTTGCCTTCCCCTTGCTGATCAGCACGAGCATCGTACCGGGAAAACCCCGTGCCGTAGGCAAGCGTTGAATGTGCTGAGCAGCAAATCAGGACAATGGTGATAGATAAGCCGCAACATCTCAGCTCGAACGCCATAAAAAGAACAGTAAAGTGCACTTCACAAACTTGTGATGTTGGAGTTGAGTAAGAAAGTATTAGGAAACCTTGACGCTTCGTTCCCTGTTGCACACAGCAACGAAAATTTATCATTTTCTCCGATTTTCCTTCTTTTTGGTTTCCATCTATATTGCAAATGTAAAATTTTGCAACAAATACAATCTACGCTGTCATCATTCATCCGAGTAACGAGACCCCAGAAATCATATAGTATACAGATTAATATTCGCGAATACTTGCGCCATCAAACTTCTTTTATGCAGGCAGCTCTTTTGATACGATTTTTGAGCTGAGAGAGTTCTCTCAAAGAAAAATAAAATAATAATCGCAGACTGTTTGAATAAGTCACAATAGCAATTGCGGATCGACGAACCCAAAGATATCAATTTAGTACGAACGCGAAGGGGATTATGCACGGCAGATTGTTGTCGATAATAAATTAACGGACTTGATAACTATTATCAAAGGAGAAGTCGAGGACGTGGAAATGTCGGATGGAATTGCGGAGTTGATATAATATGCGAATGAATGCGATACTGTTTATTTTGCGAATCAATGATGGATGCGATGGTGTTCCCAAATGATTGTCAGAAAGAAAATGGGATGATGTTTCCAGTTAGCGGAATATAAGGATAGAACGAGGTTTATGCGTTTGATATGAGCAATATTCGAAAAGTAGTGATAACTGAACAACCCGTTGATGTGGTTGACCCAAAGTCTCGATATCTTATTTCATAAGGAAAAATAATTTATTTACAGTGCAGAATTTGTGTTTTGGAATTTTTCTACGCATTTTAAACAAAAGTTTCAACTCACCACATCGTCAATGGGCGAACTTTTGTCTTTTCCTATTTTTTATATTTTTTGTAAATGTTTATATATATGTATACAAATTTAATAGGACACCAGTTACAATAATAATTAAAATTGAATCTCAAATTTATATAAATATTGAGGCTATTTACATTCTATTGAAGGTGGTTATGTAAAAGAAATATGTATCAATGTATCAATGAATAACATAAAATAAATAATAAAATGAATTGTTAAACCGTAACCGACGGTCTTTACATTCCGTTATACCTGACCGGGTATAGGACCCGCATCGATGGCAGGCTCCTCCACTAACATGGGCTAGCAATCGGGCGCACAACTCCGTTTTTTTTGCTTTTTAACAGGGGCTCTTGCCGGGTAGCTCTTGCCTTCCGCTCGCGTGCACTTTTATGGTATAGGGTTATGTGATTCGATCACATAATTCTATAACATAAGTTGGTCACGTCTATATATCTCATTTGATGGGAAAGTTCATGCAAACTGTTTGTATGAGTTTTTCACTCAAATGGGAAATACGAGTATATGGCCACGTCTACGTTTGGATCTTGATCCGGTTGGGAGGGTGCGAGGGGGCACCACCTCCATCTGGAT
The DNA here is from genome assembly GCA_963969285.1 of Odontomyia ornata. NCBI lineage: Eukaryota > Metazoa > Arthropoda > Insecta > Diptera > Stratiomyidae > Odontomyia > Odontomyia ornata. The sequence goes on along the minus strand of OZ017738.1, from coordinate 227,232,773 downwards.
GCCCCACTCTTATTTGTGGGCCATAAGAATCGTCTGTCTTCCCCAGGTCCTTTTTTTCGACTTCGGTCGACGTTTATTTGACCCAGGAATTCGTGAATGCGAAATTCTTTTGTAGTGAGTCCTTGTGCTGGAGGAACAAACAAGGCCAATCGCAGCGGATCTCAACATCCTCCGCCACCTAGGCAGACTGTAGTACATTCCCTGAAATAAAAATATTTAAAACTAAATTCTAAAAGAAACATGTGCAAACCCCTTAGGATCTACACACAAACTCGCGATGTACGACCCGCCTTAGATAATAAAATATTGAATTTCTTCCGCATACGAAAATAGAAAGTGCACTTGACCTTTTTCGTATGCATCATGTACGATGGAAACACATGCCGTGTGAATGAACTGTGTGTGGTCCACGTGACCACAACGTTCATATGTGTTTCCATATATCGGGAAGTCTTGTGCAATAAGAACTGTATTTGACCTTCCGATAATTAAAGAAACTAAGGAATGCATATTGGAATGTATGAGGTCCACGTGACCAACTATAAACAATGAATTGTACTACGACTCGTGGTAATGGGTTGTGAGTAAAATGCAATGCATATTTTTTACGAATAGGTTTTAGGATGCTATTTGTTCTAAGTAGAAAATGGAATAGTATTTTTTATGAATAGGATTTCGTAATGCAATAGAAATTAGAATACTGTTTTTTTATGAATAGGTTTTTAAATGTGGATTTTTTAGGAATAGACTTTAGTTGAATTTAGAATATAGATTTTTTCTACATAAGTTAGCATAGAAGCATTGGTGCAGAATTTTGTATAAATAGCATTGGTAGAAGGAATAAAGATCACTCTTGTGAAGATATTAACAAGCGTTACACGCTGCCTTTCATTCACACTAGTCCTTTTAACAATCCGGCGTTAACCGCCTGAACTACATGCGCACCTAGGCGCTTTAGAATACCTGGGTAAGCATACATTTTGAATCACATACAATCGAAGTTGATTGAATTCCTTTACTTATCAACATGGCGACCCTGCCAGTTCCTTTTGAAACTTTACTTGAACAATGGATTTCGATGGATTCGAAGCAATGTGGGAAGCCTTTAGCCCACAAAGAAGTAGCATAAACAACGAGCAACCAAAAGGAAGCAAAAACGAGTACGAACCAGGACCAGTGCCGTTGGACGCACCCGTATACAAAGCAACCCAGCCCCAGGAAATAACCAAACCAGGACCACAACCGATCCCAATAGAAAAATATTGGCAACGCCACGGAAAGCTCACATGGCAACTAACGCAGCAGATACAAGAACCACAAAAGAAGAAACGCGGCGGAAAAGCCTTTAAACGACGTAAAGCAATCGCTGAACTATATGTTCAGTACCACACTACAGGCAACAAAGCGGAAAAGAGCTTGATCAGAAAGCAGATAAAAACAATTAGAAAAACATGAACAAATTCAGAAATTTTATTATGTAAATATACCATTGTAGAATAAGATATATAATTTCCAATTTTTAATACAAGATAATTAACATAAAAAACTTTTGCTTTTAATAACTCAACATACAAACTAGATATTATGGGTATCGCAGATTCAAATATTAAAGAGACAATAGTCCTTGCGAACCAAGCTTCTAACACTTCAAATCAATACTCTGCAACCCAACTCGCTACATATATCATTATTGTTATAATTGTCATGTTCTTACTTTTCGGGTTATATCTGTTGGCAAAACGGTTCATAAAGAAAACTATCGCAAAAGAGGTAAACAAGGCCAATAATGTTTAATAGCACTCAATTATCCGCCTTGATCAAAATCTTTGAAAATTTTAAGAAGAATCCAAATCGATGCTATAGCGAGGTATATCTTTTAAATACACTATTAAAATTAAATGAATTAAAGACTCTTTTTTAGATTGAGATAGAACCTCTTAGCGAACAGGACAAGCTCGAACCGAAGAAAAAATTCAAAACATATTACCAGGACATATTCAAAATTATAACTGACAAACGAGAAAAACTACAAAATCAACAAACAATGACGACTATAGACGTATTTAGTGGCTTAAAAACCATAACAGAATTTCAGGACAAACCCAACGACATAAATAGATTCTTAACAGTAGTGAAAATAATCGACAAATCGATTCCTACAGACCAGAAAGCTGACTTCCTACAACTGATACTCAATACAAAACTATCAACCACAGCACGAAACAAACTAAACTCCCTAGAAACCCCTAAATCCATTTCTGAATTAGAGACAAAGTTAACCTCTATTTTCAAATCAAAGCAAACTACTAGCACTATTGTACAAAAACTAACAACTTGTACACAAAACCAAAACTCAATATCCCAATTTGCAGAAAAAATTGAAAATCTTATTGCAGAACTTACTTTAGTACAAATTGAGCAGGTAGGCGAACAAAATAGGAATGTATTGAAAGTAACAAATGACACTCTTGCGTTCAACACTTTTAAAAATGGTATTAACAACAAAAACGTCCTTCAAACAATCGAAGCTAGTAGAGTCACTACATTCGCAAATGCAGTAGAAATTGCAGAACAAGCTGAGAATACAGCAAAAGAAAATAGAGTTCTGCATTACCACAGACCCCCAGGAAACAACCAATCGGAGAACAATCAAAGATACAGAAACAATAGGAACTTTAACAATACAAATAATTATCGGAACTACAACCAATATACTAACAACAATGATAGACAACCCCAACCGAGGTATAGGGACAGCAACAACCAAAATAGAAACAACAGCTACAATAGAAACTACAACAACCACAACCAAAATACATACAACAATAACAGAGCAAACAACCCACAAAGACCCAGATCGAGCCATCAACAAGCCCCTACAACTCCCCCATGTTGATCGTCCCCAAACACTCCAATGACGACACTAAGAAGTGGCGCTTAGTAGTCGATTACCGCCAGCTGAACAAAAAGTTAGTGAACGACAAATTCCCTCTCACTCGCCTAGATGATATCTTAGACAGAATAGGCAGAGCTAAATACTTTTCAACCCTCGATATGACAAGTTCATTTCACCAGATAGAACTTGATCGAGAATCCCGGCCCATGACAGCATTTTCGTCTAGCAATGGACATTACCAATTCAAAAGACTCCCCTTTGGATTGAAAATCTCGTCAAATAGTTTCCAGCGCATGCTGACCATAGCTCTATCAGGATTGGACGCAAACGCATTCCTATACGTTGACGACATTATCGTTTTTGGCTGTTCCTTAAAACACCACAATGAAAACCTCAGGAAAACTTTCGACCGACTTCGCAAATATAATCTGAAACTCAACCCTTCGAAATGTAATTTCATACAATCAGAAATCGTCTACCTAGGACATCTAATCACTAACAAAGGTGTCACCGCCGATCCCTCTAAATGCGCAGCTGTCAATAACTACCCACTACCACAAAATGCAGATGATGTAAGACGTTTCGTAGCATTCTGCAACTACTACAGACGCTTCGTCCAAAATTTTGCAGCAATCGCTAAACCTCTAAACGATTTACTCAAGAAAAACAAAAAATTCGAATGGAATGAAAAATGCCAAGAAGCTTTTCAAACCTTAAAAGACTCCATTACATCCCCTCCAATTTTACAATACCCCGACCTCGACAAAGAATTCATTTTAACAACAGACGCCTCCGATTATGCCTTAGGAGCCGTTCTGTCACAAGGAACGATCGGAGAAGACCTACCGATCTCTTATGCAAGTAGATCCTTAACGAAATGCGAAACTAACAAATCCGTTGTAGAAAAAGAACTCCTTGCAATTTACTGGGGAATAAATCATTTTCGTCCTTACCTCTATGGCAAGAAATTTACAGTAATCACAGACCATCGACCACTAGTATCCTTATTTGTAAATCGCAACCCCTCCCCTAAACTAACAAGAATCCGCTTGGACTTAATGGACTATGACTTCGAAATAATATACAAACAAGGTAAAACAAACACTAACGCAGACGCCTTATCACGCATAAAACTTAACTCAGAAAACCTTAAAGAAATGATACCCAAAACAATAAACATCATCACACGAAGTAAAACTAAAACATTAAACAACCCTGTGACCACTAATACGGCAATAACTACCTCCAACATCGAGCCTGATCAACTCAACATGTGGGAAGGTACATCGATTTCCGACATTAGAAATCTGCCGATACTAAAATTTGAGCTCAATAAAAATAAAACAAGCCTGCCAATTGAAATAATAATGAATGAAAAATTAATAATCGTGAAGTATAGTGATATTCCATCCTTCGACTTAGGTCAGGTCTTGGAGAAACTAATACTTAAACTATCAATTAATAGTATCAAGAAGATAGCGCTATCTAAAAACGATGAAATATTTAAATACATAAATAAAAACGAATTAATAAATATATATAATAAAATGCACGCGGCAATAATAAAAAACAGGCAAAATAAAACACAAATAATATTATTTAATCCCCCAAGACACGTTGAACAAAAAGCCGATCAAATTAGATTGATCAGTGAATATCACGAGTCAAGGTGCGGAGGTCACACGGGTATAAAACGAACAATCGCAAAACTTAAACAGAAATATACTTGGAAAAACATGAATAAGATGGTAAAAAACATAATACAACAATGTGAAACATGTAACAAAAACAAAATAACGAAACACACTAAAGAAAGACTCACAATAACAGACACCCCATTCAGACCATTTGAAATAGTAGCCATTGACACAGTAGGACCATTACGAATTTCCCAAGGATTTAGATACATACTCACAGCTCAATGTGAGCTTACCAAATTCGTAGAAGCTATACCAATCCCTACTAAAGAAGCCCACGTAGTAGCAAAATCCATTGTCGAAAACATAATCCTAAGGTACGGACATTTCAAAACAATTAAAACCGACAGAGGTACAGAATATGTAAATGAACTATTCACCAACATATGTAAAACTCTGAACATCCAACACAAAACCTCTACTCCATATCACCATGAAACCCTTGGATCCTTAGAAAGGAACCACAGAGTACTCAATGAATACCTACTAACCTTCTGTGACGATAATCAATGGCACGAACATATCCCCTTTTACACTTTCGCATACAATACAACACCCCATAGCGATACTAATTATACACCCTTTGAGTTAATTTACGGAAGACTTGCCAATCTAACAAGCGACTACGGCAACTCCACCCCCATTTACAACCACGACAATTATCTTACAGAACTTAAGACAAGACTATATCACGCCCAACAAACAGCGCGAAAAATCCTTTTTAACTCAAAATCAAAAAGAGTCGAATCAAATCAAAATAATTTTAATCCTTTGAACATCGAAATAGGCGACTGGGTGTACTTGAGAACACAAAAAACAAATAAACTAGATAGTCCATACGAAGGACCATATCAAGTTATCGAAAAACAAGGAGTCAATACACTTGTAAATAAAAATAACAAAAACATCCTAATACACAATAACAGAATAAAAAAGAAACCAACAGATATACCTCAAGAGTAATAACTTCGGAAAATTTCAACAATCTTAACAAATATATGACCCAAAACAAATGTAAATTCAAAAACAAAATATATTTAGTATTACGAATCCACTATTAAACTAATATAAAAAATAGCCATAAATAGAATCAATATTGTAGTAATTAGAACAAAAATAAAACAATAAATTAGAGTTAATATTGTATTTCTACCACTATGATCATTTAAATAACATAAACTAAATAAAACCAATATTGTAAATTTACCATTATAGTAATAATCAAACATATGAAATCAAAGAATCCCCTATTGTAAATAAAAACAATAATTTCAAGAATCGATCAAACAATCTTGTATAAGATATTAGATAAACAACAATATAGATTATGAAACAAACGAACCTAGCATTAACAACTAGAGTTTATTGTAGCAAAACAAAAAAAAATTTTTTTTTTTACAAAAAAAAATTTTTTTTCCTTTACGACCGAGGTGTAGTACATTCCCTGAAATAAAAATATTTAAAACTAAATTCTAAAAGAAACATGTGCAAACCCCTTAGGATCTACACACAAACTCGCGATGTACGACCCGCCTTAGATAATAAAATATTGAATTTCTTCCGCATACGAAAGTAGAAAGTGCACTTGACCTTTTTCGTATGCATCATGTACGATGGAAACACATGCCGTGTGAATGAACTGTGTGTGGTCCACGTGACCACAACGTTCATATGTGTTTCCATATATCGGGAAGTCTTGTGCAATAAGAACTGTCTTTGACCTTCCGATAATTAAAGAAACTAAGGAATGCATATTGGAATGTATGAGGTCCACGTGACCAACTATAAACAATGAATTGTACTACGACTCGTGGTAATGGGTTGTGAGTAAAATGCAATGCATATTTTTTATGAATAGGTTTTAGGATGCTATTTGTTCTAAGTAGAAAATGGAATAGTATTTTTTATGAATAGGATTTCGTAATGCAATAGAAATTAGAATACTGTTTTTTTATGAATAGGTTTTTAAATGTGGATTTTTTAGGAATAGACTTTAGTTGAATTTAGAATATAGATTTTTTCTACATAAGTTAGCATAGAAGCATTGGTGCAGAATTTTGTATAAATAGCATTGGTAGAAGGAATAAAGATCACTCTTGTGAAGATATTAACAAGCGTTACACGCTGCCTTTCATTCACACTAGTCCTTTTAACAATCCGGCGTTAACCGCCTGAACTACATGCGCACCTAGGCGCTTTAGAATACCTGGGTAAGCATACATTTTGAATCACATACAATCGAAGTTGATTGAATTCCTTTACTTATCAACAAGACCATCACTGCAGTCCTACACGGACATTTATCCACCTACTTTCACTACAGTAGTCCGATAAATCCACCTGTTTCCATATCAATTTTGACGAAGCATTTTTGTGACTGAACAGAAATACAAGTGGTCTATGGTCAGTAATCACCACGAATTTTCCACCATAAAGGTATGACCTGAAAAATTTATAGGCCAATGGACTGCTTAAAAATTTCTTCTCAACAACAAGCTCATTACTATCACTGCAAACGCCTAAGCGTTTTAATTAAAACACTTTTAGTGCTTTAATTCAATAAAACACTTCGGACGTTTTATTTTAAAACACTTACCGTTTTATTTAAAACACTAAGCGAAAAAAAACACTTAGAGCGTTTTAATTAAAACACTGAAGTGTTTTAATTAAAACGCTTTTGGTGTTTGTTTTTCAATAAAACGTTTGAGGCGTTTAAATTAAAACGCTTAGTGTTTTAATTAAAACGGTAAGCGTTTTAAATTAAAACGCCTCAAACGTTTTATCGAGAAAAAAAACACTTTAAGTGTTTTAATTGACATAACATCAAGGAAAACGTTTTGATTAAAACGTCAGGCGTTTTAATTAAAACATCAGGCGTTTTATTGAAAACGCTTTCAACTCACGTCAAAATACAATATGTGTTTTCTAGTAATTTCTGTGAAAATTGTGCAAAAAAATAGTGAAGTTTCGTATAAAGTAGAAGTGGTAGTTTAACTTCAACACTTTTTGTTTCTAGCAGTAAAATACGAGAAAAGGTATTGTGAGTATATAACAGTGATAGAAAGTTTGGTTCCGAGTTCACGACCAAATACTTACTTCTTTCCGTCAATATGTGTTCTAGAGTAATTCTTTGTGCAAATAGTGCAACAAATAATGAAGTTCTATTTAAAGTAGAAGATGTGGCATTTAAATCTTGACAGTTCCTGTTTAAAGCAGTGAAGTACGAGCAATGGTGTTATGAGTATATAAAAGGGTAGGTTTTTCATGAAAGGCACAATGTTAGTAACGTTTCAAATTAAAACGCCTAGACGTTTTAATTTAAAACACCGGGCGTTTTAATTAAAACGGCTGGTGTTTTAATTAAAATACAAGACGTTTTAATTAAAACGCCTCGTGATTTAATTAAAACAGTAGGCGTTTTAATTAAAACATTAGGCGTTTTAATCAAAACGCCTGGTGTTTTAAATAAAAACGTCTAGGCGTTTTAATTTAAAACGTTTTAGGTGTTTTAATTATTAAAACGCCTGAAAAGTGTTTTAAAATTGGGACGGGAATTAAAACACCAAAAGCGTTTGATAATGACTTGCTTGCATATGATATCGGTAAGTCAGAGGCAATTTCACCCTGAGACAGTACTGTACCTAAAGCATAATTGAATGCATCTGCCGTAAATATGAAACGCTTTTCGGTCGTTTGATTAACCTTGAATTTAAAGTTTCGTAAGCATTTTGACAATCTTCCGTCCAATGAAAATCACGTTCTTCTTTTTAAGAGTCTTAAAACATTTGGCTGTTTCTGCAAAATTTGAAATGAGTCACCTGTAATAGTTGCAAAATGTTACAAATCTGCAAACTTGACCGGCGCTTTTTTGGTATCAGGTAGTTCCAAAGTGTTTCATATTTAGCTTGGTCAGTTTTAACACCCTCGCTGGCAATTAAATATCGTAGATACAATACTTCCGACCTCAAAAATTGGCATTTTCCTGGATTCAATTTTAAATTAAGCTTACGTAATCTCTGCAATACCTTACAAAGATAGTCGTGGTGGTGTTTAATGTTACATTAAAATACTATGTCATTGACATAAGAGAAAGCTGATGAAATTTGCAAAACAAATGGTAACCTGTTAAATTAATTGGCCGTTTTTTGTCAAAAAAGCGATTCATAGTCTAGAATTCTTTATTAAGTTCAATCTGGGGAGCTTATCATATTCAAGGTAAAAAATATTGTGTCCAAAACGTCTTCAAATCTTGTTAATGGAAATGTATCTTTAACAATTTAATCATTGAATCTACGGGCGTCTACTTCCAATCGCCATTTCTATTCTCCATTACTGATTTCTTTGCTACTATCAAAAGTGGTGAGTTATTTGCACTAATAGATAGTTCCATGATATCATTAGACTCTAGATTTCTTACTTGTTGTAGAACTTCATCGTTTTCGTTCGGTGGTAGTGTGTAGTTTTTTATGTACGTAGGGCTCTTACTTGTTATTTGTAAACGTCGTTTTGATATTATCCAGCTGTCAGGATGCGGAACGAAAATCTAACGATAGTGGGGAGATTTCATGGAGAAGTGTAACACGTCGCCATCAAATCTCTCGGCTGAAGTTCACTGCGTTTCCGTATCCTGCTAAATTGGCAACATGGTCTCCGCAGAAGTTTGACAGTTTGTACACGGTGGAAATGACTGGTGCGAATACTCGATGACGAACTATTGCTTTAATCCGCGCAGGATAAAAAAAGAAAAAACGAAGGGGAAAACATCGGCAGAGAAACTGCGAAACGAGTTGGGTATTGTAACAACCACGGAAGTCACCGCAGTTGCAGACATTAAGTTCTGGCAGAGGGGTGTGTAGCCCGGGGTGGCATACTGAGGCCGGCTAGCGCTCAGTCGTGTCGTGGGTCTTCCGGGACACCCTCTGCTCGTGCTGAGCCACCTTACATAAAAACTAGCACAAAGGGAAAAGGATGGGAAAGGGAGAGGTCATTTTGAGAAATGAAAATAAGGTTTTTTAATGTACCATGGCCGTTTTATTTACAAACAAATTCAACAATTATATTTACAACCAAAAAAAAACCTTACGAGTAAAAGGCCCTTTTGAGAGTTAAACTAAATAAAATGCACTAAAATACAACAAACCAAATCAATTCAAATATAAAAATTATTTATAAAAATCATTTGTAAAATTTTGAAACAAAATATGATTGTTACTTACTCCTTTCCTTGCAAAATCCCGAGCGCCCGGTGATGTACAAACAAAGAAGCGTGGGGCCACTGAAAATCAGATTTCAATATTAAGACAACGAAAATCTAAAAACACAACGGCCACTTTCAACTGTCTGATCCGTATTCGCAAAAAAAAACTGCACTCAAGGCACCTGATCCTCTTCACCAACCAACAAAATTTAGTTTTTTTTTTTTTTTTTTAAACTTTCAACTTTCGTCTCCCCGCACTTCAACTCAATAAAATCTTGTCTTCTTCTTTTCTGTTTCTTTTTCACACCGCACAAATTCAACTCCTTTCTCTTCCACAATCCAATATTCCTCACTTTCTCAATACTTTCACTCTCTTACTTCTTCATTAAAACTTCAAAGGAAAAATCTATTTGATTCACCATCACATTTTTCAATCCAAAAACTTTTTTTTTCTCCAATTTTAAAATACACAAAAATCACTCATATCCCGCACTGCAAAAGTCTTTTATATTTTTTTTCCAAATACCAACTCCCTTTTTTCCCAATTTTAAAATCCTCCAAAAATCAATTCCACTGAGCACACAAAACACCCTTATCTCTTTCAAATCCAAAAACTGACCCCCCAATCCCAACCACTTAATTTTCACATTTCCCACTCATATCCCGCAATCCTTTTCATTTTTAAATTACCGCTGCCGCATCTGGGTAACGTAATCGAAGTTCATTACACTTCGATTCCGCTACCCACACATTTTTTGTTCCCGTATCGACAATCACAATAGTATTCATTGACTTGCATATATGGCAATTTACATCCCCAAGAATCGCTTGATTGAATGTAAAGTGTCACATATACATTACGAAAACTATTGATTTTGCCGATACCCCAAAAAGAATACTTCCGTGCGCCCGGGAGAACTTGAACTCAGGGTTCCAGCACACCCAAGATCGAGGACTCACGACGCAGCCAATGGTGCCGTGGATGGTCGATCTCCCATTCATCTCATAAGCAACTTCAATGATGCATTTGGGCATGGGATTGAATTTTGTTAGTCAATTCATTTTTGTTAGTATAAAAAAATAAAATTTGTTAGTGGGAACGGAATTAGTTAGTGTTAAGGAAGGAATTAGGTTTTGTTAGGGAAAATGAATAGAATGAAATTTTGTTAGTGGGAATTAATAAATGGAACGTTATTAGTGGGAAAATTGAAATTATTAGTAGGTATTATTTTTTTGTAGTTGTTAATAAGGAAAAAGGGTAGTATTGTGATGGGGGAGTAAAAATTAAAGGGAAAATGGAAACATGTAAAAAAAATAAATAAATTTATGGAGGAAAAGGTAGGAATGCCCAAAGGAAGGTGGAAATATTACGGCAGCAATTTGAAGTTGCGAATGGGAGAAAGTTGGTACGCCGGAATTCGCAACAATCGTGGGGACGACCCAGACCCTGAGTGTCTCATTCAGCCGGGCAAACAAAGAATGTCGGCAGGGGTAACTATAAATCGGATCGGATGTCTTTAGCGTGAAAGGTCCCAAGCAGCTTACCGGATTCATCCTCAAGTTCATAAGTAACTTGCCCAGTACGGCGGCGAACCACTGCAGGAACAAATCGTGGAGCGAATTTAGCCGCAAAACGATCGGCTGCATTGCTCACGGCGAAATTCCGCACGAAAACTTTCTGACCTTGAAGTAGCTCACGGGGGCGAGCCCGAAGGTTGTAACTTTGAGCTCCCTTCCGGTAGGCTTCTGTCAGCTTAGCTCGGACACGGTCTTGTACAGCTCGCAGACGATCACTGTTTGAACTTAGCTGTACTTCTCCATCCTCAAAAGCGTTCAAGCTTCTAAGGAGGGCGTACTCAGTGCCATGCTGGATAGGGTGGTATCCGAACATGAGGAAGTAAGGCGAAAATCCTGTGGATTCATGAATCACCTTGCGGAAGGCAAAACACGATTCCGGAAGATTCTCGTCCCACCTGCTATGATCGGACCCTATGTAGGCTCTGATGGCGTTCAATGTCGACTGGTTTGACCTCTCCGAGGCATTCGCTTGCGGGGAATGGTATGGAGTGAAGCAGTGCTGCACCCCATAGTCACTCATAAGCTTAGCGAATACCTTGGAGACGAACTGCACACCATTGTCCGAGTGAAGCCATTCGGGAACTCCGAAGGTCAAAAAGATTTCGCGCTCCAAATATCGCACGACTGATTCCGCAGTGGCTTTAGCCATGGGTTTGAGCCATATGAACTTGCTATAATGGTCCAGGACCACAAACAATTGAGTATTCCCGGATTTTGAACGAGGGTATGGACCCATGAAGTCCACAAACAGGCGCTGCATAGGTCTCGTCGAGTCTCGTGATGCGCCCATAGGAGGTCTCAAAGTGGAATTCGAAGGCTTGACCTGTTTGCATGTTGAACAGCCCTGGATGTGCTGAATAACATCTTGACGCAAGCGAGGCCAATAATAATATCTTTGTAAGACTTCCGTGGTCTTACGAATTCCACAATGAGAGCCCCGGGGATCATCATGAGCTCGCACTATAAGAGCCTGTTGGTAGCCCTCAGGAACCCATAATTTTGTTCGGGGGATATCTGTAGCCAGCGTTACAGGGGAACCAGAACCGATGTACACTCGGCCATCAGCAAGGTGCAAATTCTGAAACTTATCAGGTTGCTTCAGGATTTGCTCCTTGAGATGTTCGTACTCGGGCTCCTGAAACGCAGACTGCGGTATCAAACCATCAATATGTGTGTGCTCCGGGAGGCAAGCAATGAGCGAGGCCACCCGCTCGTCCTGCGAGCAAGATCTCGATAACGCATCCGGTACAACTTTAAGAGCACCTTTCCGGTGTTCAATCTGGAAATTGAACCCTTGTAATTTCAGACTCCAGCGAGCCAATCGACCAGAAAGGTCCGACTGCTGCATCAGCCATTTAAGACTGGCATGGTCGGTTATGATGGTGAAAGGCAACCCTTCGATATATGCCCTGAATCTCTTTACGCTCTGCACCGCAGCTAAGCATTCCAACTCAGTAATGCTATAGTTACGTTGCGCAGCGTTAAGCTTCATCGACATATATGCAATTGGATGTTCTCCACCTTCATCGTCCTTCTGGAACAAAACACTTCCAATACCCACTGTACTTGCGTCACACTGGATATAGAAGTGCTTCGTAAAGTCAGGGTTAGCCAGCACTGGAGCAGAAATCAGCAATTGCTTCACTTTATTGAAGGCACTATTGGCGGAAGCAGACCACTTGAAGGCACGTTTGCCCTTTAGCAAATCCGTTAGAGGGGCCGTAACCGAGGCGAAGTTTGGAATAAAACGCCTGTACCATCCTGCCATGCCCATGAACCGTCTCACGTCTTTGGCCGTTCGGGGTTCAGGATAGGAGACTATACCTGAAACCTTCTCCGGGTCGGTGCGCAGGATACCATCACTCACTACGAAGCCAAGATATTTGATCTCCTTCTTGACAAACTTGCTTTTTTCAACATTGATGGTCAAGTTGGCGTCCCTGAGCAGTTTTGCAACAGTACTCAGGAGCTCCAAGTGCTCATCAAATGTTGAACTTGTAACAAGCAGGTCATCTAGGTAAACAAATACCTTGTCCTGCAGCTCATGCGGTATTACTTTATGCATCAACCGACACATCGTTTGGGGAGCATTACACAAACCGAACGGCATGACCTTGAAATGGTACAAGGGCCTGCCAGGGACAGTAAAAGCCGTTTTCTCCTTACTTGCCTCATCCAATGGTATTTGCCAAAAGGCATCCTTCAGGTCCAAGCTGGTAATGAACCTGGTACTCTGCAACCGTGCCAAAAGACCTTCAATCAGTGGCAACGGATAGGCGTCCTTAACAGTCACCTCGTTGAGGCGTCGAGCGTCCAGACACAAACGCACCTTGCCGGGTTTTCTGACAAGGGTCACAGGCGAACTCCACGAACTCTGACTTTCCTCTATTACTCCCAAAGACAACATACGATCGAGTTCGTCATACAACAGTTTCTGTATAACAGGCGAGACAGCATAATGCCGCTGCTTAATGGGTCGAGCAGAACCAGTGTCGATGTGATGAGACACGAGACTGGTCCTACCCAAGCCTTTCTCATTATACGACGGAAACTGTTGTTTGACGAAGTCCAGTCGTTGCTGATCTTCTGGAGACAAAAGATGGAATTCAGGGCTCTGAAGCTCCGACGCTGCTTCGATAGCGTTGACCTGGATTGGTGCTATTTTGAAGAGATCCCAGAAGTCAATTCCAAGATACACTGCGTGCGTCAAGGAAGGAACAACTAGGAATCTCATCAATTTGGTGGTTTTATTAAATTGCATCAATGTGGTGACGTATCCCAGAACTGGATCCTTGTGCCCTGATGCAGTCTGAACATGAGCATGCATGGTATGCATATGCAAACCCAAATCCGACAGCAGGTCCAAGGCTCCGGCTCCGAGGATACTAACACTGGCTCCACTATCAAGCAAGCCCGTCAATTTGCGACCCTTGACGGAAATCTCTGCGTAGGGCCTATTGTCGCCAGGAGTTGCAACAATTGACTCCACGCAGGCACGCTTCAAGAGACGCCTGGCGAAGAAATATCTCCAGGATCTCCGAAAGCGATCCCGAAAAGGTCGTGCTCTAAAACTAGCGGATGACTCACGATCATCGCCCGCCTTTCCATTACTTCCGGAGATATCAGGGAAGCTACCTGGGACAGGTGGGCGGTGGGTTGAAATTAGCTGACAAAATGTGCCAGGGCGTTGGGAACGGGGAGAAGAGTTGGCAAGAGGGAAAACAATGCGGGTATTAATAGACGTAGGTGTCAGTCACTGAAGACGTCTGAGCTCCGGATCCACATTCGTGGCCACATCTACACGCTCATATGGCTGGGTGGGATTTGCCCGAGGAAACGATATTTCCTTATGCACCGGGGTTGTTTTGGAATTGCAAGCATTGCAGTGAGGCTTGGTAACTCCTTCCTTCCCACAACCAAAACAAAAAACGTGTCTGATGGGGGAAGCACAATCAAAAAAATTATGGCCTAAATCCTTACAATTCCAGCATATCCTAAATTGTCTTCGTTGTTGATAGTCCGAAGACAAACCAATTTTCGGTCGGGATGCTACCGCTTGAACCTGAGGAGTCTCAAGGGGAAGGCATTGATTGGGTTGCGCAAGCTGAGTTGGTAGATCGCATGCTGTCGAATTACGAACATTTCGCCAATTTAAGGGTTCCTCGTTACCGACATTTTGGTCACAAATTGGAGAATACGGTTTATCGTATATGTCCCAGTCCATCAGGTTTTCCGGAAGTCGTACGGAATGCACACCTCCCACCGCACGTCTTTCGAACAGCCTGCGCCGGGACTCTACGTCCCTCCAAGCGTATCCTCGGTGCGACAGCATCTTCTGACCAACTCCCTAGTGGACGGAAAGGTCAGGCCAGGTGATCCTGAAGCCGTGGGCTCATATTTTTGGATACGATGCATTGCAGATCGAAATCAAGAATAGGCACTTGGAGTTGTAATGACAGTGCCTCCAGGGATTCATAGAATTCGATGAATCTTTCCCCGGGACGCTGAAGACGACCGTGCATTGTACGGCGAATATCGTCATCAGTGTGATGTGGTGAAAACCGCTCCATCACCTCGCATTTGAATCTTGGCCAGGTCAGATTCTCCCGAAAAATGTCACGAACCAGCCAGTACCACTGTTGTGCTGCTCCTTTCAGAAGCACATGTAGATCCCTCATCAAATCTCGGTCTGACAGGTTGTAATCGCTGGCCAGGCTGCCCACGCGAAATATAAATTGCTGGGCGGACACGCCATTTACTCCACCATCGAAAGTGATACCCCATTTGGTGATGGGAAGTCGATCCGGCGTGGCAAATTCATTACGTCGGGACTCGCGGAAGGTAACGTGAGGTGACGTTTCTTGCACCGCCTGCCGTGTAGAAGAAGCAAGGGAACTACCGGGTGCCCGTATCGGCGGAGTAGCTGCCGCGCTTGGCGCACCAGCTTGAGGAAGTGCGTCTTGTGCTTCTCGCAGGCTGGACGATAGGCTAAGCCGTTCCAACTCTCTATCAAGTTGGGTATAGGTTGGATCCCAACTAGCCGTTCGCCGACGCATGGTTATTCGGTTCTTATAATATTATAAAAAAAACCAAAATCTACTACCTAAATAAAAAAGTAAAAAGAATATTAACGCAAATTATAGATAATACTAAATAAAAATGAGTCCACAGACTGACAGACAGACTATGGCAATAATAACAATTAACGTTTGTGGTTATTATTGCGATTTATTAGCAGTGAAGAGGAATGGTGTTGGAAACTATAGAAAATATTGACTTTTATAATAGCAATTAAGATGGAGATACAATTCATAAAAAGATTTCATTTCTCAAAATGATCCTCCCCATTAATGGAAAAGGAAAAGAACAGGTTATTATATGGGATGGTGATTAAAATTTAGACATAACACGAAGCAGATAAACCACAACAGTGCCTGGTATAACAATGGAATTTGTAGGCGGACTCCGCTCCAATTGTCACCTCAAAAGCTGACTACGAGACCATTATGAAATACTACGGACTTCATAATGGCTCGGACAAGAGCCGCACACATCCCAAAGCTACCACCAGATAGATGATGGAAGGGCCGAAACCGTTGGCTAATTCCAAGAGATGGATCTAAGTCCAACTATCCCGTGCAGGGAGATATAGCCAACGACTCAAAATTCGGTTGATCCCAACCAACATCCACACTGCTAAAGCATGCCCACTATCATAGCCGGTGGAGACTATCAAACACAAAACAGCACGGTAGGCGCCACTGCAACTGCGGCGAACCCCGTGATCAAAAATCTATAAATTAATAACAAAATCGAAACTAAAACTTTTCAACTATTACTCGATCACTTTTCATCGTTCAAACAAGTCATCAGAAATTTCTAACAAAACAAAAAAAAAAATAATTTCCCTGGAATGCTCAGACCACTATTCAAGTCAGGCACTCCAGGTACTCAAGCCCATACAAATCTGAAATTGAAAAATTTAAGTTATAAATAAAAACTGATAAAATCAACTAAAACCAGTTTGGGCGCCATATGTAACAACCACGGAAGTCACCGCAGTTGCAGACATTAAGTTCTGGCAGAGGGGTGTGTAGCCCGGGGTGGCATACTGAGGCCGGCTAGCGCTCAGTCGTGTCGTGGGTCTTCCGGGACACCCTCTGCTCGTGCTGAGCCACCTTACATAAAAACTAGCACAAAGGGAAAAGGATGGGAAAGGGAGAGGTCATTTTGAGAAATGAAAATAAGGTTTTTTAATGTACCATGGCCGTTTTATTTACAAACAAATTCAACAATTATATTTACAACCAAAAAAAAACCTTACGAGTAAAAGGCCCTTTTGAGAGTTAAACTAAATAAAATGCACTAAAATACAACAAACCAAATCAATTCAAATATAAAAATTATTTATAAAAATCATTTGTAAAATTTTGAAACAAAATATGATTGTTACTTACTCCTTTCCTTGCAAAATCCCGAGCGCCCGGTGATGTACAAACAAAGAAGCGTGGGGCCACTGAAAATCAGATTTCAATATTAAGACAACGAAAATCTAAAAACACAACGGCCACTTTCAACTGTCTGATCCGTATTCGCAAAAAAAAACTGCACTCAAGGCACCTGATCCTCTTCACCAACCAACAAAATTTAGTTTTTTTTTTTTTTTTTTTAAACTTTCAACTTTCGTCTCCCCGCACTTCAACTCAATAAAATCTTGTCTTCTTCTTTTCTGTTTCTTTTTCACACCGCACAAATTCAACTCCTTTCTCTTCCACAATCCAATATTCCTCACTTTCTCAATACTTTCACTCTCTTACTTCTTCATTAAAACTTCAAAGGAAAAATCTATTTGATTCACCATCACATTTTTCAATCCAAAAACTTTTTTTTTCTCCATTTTAAAATACACAAAAATCACTCATATCCCGCACTGCAAAAATCTTTTATATTTTTTTTCCAAATACCAACTCCCTTTTTTCCCAATTTTAAAATCCTCCAAAAATCAATTCCACTGAGCACACAAAACACCCTTATCTCTTTCAAATCCAAAAACTGACCCCCCAATCCCAACCACTTAATTTTCACATTTCCCACTCATATCCCGCAATCCTTTTCATTTTTAAATTACCGCTGCCGCATCTGGGTAACGTAATCGAAGTTCATTACACTTCGATTCCGCTACCCACACATTTTTTGTTCCCGTATCGACAATCACAATAGTATTCATTGACTTGCATATATGGCAATTTACATCCCCAAGAATCGCTTGATTGAATGTAAAGTGTCACATATACATTACGAAAACTATTGATTTTGCCGATACCCCAAAAAGAATACTTCCGTGCGCCCGGGAGAACTTGAACTCAGGGTTCCAGCAGACCCAAGATCGAGGACTCACGACGCAGCCAATGGTGCCGTGGATGGTCGATCTCCCATTCATCTCATAAGCAACTTCAATGATGCATTTGGGCATGGGATTGAATTTTGTTAGTCAATTCATTTTTGTTAGTATAAAAAAATAAAATTTGTTAGTGGGAATGGAATTAGTTAGTGTTAAGGAAGGAATTAGGTTTTATTAGGGAAAATGAATAGAATGAAATTTTGTTAGTGGGAATTAATAAATGGAACGTTATTAGTGGGAAAATTGAAATTATTAGTAGGTATTATTTTTTTGTAGTTGTTAATAAGGAAAAAGGGTGGTATTGTGATGATGGGGGAGTAAAAATTAAAGGGAAAATGGAAACATGTAAAAAAAATAAATAAATTTATGGAGGAAAAGGTAGGAATGCCCAAAGGAAGGTGGAAATATTACGGCAGCAATTTGAAGTTGCGAATGGGAGAAAGTTGGTACGCCGGAATTCGCAACAGTATTCATTACGAGGAGAACGACGGACATGCGGTAGACTAGTACCAGCAAATCGACAGTCAAGTGGTCTAGCTCGTGCGTCCCTCGTGATAACCAGTTCCCGTACACAGAGTTAGCCCTGTGTGTCTCCCACCAGATATGTCTTTTGCGACGATGACAGCAGAGGCATCAGTTTATGAACAGAGAATCGAATTGCTGGATTCACCAGCGCCGGGGGCGAAAGATCAGTTCGATTCGTTTAATGCAGCAATGAAGCCAATAAACTGAATAGTCAACTATTAGCAAGATTACATCAACTCCGTTATGTGTCGGTGCCAAAACCACAGTCTAATTATTTCGGTCAAATGATAATGCATGACAATCATCTGTTCTGATCTTCAAAAGTATTTATTGAACAACAGTAGATTAGGCTACACTTCCTGAGCCAGGTTCACTTTATAACTCTTTTATACCTAAGAAAACTTCATTGAAACCTCTCCAAATCTGCACCTTATTTATTATTGCTTGTGGCAAACTGAGAATGTGTAGTAATTGGGTAGAACATTCTGTAAATTGCCAACATGAGCAGAAGCATAATAAGACAATTATAATGAAATTTAGAGGTACCATTTACAAGAAAATAATTGATGTATAGAGAAATGACAACGTTGATAAAGAAGGTGAACTATTATAGCGCAATAAAGGCTTTTATGAGACGTGCATAATTAAGCAGGGTACTCTCAATCGTTCCTTTATAAATTTAGACAAGTCTTAAAGTAGTGAATAAGATAAACACTGCATGTTCGGAAATAGGCAATTGATCAATATTTTGAATTTCAGTTTGATTATTTTCCAATTGGATGATCATCCTCATTTAATGTGGTGAATGATAATTTAATATTCTTATTTCTTCTGAAGTTGAACACTTGGAATTGATAGAGTAAAGACTACTGAAAGTAAATTTGAATGAGGAATTTGCAAATTAAAAGCAAAACAGTATTAGCATAACAGCATGCAAATTCAATAAAAGATATGAGAAGAATAAAAAAGTATATCTATGTCAAACGCACAACGAACCTAGAATGAAATATCTTGTTTTGTGGTTGGTAAGTGAAGGCTTTTTATGCCCTGAGTGTGGGGCTCGCAGACGCTCAAGACGTCTGGACTACCAACTAAAAACCTCCTCTGTCAACCTGAGAACCTAGCCTGGAACCGTTTAACACATTACTTCGGACTGAGGCTCGTCTTGCTACATCGTGAGGCGCCTTCAAATTGGGTGATCTCTCCTCTAGCGAGAGGGGAGGCAGAGGAATTGCTTGAAAAGTGATCTCCAGACTTCTCCAGCTGTTGTGTGCTCTTTTTATCTTTTAGGACTGCCCCAACTTTCTGTGCCACATTGTTCCATTTTTCAACCGATGCGAGCGTTTCCGAGATTAGACCATCCGGGGAGACTTCTCCTGTTTCCTTGTAGAAGTCCCGGCGCAACCTGTCTCATCTTTTGCATGCAAAAAATGTGTGGCAGAGATGGTCTTCCTTTACTGTACAAAACCTACATGTCGAGGGATGGCTACTTAGCAATCTTGTGCAAGTAAGAGTGAAAATTTTCATACCCGCTGAAGAACTGGGTTAAGTAGAAGTCAGTCTCACCGTGCGTTCAATTGAGCCATAGTCTCAAATCAAAGATGAGCCACGCCATCCATCTTCGTATCGTGCTGTTCACCCAGGACTGCTACCACTCATGTAGTGAGTGTTGTCTCTCCTCTCGGGCAACTGCCTCCCTCGTGTCTTCGTTTCGACGCAGGTAGATAGTGCGGCGCTCGAGAAGGAGGGCGATAGGAATCACGCCTGCGATGACTAGTACCGCCGAATTAGAGACTGTCGAATATGAAGATACAATCTTCAGTGCTCCTCTTCTCTTTACCTGTTCCAACGATTTCGGTACAACTCATTGCTGAGAGCGACGCCTCATATTTTTGCTCCGTACAGTAGTACCGACTCTACGGATCTCATCAAAAGTCACCTTCTGTATGGGTTGGGTCTGTTAATCCAAGTGAAATCTTTTTCCTAATAATGATGAGTGAAACGATATTAGTGATTGCTTGATAAACAATGGTTACTGATTAGCTACCTTTCCTTTTATAATGATAATTATTGCATATGTGCAATTTTCTTTTGCGCGTGCATACATTTTCCATAACAATATTTTTCTGGCGCGTGTTTGCAACTACAGCAACTTTTAATTCTTAAGAATATTGTTTATTGATTTCTTATGCAAGAATAAATTGAACTTAAATTAGTACATTGAACTTAAAGCAATTTTGCATTTTAATTGAAGTTAAAGGTGAATGATTCTTATTTGATTAGCTTTACGTTAATTGATTGTATTCTGATTATGATTCTACTTTAGATTAATTAATTATGGCTGTACTTTAAATAATTATGGCAAATCAAATATTTCCTTAATAGGGTCTCCTAAGTTGGCCATAAATCAACTCAGAGCCGATACGCCTGAAGTAGCTTTATCAGCCGTTGCCCTGATTTGCTGAAAGAAATTTATTTTTAGTGACGGTTTCGATTCTACCTGCACTTCTTCAATATTGTTCGTCAAGAATAAATTGAACTTGAATTAGTACATTGAACCTAAAGCAATTTTGCATTTTAATTGAAGTTAAAGGTGAATGATTCTTATTTGATTAGCTTTACATTAATTGATTGTATTCTGATTATGATTCTACTTTAGATTAAACAATTATGGCTGTAATTGAAATAATTATGGCAAATCAAATATTTCCTTAACAGGGTCCCCTAAGTTGGCCATAAATCGACTCAGAGCCGATACGCCTGAAGTAGCTTTATCAGCCCGACAGTCATCCACTCTCTCACCTGGCGCATTAGCATACCTAGTCTAAGTTGCACCTGCTCGACGGTGTGTCCAGCAACTAGCGCCGCAACATCATCCGCGTAGCCTATCTAGTCTCAGTAGCCTATCGTAGATATATTCCACAGGTCTGGATCAAGAATAGATCCTTGAGCAACACCCGATACAACTTTCATCTTTCGTCGGTCTAGCATCGTATCATAAAGCAGGCTTCGTTCCTTTAGGTAGTCCCTCAGAAGCCGTCTTAGATATTCTGGAACTTGAAAAGAATATTCACCCATCTAGTACAGTTAAAGACGTAGCGAAAATCAAGTGTTACCAACAGAACGACCGGTCGGTTGATACAGCTATGTGCCTCCAACTTTTGGACCGCGCTCACCACCTCTGCAGTTGCATCCATGGTAGAGCGTCCTGCTCTAAAGCTGTTCTGCTGACGAGATAGGTCCCCAGCAGCAGGAATCGCTTCAGTGAGTCTTGCTTTGATAAGTTCCTCTAGCAATTTCCCAGCTTTGTGTAGCATGCATAACGGGCGATATGGCGACCCGGGATTCCCCTTCCCCTTGTTGATTACAACGAGCCTCCCTACCTTCCAACGTTTCCGGAAAACCCCTTAGCGCAGGCGATCGTTGAATCTACTGAGCAGCAAGTCAGGACAATAATGAGAGACGAGCTTCAGCACTTGAGCTGGGATGCTCCATCCGGACCTGGAGCCTTCCTTAGTTTCAATTATAGAACTGCTTCTTCCAGTTCCAACCGCGTGAAGAGTGGGCATTTGACTGCTATTTTTCTGTGGACAGCGTCAACACAAATAGGATGGGCGGGCAAAAATGCCCGCACTTTCTCATCCATCTTATATGCAGGGCTTGCGTAGAGCATCAAGCTTCCGCATAACTAGCTTCTAGCCAAGGCCCCACGGATCCTTGTTCACACTGTCCACTAGATCTTGCCAGCAACGAGCATTACTGGCCTTAATCATTTTACGAAGGCATTTCCTGGCCGACTTCTATGTTGCTAACTGGTTGCATGCCTCATCATGGTTCCGTGACCGTTGAGCTTCACGTCGAAGCTTGTGACACTATCATCGCTTTTCAGCGATTTCAGTCGACATACTCGAGGCTTGCCGTGCCGGGGTCTTCGACAGGGAATAGAAGCGCTGCAAGCAGAAGTGATGATGCTCATAGTTCACCACGTCTTGAATTGCTAGCTCTTCAGTCCTCTGCAAATCCTTCAGCAACGGCGCACCTACTGTGAGCTCCTCAACGAAACTGTCCACGTCTATCCCCCCAATATTCCACCCAATCGTGGAAGGTCGAGAGCATGGGCGTTGGAAGACAGCATAGCTTTCCCCGCGGATCAGTTTGAGGCATGCCCCATTCGATTGCTTTAGCAATGAAGTCTTCCCCAACGAATACGCGGCCATCTGCGTCCGAGACAGCGTCCTCCAAAGGTTCACCTGCAGGATACGAGTCATGGAAGTTCTGCTTTTATCGAAGTATTTAATAATGTGGTAAAGTAGGATATTTTAGTATTACTGTAAAACTAAGACGACTAATGTAACTAATAGAAATAAAAGCAATCGCATAAATAAATAAGTAATGAAGCCATGAAGTACTAAACAGAAACAAATTTCTTTTCTTCCGGTTGTACAGATTTGTCAGGAAGAAGAGAAGTAGCAGGCGAGTATGTCACCAACTGGTAGGGTTTCGTGATATGCCTTCGGTTCGGCTTCGAGGTGCCTTTGTTTGGAAGTTGTGCAATTTTATTAGCGTAAGTTGTTTCGATTTGGACTAGAGTAGTTTAGGTATTGGCACCGCGTCCGTATCTAGGTCGGTTATGCACGAGTTCGGTTTTAAATGTTCTTCTTCGTGCTTTCTCGGAAGCTATGGATGGAATGATGAATCGGTAGAGTAACGTACTGTCTTTGAAATTCCTAAACGCGTTTTAAAATGGGCACATTGACGATGGTTGAGGATTTAAGCGAGGACAGTCTATTCACAGTAAGACCCATGCCCGTACTCCTCTCCGAACTAGCTGGCCGACCGGCAGCCACCACGGAGTACACAGTGAGTGTCTAAACGTTGACTTTAAAGGCACGGTTCGCTGCCACGTTTCACGAATTCACGTCTTTGAATCGTTGAGAAGTCGATTCAGTTAACCTTCGGGAAATAATCGAAAGAACAATTTGAAATCATTACAGTTTATAAATGTTATTCATACTTTTCTCCTTCTAAATAAAACACATCTTGAAAATCTTCGAGTATTTTCAACAAACTTCTAATTGGTAATTTATGAAGATTATCCTTGCTGATTGTATTTACATTTAGGGTTTTTAAGGGTGTTTTTATTCTTTAATGACAATATTTTTGTCAGTGGTGTTCAGAATCTTCATATGTTGGCTCCCTTTTGCTTGAATTATCGTATTTCCAACAAAAATGCCTTCTTGAATTTCGATATTCAGTAATATACTATCTTGTCAAAAGTGAGATTTATCGATAGTATCGCTGCTATTCTAGCAAATACCCTTATTTGATAATTGTTAGGATTTTTGTACTCATAGGCAACACATCATCGTCATCATTAATATTGAGCAAGATGCTATAAGTTTTAAAGTTAATTATGCACATATGCTTCACAAGTATAGGTCTGCCTATGATACCATCTGTAGATATCGGAAAATTTTCGGTTACAGTATTCCCCAATTTGTAAATCCAAATTTACAGCACCTAAAGATATGGTGACTTCCTTTTACCTAATATGGATTCTGGCAATGGAGGTCAATCCTGCAGCTGTCAACTCCAAGACCACAAAGAAGTTGACAATTGGACGGCAAATTTTGGCGGGAGGAGCCGAGAATATATGGCGACGAAATTTTTGGATGAACAACAATGATTGTACGTTTGACAAAGGGGACTTGCACATAGCACATCGTTGCAGTAGTTTGCCATCAAAATTCAAAAAACCGGTGGTTCCTGGGTGCATACATCATATCTTGTGTATAGGTAATTTATGCACGAAAGAGTCATGCTATTATCTGAAGCGCTCGAAAATGATGTACACATAGTTCGTAGTGATTTCGATGAGAGTCTCAATTATCCTGAGCAAAAGGTGCGAACAGTTGGACAGTTTCGGATCGGCTTACCAAATGGTCATCAGGGTGTCTCGTGGGGTGATCCGGAGTCGGTAGCACGAATTCCACGCCAATTTGACGTTGAAATTCTCATTACTGGCCACACACACATATTTGAAGCCTATGAGCATGATAGTAAATTCTACATGAACCCTGATTCAGCTACAGGTGCCTAAAATCATCTGGATGCAAATCACCAACAATACGAGTGAAACGCGTGTTAATCAACCTCGACAAAGAATTCCCAAAGTTGAACAAAAGAAAGAGACATAAAAAATCGTTTGAAACTCAAAAGGACAGACAGTAATCAAAAGTTCATCAACAACAAACGGATCATAATCAGAAAAACTACATTTAAAAAAATCTAGGGTGAAAATGAAATGAATGCATTTTAATGCGAAAGCTATGCCTGCCGAAATCAAAGGTTCGGCGTTTGCAGAAAACGTTTTAAATATTTCATTTAATGAGGAAATTATGTGTGAAGGAATTAATGAAGATGAAGAACAATCTAATGTGAATGTGTTTGTATCAATTAATCTAGCTGAAGATGAAGCACCAGGTGATACGAAAAATATAGAAAAGTTAGAAGGCCAGATTTCAATAACAATAAACTTAGATGACTCTTATTCAAAGGACACTGATATAATTGACATAGATGAAGATTCTTTAAATAATGTTCTTGTCAATAAGCCCTCTGAACTTCCTGAAACAAATATTGCCGATGTCTGTTTTTCTAAATAATGACCTTGCCAAAAGACTGAACCAGAGGACCAAAATCCGTGAAACATAGTTAGCTTGATTGACTCGCTTTAACTAGGACAGTAAAAAGCACTGATGAATCACTAAATGTGGATTATCCTAATATATTTGACCCAGAAAAAAATGCCGTAAATAACAATCATGAAAATGATGTAACGATTGTAGGGGAAGAATTAAAAAAAGATATTATACCTAAAGATAAAAATGCAAATAACGTAATCTTTAGTGACAAAATAACCGAAGCCGAATTAGAAAATGATATCAACGCTTTCCAAAATAATGAAAATGATAAAAATACCTGCATTCCAGCGGAAGGAGAAGAAAGTGATGTTATTAAAGAACAACAAAACCCAACGGAAAACTATGAAACAGCAAAAACAAAATGCTAAGGAAGGCACAAACTTAACAAACTGAAAAAGTGATTAACTCGGAAGCAGACAAAAAGCCCTTCCTTCACATTTCAGCGATTTCAGTTGACCACCAGTTCACTGGGGGCTTGCCGTGCCGGGGGTTTTGACGGGGCATAGAAGTGTTACAAGCATTTGTAATGATGCTCATAGTTGAGTTCACCATGTCTTGAGCTGCCACTTCCTCCGTCCCTGCGAATCTCCCTGCAGCAGGGCACGTGCTGTGAGCACCTCGACGAACCTCGCGACGTCCATCCTTCCGATGTTCCATCCAATTGTAGAAAGCCGAGAGCACGGACGTCGGGAGACAACATCGCTTATCTCAAGCAGAATGCACTGATGATCACTGGCTGAGTAGTCCTCTAATACTTTCCAATTGTGTATCCTCCGTACTAAGGTCTCCGAGGCGAATGTCACGTCCAGTATGGTATTTATTACGACGAACGCCGTCCTGGCCGCCATTTCTGGGATTCGTTTTCGCCGCGGATCTGTTTGAGGCATGCCCCATTCGATTGCTTTCGCGTTGAAGTCTCCCCCCGACGAACATGTTCCCGTTTGCGTTTGAGATAGCCCTCTCCAAAGTATTAAGCTTGGCTTGGAAAGATGATATCTATTCGTTCGGCGTTAGATACACACTAAAGAAGGTGGTCCCTGAGCACCGAACCCACACGCCTAGAAATCTCTATTTCGAACCCAGACGGCGACAGTACCAGTTTCATCAGGATACCATGATGCAGAACTTTTATCATGGTGTTGCTCACTCCGCAGCATAAAATCGGCTTTCATGTCCCCGCAAACTGCTCAAGCAGATTTTGGGCGGTTGAACTCCGGTGTAGGTTTAGTTGCAGGATGCGGGTCATCGAAGCTCTAATTTTGCCTTGGTTAGGGCTTCCTGGAACACCCGGCATTTTCCTGATCCCAAGACGTGTCCAAAATCAAGTTTTGGATCAGCATCCTTGCAAAGGCTACAGTGTGCCTCCTTCGTACACTCTTTTCTTTTATGTCCCATTTCACCGCATTTGTAACATAGGGAACTCCTATCGGGTCCTTTGCATACTTATGCGGTGTGACCATAGCCAAGGCATTTGAAACATTGAAGAGGCACTGCTCTTCGCCGTATCCTACAGACAACCCACCCTATTTTTATTTTACCCTAATTCAGAAGTTGTTCGGCGTCCTTTTCGGTCAAGTCAATTATGACCATGCGTTGTCCCCTATGTTTTTCTGGTGGTAGCCTCGCTTTGAACTCCGTTTCGATGGCCTCTTCTACCTCGGCCAGATCCGTGACGCAGTCAATGTCTCTTATTTCGATCCTTGCCATCGGCTCGAGCGAGGTTATAGTTGCGGTTTTCCGAGGACTTTCTTTACTGCGTCGCAGACTTCTTCCCTATTATCGGCCTCTGCTCGCTTGCGTTGGTCGTACTGCCTTAATGGCAGTGTCGGTGTTTTCAGACCTTGCGTTTCCCCTGATATCCCGCAGCACCTCCGCGTAGGATCGACCATCTTGGGGTTTTACAAGCAGTGCCTACTACCGATTCTTCGTCGGGGTCTCTTTCTCCTCTGTTTCTCCTGTTTCCAAATACAGTACTTCCGCCACCTTTTCGACGTTGGCGATGAAATCACACAACGTCGCTTTATTTGTCTGGTCAATCCTGTCCTTTCTTGCGGCAATCTCTTCGTGGACTTCAGGATGGTTCGTTGTTATATCTTTACGACCCTTGCTTCAGTCGCTTCGGTAGCGATCGCAGCAGTGACCATCGAATTCTCGATGCTCTTTATATTTTCCTCGACCGCTCGAGCATCTGACGCGTGCTGCAGAGTTTTGCTGCTTTTCCTTTTTAGAACGCTCTGGCGTACGCACCATTTTTTTGCTGCGCCTGAACGCCGCAGGAATCTCAATTTGGACAAGACTATCTGTTAATCTCCGTTTTTCGTCCGTCTTCACTGTCATTGTGTTAATCATCGTTTTTCTCATCTTTAGTACCGCTTTCGATGTACTGTTAACGTCGTGGCTGCAACCACTGCTTGGGGCGTCGTTGTTATTATTTTTTATTTGTTTTTTGGGTCTTTTGTATCTTTTTTTATGGTTTTTGCTTGCTCCAGATTTATTGGCACTTTTTGAAGGAATTTCTTTGCGGCTTTCTTCGCTCGTTTTGTAACCACTATTTAGAACCCGTGATCTGATGCTCCATGCCCATCAAGTTCCTCTTCATTCCTTCTTTTATCCCGATCTCCTTCGATTGGGCTAGACGCCATTCTTTTATTGATTTTTACTGGTGGAGCTATCTGCATGTGGCCTTTAGATTTCTCCCCCAGCGCCTCTTTAGCCTTCTGCTCGTTTTCAGCCTGCAGCCAGCTCCTCCGATAGTGCCCTATGCGATCTAGGAGCTCCTCTAGTTCAAGGAGCCCAACCTTTACTGCTTTGCTGCTTTTTGGGGAGTCGCATGCAGATTGTATTCTTTTCAGAACATCTCCCGCTTTTCGGAATAGCCTTTCTTCTTCGTATCGCTGGGCGGCGATTGTACTTTGCAACCATCCTTGGGAGAGGTTATCGCTTTCGGTTTCCGAATGCAGTACTTCCGCCACATTTTCGACGTTGGCGATGCAATCACACAACGTCGCTTTATTTGTCTGGTCACTCGTTGCTTTTCATGCCGTAATCTCCTCGTTGGCTTCAGGATGTTTCTTTACCAGGTCGGGATTTGCGACCCTTGCATCGGTCGCTTCGGTAACGATCGCAACAGTGACCATCGAATTTTCGATGCTCTTTATATATAACTAGGTCCAAACCATCATATCCGCCAGCCCAAAGCATAAATTCCAGGTCGTTGTCCAAAGCGTAGTCCAGATCCAGTTAGGGTCGTTACCTGTAATCCCAGGAGGGCACCTTACGGCACCCCCCATATCCCGCTCCCCAAAGAATGCTAGACTCCAAGAGTATTCTTGCCGGCCAGCATTGATGACTATAAAGCATCCGGGAAAAAACTGAAATATTTTCATAAGTTTGCCTTTTTTACCAGTTTTGACAAATAAAAAGGGTCAGAAATGTAAATGAAGTCACGACAACTTGGTGTGGACAATAATGTCTGATTTGAAAATTATGTTCTCGAAATTAGATAATTTAGGCTGGTGTGCACGTAGGCTTATACCTCTCGATTGGCTCAATAGATTTTAGCATAAATCTATGCTTTATGATGGGTTCCTGATATAAAACGAAGAAAAGCAATCTTCTATTTTTGTCAATTTAACAGCCGAAACACTACAAATGAGTAATTTTTAAAGTATAGAATATTATACATTTATTTCATTTCAATGGAAGTTCATAAAATTATTAGAGGCTTTGGTGAGAGAAACTTACCCTACAAGAGTTATTTAGAAGACTTGACGTATTACTATTACTACTGTGCAAGCTATATTTCCTCTTCTCCATTAACATCGTCGAGTCAAAGAAATGTTCGAGCTCTTCACGAGGCTTTCTCCAACGCCAGTAAGAATTAGAAGTAAAATTGAATATTCTATCCATAGTTTCTTCCAACAATGTTTGAGTAATTGAATCGCTAATAACTTCATGCAGCGCTTCTATTTGATAGAGAGACGACCTAAAACGAGATTTGAAAAAAAACTTCGAGTAAAACTGTATTTTTTAAACCATCAATTAGCCGCCGTTTCTATTTTCAACATTGTAATTTGTATGTGCACAATATATATATATATATATATATATATATATATATATATATATATATATATATATATATATATATATATATATATATATATATACATATATACATATATACATATATGTATACGAGGTGTGCGAATTAAGTAATGGGACTGATTTCATGAAAACCGTATATTTAAAAATTATTCTTCAACTCTGCCATCCCCTACAAAGTAGTCCCCTTGGGCAGCTATACTACGATTCCAGCGCGTTTTCCGTGCTTCGTAACATTTCTGGAACGCTTTCACTGGGATGTCCGCGAGTACCATCGTCACGGTTTCTTTGACCACTGGTTTTGTTCTAGGGAACAAAAAAAATTCACAGGGTGACATATCGGGTAAATAAGGCGGTTGTTGCTACACAGGGATCCCTTTAGAGGCCAAATATTGGGACACGCTGAGGGCGGTGTGGCACGGCGCGCTGTCGTGATGAAAGATCCAGTTACGAGCGATGTCTGGGCGCACCCTGTTGTCTCGTTTTCGCAATCTTTCGAGAACTTGGCGATAGTAGACTTGATTTACGGTTTGCCCCGATCGAACAAATTCTTTGTGGGCGATTCCACGGCTATCAAAAAAGGCAATAATCATCGTTTTCACCTTCGACTTGATCATGCAAGCTTTTTTCGGGCGGGGGCGTGCAAACACAACCATTGTCAGCTCTGGCGTTTAGTTTCCGGGTCGTATTGGAAAAACCAGCTCTCATCGCCTGTAATAACTCGATCAAGCAGCGTGGCATCGTTTTCCACTTGTTCCAAAGAGACTTCTGCGACGGTCATTCGATGCTGCTTTTGCTCCTCAGAAAGGTTCTTTAGAACCATCTTCGCGCACAACTTTTTCATCCCAAAATCGTCGGTTAAAATTTGTCTGACTGTTTCACGGTTCATATCCAGTTCCGAGGCCAACATTCGCACTGTTAAACGCCGATCTTCACGGATAGGGTGCGCACACGCTGCGCATTCGCGTCAGTTCACACCTCGACTGGTCTCCCCCGCTCCGCACCTCGTCTTCCGCGCTTCCATGCCCCTCCTTAAACTCTTTATGCCATCGAAACACCTGGGCACGACTAAGAGCACTATCACCATGCACTTTTACAATTTTAGCGTACGTTTCCGAAGCAGTTTCGCCCAATCTGGCGCAAAATTTTATCGAGGCGCGTTGCTCTTGATTTCGTTTCTCCATTTTTGTGACGAGCACCACTAACACACATCTACTCAGCACGACACAGCAGGCGCACTAAACAAGCTAGAGCGATGGTATACTTATCAATGGAGAGGAGAAGGATGGAAGGGAATTTTAAGGTCGCAGGTTTACCACAAGCGCGGCAATAAAATCAGTCTCATTACATAATTGTCATACCTCGTATATAAATCTATATACATATAAATGAATATATATACATATGTATACATATATATATATATATATATATATATATATATATATATATATATATATATATATATATATATATATATATATATATATAGGGTCCATATAAAAAGTAACCGGACTTAGCCTGCCCCGCGCCGTCAGAGCGTCTGCTAACCGGAATCTGGTGCTGTAGTGGTGGTGGGGGTCTAGGGAAAGGGAACTGGGCTGCAGCAGTTGCCTCCAAGCGCTTGCAGAGATAGAATCGAGCGAGAGCGGAGTGCGTGTTCAGTTACGTCGTCGGAGTGAAAATGGAGCGTACGATCGAGCAACCGAACCAGAGTTTTTTAACCACGTTATTACAGGAAACGAGACGTGGGTTTTCGAATACGATCCTGAGACGAAGCGGCAGAGTTCGGAGTGGCACACACCGGCGTCACCACGACCGAAAAGAGCGCGCATGAGCAAATCGAAGGTGAAGTCGATGCTCATTGCTTTCTTTGACGTGAAAGGCATTGTTCACAAAGAGTTTGTGCCACCCAGCCAAACTGTAAACGGCCAGTACTACAGAGAGGTGCTCCGTCGACTAACCGCCCGGGTTCACCGAGTCCATCCGGAGATCGCCGATTCGTGGATCCTCCATCACGACAATGCTCCGTCGCACAACTGCCTGCTCGTCACCGAGCAGTTGGCCAAACAGTCGAGGGCAACGTTACCACAGCCTCCTTACAGCCCGGATATGGCACCAGCGGACTTCTTTCTGTTCCCCAAGATCAAGAAACACCTTAAGGGGACGCGATTCGGGACTCTGGAAAACGTTCAACGTGCTACGTCGAGGGCTCTAGACAGCATCGAGGTTGCCGACTTCCAGGGAGCGTTCGGGGATTGGAAAATCCGGTATCAGCGTGTTATCGACTCCAATGGGGACTGCTTTGAAGATTTCTAAAGAAATATTGTACATATTTTGCCAATAAAAAATTTCCTGAGGTCAGTCCGGTTACTTAATATTCTGACCCTGTATATATATATACAGTATATATTTATGTATAAATAAATAAATAAATATATATATATATATATATATATATATATATATATATATACACATACATACATACATATATATATATACATACACACATATATATATATATATATATATATATATATATATATATTTATATATATATATATATATATATATATATATATATATATATATATATATATATATATATATTAATCAATATCGCCTTTACTTCGCGCTTCACTATATCGCAGTTTTACTATCGCGGGGCATACTATTTCCCCCATTCATTCAGCTCGGCTTTAGATAGGGTCTCTAGTCATTCAATCCATTTCGCGTACATTGGCGAACTACCTGTAATATTCGAGCAACTCTGAATGGCGCAGTGACGTCACTTTCAGATGCTAATTATGCTTGGTGGATTCTTGTGTTGTCGAGTACATTCGTTTGTTCATCATGATATTGCGAAAACAATTGCGACAGTAGCTCCCATAATTATTTCCACATGTAACAATATATATATATATATATATATATATATATATATATATATATATATATATATATATATATATATATATTTATATATTTTTATATATATATATATATATATATATATATATATATATATATATATATATATATATATATATATAAATATATATATATATATATATATATATATATATATGTATATATATATATACATATATACACGCGTATTTGTATATATATATATATATATATATATATATAAATATATAAATATATATATATATATATATATATATATATATATATATATATATATATATATATATATGTATATATATATATATACATATGTACGTATATACATATATATATATATATATATATATATATATATATATACATGTACGTATATATATATATATATATATATATGTACGTATATATATGTATATATATATAGATATATATATATATATATATATATATATATATATATATATATATATACATATATATATATATATATATATATATATATATATATATATATATATATATATATATATATATATATATATATATATATATATATATATATATATATAGAAAAAATTCAATCTCACATTGCGACAATGTTAATTGGCAGCCACGATCATGTGGCTCCAAACTGCAAGGAAGATATCACTTCCTTAACCGAAGAGCTAAAATCCCTGCTAGGCAAGTGCTCTTCTGCATGTTCTGAAGTCAACTCCTTGTTACAATTTGCGGATTTCTCATCTTCCAATTCATCATCTAGTTCGATCGAAAAGGCTGTGCGTTCAGTGTCGGATCCAGATTCATCAATACCGACAAAAAGTAAACCGCAGGCAAAATTATCCAATGTCTCCTCCCAAGGTGAACTATCCACCTTGTGCTTAAGTGACAACCTGAACGTCAATTCTCAACATGATATGCAGCATCAACCAGCATTAGTGTTGCAGCCAGACTAACACAATTCTGCAGAATTGTTTGAACCTAGTCTCTCAATTGTTACTAGAAGTAAGTCGTTGTTGAAGCCGCTATCTATTAACCAACAACCAACGGTTTCGGAAGCCGACAATTTAAATGTACCTGATACATCACTAGCTGCTCAACAAGATATGCAGATACAGCCAGCGTTCGTACTACAACCGGATTGCTGCAATTATGTGGAAACAGCGGAATCTGGTCAATCAATCGTCACTAAGAGCAACTCGCTGTTGAGGCCGCTTTCTATTAAGCAACAATCTGATTTACTTATCATCAGCCCACCTGGTTCTTCATCCAACAGTCGGGGAGCGATTCCAAAGAAAATACCACCTCCAATTCAACATCAGAAATCAAGTGACCTCGTTCCCTCAACAGATCTCGATTCTCCTGTCATTCGTGCTTCTATACCTTTGGAGAATATCTTCATATCTAGAGTGGCGTACGAAACTTCTATTGAAGACCTAAAGCGTTATGTCAACAAAAAGTTTGGATCATCCGTTAAAGTCTTTAGTTGTCATAAATTGACTAAGGAAAATTTAACGGACAAAGTAGTTGCCTCATTCAAATTGGTGATTTCTGCAAATACTATTGTCCTAAATCCGAATTACTGGGCTGCTGGTGTACTTGTTAAGCCGTTTGAATCTAGACGAAGAAATTTTCGTCGGGCAATAAACGCAATCCCAAAGCTCTAGACACAAGTAATCCTGATGAATATTCTGATAATCATAATGTTTTTTCTACTGTATCCTCTTTAAACCTCAATGAATCTGTTTCAAACCTTAACACTCTTCAATGTAACTTCTTTTCTCCTAATAAAATATGTTTATCTATTTTTTACCTAAATGTACGAGGATTAAGGACCAAGCTTGAGGAACTCTTTATCTCTTATCAAGTTAGTAATGATTCTATAATTTGCTTCTCCGAGACCTGGCTGAATGGAAACATTTTGAGCAGTGAAATGTTTCCTGATCATATTGTATATAGATGTGACCGTGACCTGATTGCTACTAATAAGGCTGATGGTGGTGGAGTTTGGGTTGCAGTTAGCAAAGCTCTACCTAGTTCTCCTTGTTCTGATTTCTGTTTTTCTCCTGCTTTAGAATGTGTTATTATCAAAATGTCTCTCCCTCATAATACAGTTCTTGATTTTGTGTATTTATATTCCTTGTAATTCACCTTTAACTGTTTATGAGACTTTTTTGATGATCTATCCTCTTATCTAGTTTTGCGACATCCTCACGCCAAAATATTAGTTTGCGGGGATTTTAACTTACCATACATAGAGTGGAAAAATTATACTACTCCTTCAATCTCGTCAGTTGACCTTTTTTTCTATAACCCTGTCATCTTTCCTATCTCATTGCTCCTTTTCTCAATTTAACCATATCCGCAATCCTACTGGTCGTCTCCTTGACCTTGTTCCATCAAATGTTCCAGTTGGCTACTTATCTGTAGCTCAAGCCTTACATCCGTATGTTCCTCCTGATCGGCACCATCCTCCTTTATCTATAGATCTTATAGTCGATGAAATTAAATTTAACAAACCTCATCCTACTCCAAAATTTAACTTTTTTAAAGCTAATTATGAATACAGAATTACTTTCAGTCAACTGGCTAGATTTCTTTAGAGGCATAAATTGTGAGGCTGCTTTATATAAATTTTACATATATATTTATAATCTTATTCGCTGTTATACGCCTCTACAGACATTCCGTAAAGCAAATCATAAGCCTTGGCTTACAAAGCGAGTGCTTACTGCCCTACGAGCAAAAGATAAGGCACATCGTGTCTTTCAAACACTCGGCACTATTCAAGCAAGATGTAATTTTAGCAGGCTGCGTGCTGTTGCCAAAAAAGAGATCAGATATGCTCTGAAGACTTATTTCAGCAGTCTGGATAGCTCTCTTGTGGCTAATAATACAAAGCCTTTTTGGTCTTATATAAGGTCACTGAAATCCTCTTCTTCCATCCCTAGTAAGGTCGTTGGAATGGTGCAGAGGTTTCTTCTCCTCAAGAAGTTACTGAGTCATTTGCCCAATTTTTCTCTTCAACTTTTTCTTCTTCTGCTGCAGCTGTGTATCCGGTTGTCTTACCTAATCATCTTCCCTTCCCAATTTCCTTTATTTGTACAGATGCATCAGAAGTCGAAGCTTTGATCAATGCTCTTGAGCCTAATGGGCCGGATGGTTTGCCAAACATATTTGTCAAGTCGTTAGCCTCATCGCTTAGTTTTCCTTTATCTCTCCTCTTCAATCTAAATTTGAGTCCTGGTACTTTCCCAAACCCTTGGAAAACAGCTAATATTATGCCTATTTTTAAAAGTGGTGATCCTACGCCAGTATCCAATTATCGCCCTATTTCCTTACTGTCCTGCTTTCCAAAGTTACTTGAACGGTTGGCTCAAAATCGACTCTCAAAC
Source organism: Odontomyia ornata (assembly GCA_963969285.1). Lineage (NCBI taxonomy): Eukaryota > Metazoa > Arthropoda > Insecta > Diptera > Stratiomyidae > Odontomyia > Odontomyia ornata. The sequence continues at coordinate 227,196,848 of OZ017738.1, read as the reverse complement.
TCATTAGCTCCTATTATTGCTCCAGAGCAGCATGGCTTTCTCAAAGGATACTCCACTACTTCTAGTTTAATGGAGTTCACAAACAGTATTGCAAGAGCTTTGGATAACCAACTGCAAGTTGATGTGATCTACACAGATTTCTCCAAGGCCTTTGGCACTGTGAATCATTTACTTCTTTGTCGTAAGATTGAAGCTCTTGGCATCTCGGGTGCTCTTCTATATTGGATGTCATCTTATATATCGTGTCGTCCCTGTCGAGTAAGTCTCTCTGGGACTACGTCTAGTCCTTTTTATCCTTCATCTGGCGTTCCACAAGGTTCAATTCTTGGGCCTCTTCTCTTTCTGTTGTTCATAAATGATCTTCCCTTTGTAATTAATTCCTCTTGCCTTTTGTATGCAGATGACTTCAAAGTATTTCGAGCAGTCAAATCCCATTTAGACTGTCAGCTCCTCCAAAATGATCTGAATGCTCTAAATAAATGGTGTGCTTCAAATTATTTATGTCTTAACACTACTAAATGTCATAAAATGACTTTTTCTCTTAAGGACTCTCCTATTAATTTTAATTATATATTAAATGATGCTTTGCTCTCTGAAGTGTTCAGTCATAAAGACCTTGGAGTAACTTTTGATCCAAAACTCAAATTTGATGCACATATTTTAAATGTGATTACTAAAGCGTCTAGAGTTTCCGGGTTTATCCTTAGACATGTACATAAATTCAATAGCATCTCTTCTTCTGTCCGCCTATTTGTTTGTCTTGTTCGCCGTTTGCTTGTGTTCTGTTCTGTTATCTGGTCCCCCCGATATTACTATCTCGTGTCTTCTTTAGAAACTGTCCAAAGAAAGTTCACGCCTTTTCTTTTCCTTAAGTTTAATTTGCCGTATCAGCCTTATGAAAGTCGTTTATCTTTCCTATCTCTTCCATCCCTAATATCCCGACGAACTTATTTAGACCAATGTTTTTTGTACAAACTCCCGTCCCGTTAAATATTTTTTCTGAGCTGCGTTCCCGACAAACATCTCGGATGAATTCTTATTTCGTTATCCCATATGCTAGAACTGATTTATATTTCTATTCACCAATCTTAAAAATCGTACGAAATCATAATAATCTCGAGCTTGGTCCTTTCCCCTCTTCTTACATAGCATTTAAGAAAAAACTAAGAGACTTACTACTAGTTTAACTTTTAACTATCGACATTTTATTATTTTTTTTCATTTAAATATTGCTGTAATTGTTCTTTGCGTTCCATTTTGTTATTGGATTGTTTAGTCTGTAAGATGGAATAAATAAAATAAAAAAAAAAATAAAAAAATTAAATAAAAAAATGTGATTTGACCCCGTTTGACTTCTTTCTCTGGGGATATTTAAAAGAAAAAGTGTACACCAATAAACCAAGAACAATTCAAGAACTAAAAGATGAGATAATTCAGCATACTAACGACATTGAACCCCAAATATGTCTCAGTCATAGAAAATATAGACCATCGGATGGAAGTATGCCACCGTAGCCGTGGCGAGCATTCGGGCGATAGACCTTTCTATTATAATAAAAAATATTAACATAATTATCCGAAAACCTTTTGTTTTATTTACAATTAACATCGTGCGTTTTGGTTGCACCACCCTTTATATGTATAAAAATATATGAATTTATATATTTATATATATATATATATATATATATGTATATATATATAGATAATAATATATATACATATATATATATATATATATATATATATACATATATATATATATATATATATATATATATATATATATATATGTATATATATATATGTATATATATTATTATCTATATATATATATATATATATATATATATATATATATATATGTATATATATATAGATAATAATATATATATACATATATATATATATATATATATATATATATATATATACATATATATATATATATATATATATATATATATATATATATATATATATGTATATATATATATATGTATATATATTATTATCTATATATATATATATATATACATATATATATATATATATATATATATATATATATATATATATATATATATACATATATATATATATATATATATATATATATATATATATATATATATATATATATATATGTATCGATATTTATTTATTTATTAAGCCAAACAAGTCAATACTACGTATATCTAAACAAATGACAAAAAATAAATCTATATTTAACAATGACAACTTCTTTTAGTGCGTCAGTTATATTCTTTTTGAAGTTAAGTTTTGAAATAAAAGGTGAGTAATGTTCACCCATAGAATTGAAGATCTTGCAACACCTATTAATTGGCTTGTTATCTGCGTAGGTGGTTTTATGTTGGTCTTCATGAAGCAAATGAGTGTTTCTAGTACGTTTAATAGTTTCCTTAAACGTGATTTTGCTTGACATTTACTATCTTCTTGATTACATCCAAAACAAAGCAGGAGCTTACGATAATTCTTCGAGATGAGAGCGAGGAAAGATTCAAAATATTAAGTCTTTGCTGGTAAGGGTCATAAGTATCACGCAAGGCAAACAGAATAAACTGTTCTGGAGATGCTGTGAGTCCCAAAGCATGGATTCCAAATAATACAACCATATTCAAGAAGGGGGCGCACAAATGAGGTGTAAAGAGTCTTGGTGACTCACAGATTTTTTAATTCTTGGGCACGACGTTTTATGAAACCAAGCTGCTTACATGCCCAAGCAAGCATTGCGCCGTATTGAGAATTGGAATTCAATTTCCTGGCCAAAAGAACCCCCAGGTCTGAGATCTGGTCAAGTTTTGTAAGTGAGGAATCGTTCAGGTTGGAAGTGTACTTAAATACTGAATTATTTCTCCAGAAGCTTATAACATAACACTTTCCGACAATTTAGCTGAAGTCTATTATAATTACACCATTTCAATAATGAATTTATCTTGGCATTCAGAAATATAGCCTCGGAATCGGAATTCTGCGTGTGGAATAGTTTGAGGTCGACTACATCGCGGAGAAGCAGACTTGTGCCTTCCGGGTCAAGTTGACGGAGAGCATTGCACCATAACAATCGACACTGGTGCAACCCGGTCGATTATCCGACCAGACCTAGCGAGGCAACAACTTCTTTACAAGGGCAGGATTTTCTCACTACGGACAGCTACGGGAGAAACTGCACCTGTCCATGGAGAGGTCAACCTCCAGATACAGTTGGCAGACCTTGCGTTCCGACATAATTTTATGGTCGCGAACATTATGGATGACTGCATCCTCGGAATGGATTTCCTGCGACCATATGGAATCACGTTAGATTTGGGCAAACGGGTCTTGAAATGGCAGAATGTCGAAGTTTTGATGGAGGATCCTAGCATTCAAATTCCCAAGATGAATATAGTAGTATGTGCCGACACTGATGTACCGAATTCTTCTGAAAGCATTGTACGGGCCAAGCTTGAAGGTGATTCTGGAGACCAGCGATCTTATCTGATAGAGCCAACGAAGACGTCCGCATTGCGCAGTTTGATTGTAGGACGAAGCCTTGTAAGATCTATAAGGAACGGATACGTGCCGGTTAGAGTCCTTAACACCGCAGACTCAACCACGAGCATCAACGCGGGAGAAGTCATCGGCAGCTGCACAGCCTGTTTTCACCATCACCTCCTTGGAAGCCACTCACGACCATCATTGGAAAAGGAGGCAAGACGCAGACAAAGCCCGGGAGTCCACGTCTGCAATATTGAAGCAGGTCAAATTGCCAGTGCAGCTATTCAAGCGAGCCTCTGATCTGGTCACCAAGTACAGTGACATCTTCTCAACAAGCCCGGATGACCAAGGCCGAACGAGTATGATAACTCACATCATAGATACACCAAGCCAATATGACATGCACCGAGACGTCTTCCTATAGCCAAACAAGGGGAAGTGAGCGCGCTGATCTCGGACAAGGCAAAACAAGGCGTTATCGAACCTTCTGTCAGTCCATGGGGCGCGCCAGCAGTTCTAGTAAAGCAAAAGGATGGTCGCACTCGTTTTTGTGTCGACTATAGGCAGCTTAACGACGTCACTAAGAAAGATAATTACCCGCTTCCACGCATCGACGACATCATGGACACTCTAGCTGACGCAAAATGGTTTTCTACACTCGATCTCAAGAGTGGCTACTGGCAGGTAGAAATCGACAAGAAGGACCGAGAGAAGACCGCGTTTTCAGTTGGGACCGGATTGTGGCAATTTGTGGTGATGCCATTTGGGCTTTGCAACGCTCCAGCCACCTTCGAGCGCTTGATGGAATACGTGCTACGAAGCCTAACCTGGAAAACCTGCTTGGTGTACCTAGATGACATCATTGTTATCGGGAGAACGTTCGAAGAGCGTGTGCGGAACTTAGAAGAGGTTTTCTCTCGATTGCGACTGACGAATTTGAAACTTAATCGCGACAAGTGTACCCTTTTTCGCAGCTGAAGTAAAATACCTGGGACACGTCGTATCAGCAGAAGGGGCAAAACAGACCCTGGGAAAATTGAAGCCGTGCAAAGCTGGCCAACACCAAACAACAAGCGCTAACTACGAAGTTTTCTGGGTCTGGGAACCTACTATCGAAGATTCGTCCAAGACTTTGCCAAAATAGCTAAGTGTCTCCATCAGCTAACCGAGAAAAATCGTCCGTATGTCTGGAATGAACAATGCCAGGTAGCCTTTAAGACCTTGAAGGAGAAGCTGTGTGAATCACCCGTGCTGGCATATCCGAAGCCCGGAAAATGTTTGTAGTTGACACCGATGCGAGCAACGGCGGTATTGGAGCTGTACTCTCCCAGCAGATCGATGGCGAAGAAAGAGTCTTCTCGTATTACAGTCGAGTTCTCTCAAAAAGTGAGAGGAAGGAGCTATTGGCTATAATAGAGGCCACCAAGCAGTTCCACAAGTACCTTCATGGCTACAAATTTGTTCTTCGAACGGACCATGCATCGCCGAGATGGCTACTTAACTTCAAAAACCCCGAGGGACAAGTTGCGAGATGGATCGAAAGATTGCAGTCAAACGACTACGTCCATGTCCAGCTAACTGCAAGCATTGCCGACGGATTGAGGAAAAGGAGCCGCCCGTTGATCTGCAAGTGATAACGGCCGAATTCGATGAAGGTTGGTCATTGGAGGAGATTCGAAATGCCCAGTTAGCCGATGAAGACATCGGACCATTGCTCGTATGGAAAGAGACAACTGGGCGACCTGAGTGGAAAGACGTTTCGATGCATGGTGCCAACCTGAAAAGTTAATGGGCACAATGGAACTCCCTTCAGGTGGAGGGTGGCGTACTCAAGCGGAAATGGGAAACGGCGGATCGCAGCTCCTATAGGATGCAAACTTTACTTCCCAAAAGCCGAATCAACGATGTGGTTAAGGAAATGCATGAAGGATCCTAGGGAGGCCACCTTGATGTTAACAAGCTCCACGCTCGAGAAGACGTAGAGGACTGGTGTCGCAGATGCACAATTTGCGCTTCCGTCAAAGGTCCAAAGCGACGACTGAGAGGACAAATGCAAACCTACAACGTGGGTGTACCATTTGAAAGGATTGCTGTTGACATCGCAGGACCCTTTCCTGAATCTGAATGGAGTAATCGATACACGCTGGTTGTTGCCGATTATTTCAGCAAAGGGCCCGAGGTCTACCCCATTCCCAACCAGGAAGCAACTGCCGTCGCCAAACAGCTAGTGTTGAATTAGGTCAATAGGTACGGCGTACCTTGTGAACTACATTCGGATCAATGCCGAAACTTTGAGTCACTGGTTTTTGGCGAAATGCGCGAGCTGCTGGGAATACGGAATACGATGACACACCGCTGCATCCCCAATCCGATGGAATGGTCGAACGTTTCAACGGCACACTCATAAAAACAGCTGGCCAAGATGGTTGAAGAGAACCAAAGGGACTGGGACCGACACATCCCACTATTTTTGCTGGCGTATAGAGCAGCCGAACATGCATCGGCGGGCCAAGCCCCAGCCAAAGTCATTTTTGGAAAGGCTATTCGTCTGCCAGCGGATATAAAGTTCGGAACACACTCCGAGAAACCCCAAACGATCTCGGAGTACGCAAGTAGGCTAAGGCAACGGTTGAACCAGATACATCGGACAAGGTGAGAACATCGCCAATCGGCTACTGACTGCCAATTCTACTGGCTTCCAGCAAGATGACTTGGTGTGGCTATATAACCCACAACGGCGGAAGGGTAGGTCTCCAAAGTTGCAGCATAATTCGGAGGGACCATAGCGAGTTACAAAGCGAATCAACGACGTCGTATATCGCATACAGGACCCAGTCTGGAACCGTTTGACTCTTGGGCCAGGTCTCGTTATGTTACGCCGTGACGGGCCTTCAAGCTGTGGGATCCCTATTCTAGCGGAAGGGGAGAGGGAAAGAGGAATTTCCAGACAAAGCCCCACGGGTCCTTATTCACATCGTTCACTAGATCTTGCCAGTAGCTAGATTTGCTGTTGTTAACCAATTCGCGAAGGCATTTCCTGGCCGACTTATATGCTGCCACCCGGTTGCATGCCTCTTCAATGTTCCGTGCCCGTTGAGCCCCACGCCGAAGCTTGTGACATTCCTTCCGCTTTTCAATGATTTCAGTCGACTAGTAGTACACTGGGGGCTTGCCGTGTCGGTGTTTTCGACGAGGCATAGATGCGTTGCACGCAGACATGAGGATGCTCACTGTTGAGTTCTGCACGTCTTCTTCTGTCCCCTACGAACCAGCCTGCAGCGGAGCACCTCGACGTCCATTCTTCCGATGTTCCACTTAATTGTAAAAGGTCGAGAACACGGACGTCAGGAGACAACATCACTGAACTCAAGCACAATGCACAGATGATCACTGGCTGGGTAGTCGTCGAATACTCTCCAATTGTGTATCCTCCGTACTAAGAACTCCGAGGCAAATGTCACGTTCGCTATGGTTCCTTCGTAGCTAATATGGCGGAAATTCGGTGTACTTCCGGTGTTTAGTACGACGAGTGCCATTCTGGCCGCCATTTCTGGGAGTCGTTTTCGCCGCGGATTTCTTGGAGATATACCCCATCGATAACTTTAGCGTTGAAGTCTCCTCCAACGAACACTTTTTCGAGCACCGAACCCACTCGCAAATATCCCCCGTCCACAGCTCACCACTTGGAAATCACTGTTCCGAACGCAGATGGCGGCAATACCAGTTTCATCAGGATACCATGTTGCTGAACTTTTATCATGGTCGTGCTCACCCAGCAATAAAAAGTCGGCTTTCATGTCCCTCGCAAACTGCTCAAGCAGATTTTGGGCGGTTGAACTGCAATGTAGGTTTAGTTGCAAGATGCGGGTCATCGAACATCTGATTTTGCCTTGGCAAGGGCTTCCTGGAAAACCCGGCATTTGCCTGAGCTGTTCTTGGATCAGCATCCTTACAAAGGATACAGTGTGCCTCCTTTGTACACTCTTATCTTTTATGTCCCATTTCTACGCATTTGTAACATACGGAACTCCTATCGGGTCTTTTGCATACTTGGGCGGTGTGATCATAACCAAGGCATTTGAAACATTGAAGGGCGCTGCTCTTCGCTCTTTCCTGCAGACAACCCACCCTATTCTTACTTTGTCCTTATTAAGAAATTCTTCGGCGTCATTTTCGGTTGTCAATTATGGCCATGCGTTGTCCCCTATGGTTTTCTGGTGTCAGCCTCGCTTTGATCCTGCCCACACTAGGGAACTCCCTTTTGATGTCTTTTATCTCGGTCAGATCCGTGACGCAGTCAAGGTCTCTTATCTCGATCGTCGCCATCGCGTCGCAGAATGCTTCTTTATTGTCGGCCTCTGCTCCGTATGTGGCCCGACCGCGTTGGTTGTACTGCTTTACATTTCTCCCGATATCCTGCAGCACTTCTACGTAGGATCGGCCATCTTGGGGTTTTACGAGCAGTGCCTGCTGCCGGGATCTTCATCGGTGTTTCTTTCTTTCATAGTCAGTGGAAGTTGTGTTCTGCTTTTCCGCAACCTCGATAAGATGTAGGGACCATAATATGAAGTGAATACTATGGCGCATTATCCGGATAAGAAAAATTTTAGTTTTAATAGAAGAAGTGTGAGTCTTTGGTGGGAACGTGCCGAATATGGAAGGAGACAGAAAGCCTGAGTTCCCTTGATTGTTGCTGATATAGATAAACCTCCAAGCCTCATTAGTGGAAACGTACAGAGTTAGTGATAAGTGTAAAAATATATAAATTGATAATTATGGTTCCAAAAGGCCATTGCAAATCCATTCTTTATCTCTGGATATTTTATTGTTATCAATCTAAAGTTTCATTCCAAAATTTAAAAAAAAAAACGGATATTAGAAACGTGAAAACACTAGTAGCGGTGAAAGAATATTGCAGTGGATAGAGTATACCAATAAGGAAGAAGTGACTTTTTGGTGTGATCATATCAAATCTAAACAATGAAATCTAAACAATGAAAAATTGTGTGCTTATAAAAACGACAACGAGGATGAAGCAGCTTTTTATCCAAACTTTATTGCGATTGGAAAAACACTAAAACAAATGAAAACAAACAAATATCGCCATAAACATTCAATCAGATCGCCATAAACACTCACTCTTTGTAGTTATTGAGCGCTCTACAATGGAAACATCATCAGCATCTATGGCGCAACAGCCTAAGCGGGGCCTTGGCCTCCAGGATAAGGAATCACTTAGCTATTTTGGCAAAGTCTTTGACAAATCTTCGATAGTAGGTTGCCACACCCAGAAAACTTCGTAGTTGGCGCTTGTTGTTTGGTGTTGGCCAGCTTTGCACGGCTTCAATTTTCTCAGGGTCTGTTTTGCCCCTTCTGCTGATACGACGTGTCCCAGGTATTTTACTTCAGCTTCGAAAAGGCTACACTTGTCGGGACTAAGTTTCAAATTCACCAGTCGCAATCGGGAGAAAACCTCTTCTAAGTTCCGCACATACTCTACGATCGTTCTTCCGATGACGATGATGTCATCTAGGTACACCAAGCAGGTTTTCCGGGTTAGGCTTCGTAGCACGTATTCCATCAGGCGTTTGAAAGTGGCTGGAGCATGGCAAAGCCCAAATGGCATCACCACAAATTGCCACAATCCGGTCCCAACTGAAAATGCGGTTTTCTCTCGGTCCTTCTTGTCGATTTCTACCTGCCAGTAGCCACTCTTGAGATCGAGTGTAGAAAACCATTTTGCGTCGGCTAGAGTGTCCATGATGTCGTCGATGCGTAGAAGCGGGTAATTATCTTTCTTAGTAACGTCGTTAAGCTGCCTATAGTCGACACAAAAACGAGTGCTACCATCCTTTTTCTTCACTAAAACTACTGGCGCGGCCCATGGACTGACAGAAGGTTCGATAACGCCTTGTTTTTCCATGTCCGAGATCAGTGCGCTCACTTCTCTTTCTTTGGCTATAGGAAGACGTCTCGGGACATGTCGAATTGGCTTGGTGTATCTATGATGTGAGTTACCATACTCGTTCGGCCTTGGTCATCCGGGCTTGTTGAGAAGATGTCACTGTACTTGGTGACCAGATCAGAGGTTCGCTTGAATAGCTGCACTGGCAATTTGACCTGCTTCAATATTGCAGACGTGGACTCCCGGGGTTTGTCTGCGTCTTGCCTCCTTTTCCAATGATGGTCGTGAGTGGCTTCCAAGGTGAGGTGGAAACAGACTGGCAGCTGCCGATGACTTCTCCCGCGTTGATGCTCGTGGTTGACTGCGGTGTTAAGGACTCTAACCGGCACGTATCCGTTCCTTATAGATCTTACAAGGCTTCGTCCTACAATCAAACTGCGCAATGCGGACGTCTTCGTTGGCTCTATCAGATAAGATCGCTGGTCTCCAGAATCACCATCAAGCTTGGCCCGTACAATGCTTTCAGAAGAATTCGGTACATCAGTGTCGGCACATACTACTATATTCATCTTGGGAATTTAAATGCTAGGATCCTCCATCAAAACTTCGACATTCTGCCATTTCAAGACCCGTTTGCCCAAATCTAATGTGATTCCATATGGTCGCAGAAAATCCATTCCGAGGATGCAGTCATCCATAATGTTCGCGACCATAAAATTATGTCGGAACGTAAGGTCTGCCAACTGTATCTGGAGGTTGACCTCTCCATGGACAGGTGGAGTTTCTCCCGTAGCTGTCCGTAGTGAGAAAATCCTGCGCTTTTGAAGTAGTTGTTGCCTCACTAGGTCTGGTCGGATAATCGATCGGGTTGCACCAGTGTCGATTGTTATGGTGCAATGTTCTCCATAAATTGACCCGGAAGGCATAAGTCTGCTTCTCCACAATGTAGTCTTGACACGGTGATGATGGTGTTGGGGACGTCGATCCTCCTAGCCAACCTCTGCCCCGCGAAGTTGGCTCTTACATGTTTCCCGACCCACCAGTTTGAAGGGCTTCTATTCTGGACTCCTGACTCGGTCTAGGTCTTCTCCTCGGTTTTCTTCGCTTCTTGCAGTCTCTTTGCAGGTGCCCCTTTTCTCCGCAATTCCAGCATCTAGGCGCACCATTTACATGCGGATCTCGCTCAATTTCCACGCGCTCACACCTGCACTCGTCTGTCACTACCTCACGAATCCGGGCAGTGGTACGGCTCACATTTTCCGCTGCCTCAAAATTCAGACTAGAGGCCAATGCATCCTTTACGCTTTGCTTTTGAGCTAAACGCACGGCTTGTTGCAATTCTTGGTCTTTTAATGCACTGATGAATGCTTCTGTTGCTGCGTCATCTCGATGTTCTGGGTCATAAGCTGGGTAAGCCAAAAGTGCCAGTCGCTCAATGTCTTGCGCTAGCTGCTGTAAGGTTTCGCCAGGCTTCTGCATCCGATGCCGTAGCTGTGACCGATAAATCTGCTTCAGATGATCGTCTCTATTACGTATGTTGAGCGCATTCATTATAGCAGCCGGGTTTGAATGCAACTCAACGGGGATAGTCTGCAACAGCTCGGCAGCTGGGCCTCTTAGAGCAAGAATTAATGCAGTTGCTCGTTCCTGCTCATTCCAGTGATTTATGCGAGCGGCTGCTTCAAAATGGGTTTTGTAAATAGTCCAGACTGTTTGCCCATCAAATACTGGTGCTTGCACATTTCTAGATGCGCTTTGCGCTGCGGTCATAAGCGAGGCTGGTGAGGTGCTTACTATTGCCTTTGCTGCTTCCAATTCCTTTTTCTGTCTTGATTTCGATCGCTTGGTGATCCAGCTTCGCTGATTGTTCATTTAGCTTCGCTGATTGTTCATTTAGCTTCACTGATTGTTCATTTAGCTTCGTTGATTGTTCATTTAGCTTCGCAATTAAAATTCGAGGACTGTTGTCGCTGCTCTTGCTGCATCAGCATTAACATTTGCAGTATCGCATTTTCTGGCTCCTTTGATTTGGGTGTTTCTACTTCTCCACCTTCTGCGCCTTGTTCCGCATCTGAGGGCTCACCAGAATCCAGATTCACGCCTTTCGACTCGATCGCGTCACGCAAGCGTGCAATCAGTATGGCCTTTGTACCTTGTGTGGCCAGATTTCGCTGTTCCAACTCCTCCTTGAGCTCCGATATGGTCAATTGATCAATATTTAGATGTAAGTTTCCTGGCATTTTTATTGTTTCGGCTATTTTTCCACCAGTTTCCAAGTTAATTTTCACTATTGTGCACTTTAAAAATGTTCAAAAGTTTTCACTTCCAAAATTTTCTTTCTCACTTCTTGATACCACTGTCGCGTGTTATGGTTCGCATCCAATAGTTTAAATATGCCGAAGGTGAAAACGCAATGTCTTTTAAATTAAGTTAAAAGAGTTTATTTACTAATAAATGCACAATTATTATTTTAACTATTTCACAATTTTGATTTTCACTTTGTCGATAAATTTCTCTAACAACTGTCTTCACTTAACAATCAACCAAAATCACTTTACAATTACTCGATCGCTTTTCAATTCGCACTCCACACACTTTCGCAGTTTTTACTATCGCGGTTCTAATGAATGATCGGGGGGATCATTCATTAGAATGGGGGGGATTCATTCAGCTCGCCTTTATATAGGGTCTCTAGCCGTTAACAACCCATTTCTCGTACGTTGGCGAATGTTCTGCCGAGAGGTACCTAGTATATTCGAGCAGATTCATGAATGGAGTGACGTCACTTTCAGATGTTGATCATGCTTGGTGGGTTCTCGTGGTTTCGAGTAAATTCACTTTGTTGATCATGAGGTTCTTAATGGTTGTGAAAAAAATTGCAACAGTAGCTCGGAGAATTTTTCGTGCATGTAACAATATATACATACATATTTATATATATATATATATATATATATATATATATATATATATATATATATATATATATATATATTTATATATGTTTATATATATATATATATATATATATATATATATATATATATGTATATATATATATATATATATATATATACACATAAACATACTATGTATATACATATATATATATATATATATATATATATATATATATATATATATATATATATATATATATAGATATATATATATATATATATATATATATATATATATATATATATATAGATATATATATATATATATATATATATATATATATATATATATATATATATATATATATATATATACATATATTGTCGCGTGCTATGGTTCGCGCCAATAATTTTAACGTTCTGGTAAAGTGAAAACGCACTGTCTTTTAATGTAAGTTAAAAGAGTTTATTTACTAAAAATGCACAATCATTCATTTAACTATTTTACAAATTGTCTATCAATTTTTACTTCAACTGTCTGTTACTTCACAATCAATATCGCTTTTAATTCGCACTCCTCACTATCGCAGTTTTACTATATCGCGTTTGTAATCATCCCCCATTCATTCATCTCGGCTTTATATAGGGTCTCTAATCATTCAATCCATACCTCGTACATTGGCGAACTACCTGGAATATTCGAGCAATCATGAATGGGCCGTGACGTCACTTTCAGATGTTGATCATGCTTGGTGGGTTTTCGAGTACATTCGTTCGTTGATCATGATGGTTGTGAAAACAATTGCGAAAGTAGCTCGCAGAATTATTTGTACATGTAACACTGCCCCCACATCAGCTCTTTTCGCCCCGAAAAGATCTGTCGCCAGTTGTAGTCAAGTCTCCCTGGGTGTAATATGGGGCAAGACGGACCAGATGCACGATTTTCATTTTGGCTCTTAGCTTACGATGTTCCTGTATTCGGTATACGACGAAATTGATTCGGTTTGTAACTCAGTATGGTTCCTCCCAATTATGCTGCAACTTTGGAGACCAACCCTTCCGCCGTTGTGAGTCAGTAGCCTGTAGAATTTGCCTTTAGATCATACCACGTCTTCATGCGGTCAGTAGCCGATTTGAGGTGTTTTCGCACGGTCCGATATATCTGGTTCAATCGTTGTCTTAGCTCACTTGCGTACTCCGAGATGGTTTGGGGTTTCTCGGGGGGTGTTCTTTATATCAGCTGGCAGACGAATAGTCTTTCCAAAAATGATTTTGGCTGGGGCTTGGCCCGTCGATGCACGTTTGGCTGCTCTGTACGCCATCAAAAATAGTGGGATGTGTCGGTCCCAGTCCCTTTGGTTCTCGTCAACCATCTTGGCCAGGTGTTTATTGAGAGTGCTGTTGAAACGTTCGACCATTCCATCGGATTGGGGATGCAGCGGTGTTGTCCTCGTTTTCCGTATTCCCAGCAGCTCGCACATTTCGCTAAAAACTAGTGACTCAAAGTTTCGGCCTTGATCCGAATGTAGTTCGCAAGGTACGCCGTACCTACTGACCCAATTTAACACTAGCTGTTCGGCTACGGTAGATGCTTCCTTGGTGGGAATGAGGTAGACCTCGGGCCACTTGCTGAAATAATCGGCTACAACCAGCGTGTATCGATTTCCCCATTCAGATTCAGGAAAGGGTCCTGCGATGTCAACAGCAATCCTTTCAAATGGTACACCCACGTTATAGGTTTGCATTTGTCCTCTCAGTCGTCGCTTTGGACCTTTGACGGAAGCGCAAATTGTGCATCTCCGACACCAGTCCTCTACGTCTTCTCGAGCGTGGAGCCAGTAAAACCTTTCCCGCAATTTTGCTAAGGTCTTGTTAACACCAAGGTGGCCTCCCGAGGATCCTTCATGCATTTCCTTAACCACATCGTGGATTCGGCTTTTGGGTAGTATAGTTTGCACCCTATAGGAGCTGCCATCCGCCGTTTCCCATTTTCGCCTGAGTACGCCACCCTCTACTGAAGGGAGTTCCATTGTGCCCAATAGCTTTTCAGGGTTGCGACATGCGTTGAAACATCCTTCCACTCAGGCCGCCCAGTCGTCTCCTTCCATACGAGCAATGGTCCGATGTCTTCATCATCTAACTGGGCGTTTCGAATCTCCTCCGATGACCAACCTTCATCGAATTCGGCCGTTATCACTTGCAGATCAACGGGCGGTTCCTTGCAGTTAGCTGGACATGGACGACGAGATGAGGCGTCAGCATTTCCATGAACGCCGCGCTTCCGATGAACAATTTCGTAGTCGTATGACTGCAATCTTTCGATCCATCTTGCAACTTGTCCCTCGGGGTTTTTGAAGTTAAGTAGCCATCTCAGCGATGCATGGTCCGTTCGAAGAACAAATTTGTAGCCATATAGGTACTTGTGGAACTGCTTGGTGGCCTCTATTATAGCCAATAGCTTCTTCCTGGACACGCAGTAGTTCCTCTCACTTTTTGAGAGAACTCGACTGTAATACGAGAAGACTCTTTCTTCGCCATCGATCTGCTGGGAGAGTACAGCTCCAATACCGCCGTTGCTCGCATCGGTGTCAACTACAAACATTTTCCGGGCTTCGGATATGCCAGCACGGGTGATTCACACAGCTTCTCCTTCAAGGTCTCAAAGGCTACCTGGCATTGTTCATTCTAGACATACGGACGATTTTTCTCGGTTAGCTGATGGAGACAGTTAGCTATTTTTGCAAAGTCTTGGGCGAATCTTCGATAGTAGGTTGCCACACCCAGAAAACTTCGTAGTTGGCGCTTGTTGTTTGGTGTTGGCCAGCTTTGCACGGCTTCAATTTTCTCAGGGTCTGTTATGGCCCCTTCTGCTGATACGACGTGTCCCAGGTATTTTACTTCAGCTGCGAAAAGGCTACACTTGTTGGCACTAAGTTTCAAATTCGCCAGTCCCAATCGGGAGAAAACCTCTTCTAAGTTCCGCACATGCTCTTCAAACGTTTTCCCGATGTCAATGATGTCATCTAGGTACACCAAGCAGGTTTTCCAGGTTAGGCTACGTAGCACGTATTCCATCAGGCGTTCGAAAGTGGCTGGAGCATTGCAAAGCCCAAATGGCATCACCACAAATTGCCACAATCCGGTCCCAACTGAAAACGTGGTCTTCTCTTGGTCCTTCTTGTCGATTTCTACCTGCCAGTAGCCACCCTTGAGATCGAGTGTAGAAAACCATTTTGCGTCGGCTAGAGTGTCCATGATGTCGTCGATGCGTGGAAGCGGGTAATTATCTTTCTTAGTAACGTCGTTAAGCTGCCTATAGTCGGCACAAAAGCGAGTGCTACCATCCTTTTGCTTTACTAGAACTACTGGCGCGCCCCATGGACTGACAGAAGGTTCGATCACGCCTTGTTTTGCCATGTCCGAAATCAGCGCGCTCACTTCTCCTTGTTTGGCTATAGGAAGACGTCTCGGTGCATGTCAAATTGGCTTGACTCCCTGTGTATCTATGACGTGAGTTACCATACTCTTTCGGCCTTGGTTATCCGGGCTTGTTGAGAAGATGTCACTGTACTTGGTGACCAGATCAGAGACTCGCTTGAATAGCTGCGCTGGCAATTTGACCTGCTTCAATATTGCAGACGTGGACTCCCGGGCTTTGTCTGCGCCTTGCCTCCTTTTCCAATGATGGTCGTGAGTGGCTTCCAAAGAGGTGATGGTGGAAATAGGCTGGCAGCTGCCGATGACTTCTCCGGCGTTGATGCTCGTGGTTGACTGCGGTGTTAAGGACTCTAACCGGCACGTATCCGTTCCTTATAGACCTTACAAGACTTCATCCTATAATCAAACTGCGCAATGCGGACATCTTCGGTGGTCTCCAGAATCACCATCAAGCTTGGCCCATACAATGCTTTCAGAAGAATTCGGTACATCAGTGTCGGTACACACTACTACATTCATCCTTGGAGTTTAGACGCTGGGATCCTCCATCAATACTTCGATATCCTGCCATTTCAATACCCGTTTGCCCTAATCCAACGTGATTCCATGTGGTCGCAGAAAATCCATTCCGAAAATGCAGTCATCCATAATGTTCGCGACCAGAAAATTATGTCGGAACGCAAGATCTCCCAACTGTATCTGGAGGTTGACCTCTCCATGGACAGGTGGAGTTTCTCCCGTAGCTGTCCGTAGTGAGAAAATCCTGCGCTTTGGAAGTAGTTGTTGCCTCACTAGGTCTGGTCAGATAATCGATCGGGTTGCACCAGTGTCGATTGTTATGGTGCAATGTTCTCTGTCAACTTGACCCGGGAGGCATAAGTCTGCTTCTCCACGATTTAGTCTTGACACGGTGATGGTGGTGCTGGAGACGTCGATCCTCCTAGCCAACCTCTGCCCCACGAAGTTAGCTCTTACATGTTTCCCGACCCCTCTGTTTGAAGGGCTTCCATTCTGGGCTCCTGACTCGGTCTAGATCTTCTCCTAACTGCAGACCCTGGACAATAGCTCGGTTTTCTTCGCTTCTTGCAGACTCTGCAGTTGCCCTTTCTCTCCGCAATTCCAGCATCTTGCCGCACCATTTGCCTGAGGCTCTCGCTTAATTTCCACGCGCTTACACCTGCATTCGTCTGCCACTACCTCGCGAACCCGGGCAGTGGTACGAGTCACATTTTTCGCTGCTTCAAAGGTCAGACTATAAGCCAATGCATCTTTAACCGTCTGCTTTTGAGCTAAACGCATGGCTTGTTGCAATTCCTTATCCTTTAATGCACTGATGAATGCTTCTGTCGCTGCGTCATCTCGATGTTCTTGGGCTAACTGCTGTAGTGTTTCGCCAGACCTGCATCCGATGCCGTAGCTGTGACCGATAAATCTGCTTCAGATGATCGTCTCCATAACGCATGTCGAGCGCATTCATTACAGCAGCCGGGTTTGAGTGCAACTCAACGGGGATAGTCTGCAAAAGCTCGGCAGCTGGGCCTCTTAGAGCAAGAATCAATACAGTTGCTTGTTCCTGCTCATTCCAGTGATTTATGCGAGCGGTGGCTTCAAACTTGGTTTTGTAAATTGTCCAGACCATTTGCCCGTCGAATATTGGTGCTTGTACATTTCTGGATGTGCTTTGCGCTGCGGTTATAAGCGGGGCTGGTGAGGTGGTTGCTACTGCCTTCCCTGCTTCCAATTCCTTTTTCACGTTTTCCATCTCCTGGTTGATTCGCTCCTCGAGCTGGCTGATATCACGGTTGATTCTCTCCTCGACCCGGCTGACCTCATGGTTGATTCTCTCCTCGACATGGTAAACCTTTTCCTCGACGCATTTAATTTTTTTGTTCAGACTATATATATATATATATATATATATATATATATATATATATATATATATATATATATATATATATATATATATTATATATGTATATATATATATATATATATATATATATATGTATATATATATATATATATATATATATATATATATATATATATATATATATATATATATATATATATATGGAAAGTCCTAAAAGTATTTCGCCTTTTTTCGATTGAATATTTCATTTATTTAAAATGGATTTTATTTAAGTACATATTGTCCATTATTATCGACGGCCTTTTGCAATTTCTTCGGGTAGAGCCATTATTCTATTTGTGGAGAACTTCTGCGGTTTATCGGCGAAAACCTTGGCGAAGTGATTTTCTCAGTCCCTTGTTGAAGTGAATTTGTTTTCATTAAGGAAGTTTTGCAGAGATCGAAACAAATGGTAGTCTCATGGTGCAACGTCTGGACTATACGGTGGATGCAACGAAACTTCCCAGCCAATCTCTGCCAATTTTTGCCGGGTCATGAAATATGGCATTGTCATGATTGAAGACAACGCCCTTTCTCTTGATCAATTCTGGCCGTTTTTTTTTTAATTGCGTGTTGCAATCTGGTTAATTGCTGACAGTACAGAGCCGAATTGTGTTTTTGGCCACGTTCTAGTACCTCATGATAAACAATTCCCTTTCAATCCCACCATACACACAGCATAATCTTATTTGTTGTTAATCCTGGCTTTGAAGTCGTTTGTGATCATTAACCTTTTTTCGACCATGATCTTCTTCGAACGACATTCTCGTATCTTACCCACTTTTCATCGCCCGTAAGGGTTTGCTTCAAAAATGGCGCGATTTCGTTGCGCTTTGTTGGCATTTCGCAAATGGAAATTCGGTCAATCAAATTTTTTTGTGTTAATTCATGCGGCACCCAAACGTCGAGCCTCTTTGTGTATCCAGCCTTACGCAAATAGTTCAAAACTGTTTGGTGATGGATATTCAGTTCCTTCGCAATGTCATGGCTGCTTATGTGTCGGTCTTCTTCAATTTTTGTAAGATTTCATCGACTTTTTCAGTGATTGGTCGACCTGAGCGAGGTACATCTTTGACATCAAAATTTCCACAACGAAAGCGAGCGAGCCATCTCATACTGTGGCTTTTGATAAAGTATCTTGACCGTAGACAACACAATTTTTTTCACGAGCCTGCGATGCATTCTTACCTTGATCGTAGTGATATTGTAAAATATAAGGAATTTTTTCAGAAATTTCACTCATTTTTAAATGAATACAACTTTTGACACGAATGACGAAATACAAACTGTCCATATGAAAATTGTAGACTGGAAGGTCACCTTTCAAACGAATGTCAGACTCAATCTGATTAGTATTGCCCGATATATGTCATACCATCTAGTATTAAAAAAGGCTCAATTCTTTTCAGACTATCCAATATATATATATAAATATATATATATATATATATATATATATATATATATATATATATATATATACATAGTATGTTTATGTGTATATATATATATATATATATATATATATATATATATATATATATATATATATATATATATATATACACGAAGTGAACAAAATCATCGTAAAATTGTTAAACGCACATCACTTTTACACCACAAACAATGAGAGAATAAAGGAATTATATATATATATATATATATATATATATATATATATATATATATATATATATATATATATATATATATAAATATGCATATATATATATATATATATATATATATATATATATATATATATATATATATATATATATATATATAAAGGAGAAACAATTCCTTTATTCTCTCAGTGTTCGTTGTGGAAAGTGATGTACGTTTAACAATTTTACGATGATTTTGTTCACTTCGTGTGTTCTTTGTAGAATATCAATAGCGTTTAAATCGATACTTAATTTAATGTCATTTCAATTGTTTCCCTTTTATTTGGATTTAAAATGTATTTTTGGGTTCACTTGAAAAATCTCTGTTTGAATTGTTCATCCTTACACTTATAAATATCCCGTGTGTGTATGAAAACTTTAATTCAACAATATAGACATGGTTGGTACTCAAAAGTTTTGTATAAAAAGGAATATTTGCAGTAAAAAGTGTAATATAAAAACCTCACTTGCACTACGACGAATATTATTTAACGTATTGTATATCAATAAATGTGTACATTATTTTTTGTCTTTTAAAAATGTTTGTTTTTGTTTTCGCGATGAATTTGTTCTTTAATAGGAAATTTAACAAATCAACTTTGGTTCGTCTGTTCAATTCCATCAAAACGATTTTTTTACGTTTACATTCAAGGCAACGAAAAATCCACTTGTTTTAAACTACGTATGAGAGAGATAGAGAGCCATAATGATTTGAGACTGCATTTAAGTGATAGGTCTTGTTGTCTCCCGTTCGCAACTCTGTACGGGCTATGTATGAGTTCATATTGAGATTTGTTAGTGGAAAGTTGACAAAACTTTGCTTCTTCTTGTACGTGTTTCCTAATCCGTCTGAGTCGGCAGAAAAAAATCTTTTAAAATGTCCAACTGAAATAGGGGGCAAATTCGATATATCCAATTTCTTGGTCGCGTCACGCTCTTGGTGTACCTAAACCGAGTTGCAATTAGCAAACGACTATGTAAACTTGGTGTGAAAATAAAAGATTATCATCTCAGGTATCATGATTCACAGATTAATATCTGATTTTTGGAATACTGAATCATTTCTCATATAGCCTCTCCGCGGTATAGTTCTTTGATCAGCTTACACGATTAACCATCAATTACACTTTAAATCAAATACCGTATAAAAGAAAATTCAACACTCCGTGTTACATCATCGATTAAAAATAAGTTGCTCTACCCATAATTCACGCTGAACTTGGCGGAGCGCCTTCCAAACACACGCTTACTACCTAGTTTACCTGAACATGGACTTTCCTACTCCCTACTCTTGCCTCCGTTTCTTCGATTGAATTAAACTTGTTGCGTATGTCACTGGCATCACAGTAGAAATTCACTTCAGATGTGTGATAGCGTGTGCGATTGAAAAATGATAATAAACGGCATTGGAGAAGGTAGCATAAATTCAATGCATTACACATGTAACAGCAATCATCTAGCAGTATCTCCTCTTATTGAATGTGCTTGAATTCTTATTGAGAAGTCCCCCAATTCCGGTTGCACGCCTCCCAAGTTGTTTATAATGTCGATGCCTGTAAGCGCCAAAAATCGTGTGCAAGGAAGAAATGAAGAAGTCAAGAAAATGATTCATCACATAAATACATGTAAAATCATCAACACATCTTCTTCCTTCACACTGGAATCAAATGCTATGGTGTATAGTTCTGCTCTTCAAAAAAATCCGGAAAACGCGAGTCGACGGAAATTCTAACTGTGAACCGCCGAAGGTCCTCCGCGGAATTATTCACTGAAATTCGGTGCAAATTTGAGCCGATACCACGAAGAACGCGCTAGATTTCTTCAGATCCCGAAATGAATTTTTCGAATGATTTAAATCTCGCTTGTGTTCTTCGAACCAAATAAATTCCGCATCACAAATAACGGCAGCGATGCCGAGTGGTCGAAGAAAATGTGTCTTGATCTCGAGATCTTGCGCGATGCAAAGACAACAACAAACCCACGGTCGGTGCGGACTGAGTCTTGGGACTTGAATTTCTTGTGGACTTCTGGGCCCCGTTTGCGATTGGTTGGGTTTTAGGGCAACCGCGGAGTTTTGCGCGACTCCTCACTTGTTGATCCTGCGTCGATTTTTCGATCGGATCACGTTCCCCAGACTGTGTGGGGTAGTTGCGGATTCGCGTATTGGACGGCGAAAGTAGCTCAATCACAAACAACACGCTCGTGGGATGCCCGGCGCTAGCTTGTCATGTTTTCCGAGCAAGGGAAATGCGATAGGGCGGTCCGGTGTCGAGCTGGGACGATTCTCGGTGGGTTGGAGACAAACTCGAGCTCGAATAACGCAGAACCGGGGTTTTCGATCCTGCACTTCGCGATCCTCTCGGGTTTAACTGTTTTCGCGTGCGGGGTTAGAATAGAACTCAATTTATCACACAACGAGGAACAAAACAATTCTGCAAAATCTCCATACGTACCATTTAACCCAAATACTTGCTAGAATTTTTAACTCTTAACACTTTAGCGAAAAGCACAAGGGACTGTCACAACACTCAGTTGAGAAAAACGCGCCGCGATCATCCCAACCTCCTAACTCGGTTGTTCTATTCCGACTCCCCGTTTGTTGTTCGTCGTTGCCTTACAGGACCTCGAAAACACCTGCTCGTACAGCCGCGTTAGATTGCATTCGGCAATGCCATACAAGGACAAGATGCACTAATTCAGTGTTCCCATGTCCGAAATTTTAATTGGCAGATATAAAATTTTTCAAGAAAACTTTACTAAAGAAAAATGAAAAAGATTTTAAATAGTAATCAAAGGTAAACCTCATGAAGAATATAATTAAAGGGAAACGTTTAAATTTAGTAAAAAGAAAAATTGATATAAAATTACATTTAATAATAATAATAAGAAAGAAAACTATTTTATAAACTACCATTATGAATGGAAGTAATTAAATGTTTTTTTCTAAATCTGCCATTATAATTTCGGGTAAGAGTTAGGAAGGTTTTCGAACAATTTGCTTGTGTGACTGCTCCATTACTACAAATTATACAAGATAATTAAACAATCAAATAAAATAAACTCATTTAACAAAATTCTCCTATTACTGATTTAGTTCAGACGCATGTAGTAGTAGTGTCCTGTATGACACCACAGATATTTACACTATCAATCAAACTAGATCAGTATTCTCAAAAAAAAATCAAATAATCACACTGATCATCTAAATAACAAAAATATAATATTAATATCCAATAATATATGCAGAGAAATTTTCAATTAATATTCCATAACGAATTTTGCATATCCAAAGATCATTCAAACAAACTCCTGAACGATTCAAATATGATTTAGCGTACTATTTATCGAAGATATAATGTTTCAGTTGACTAACTTTTGCATGTAATAATAAACCCTACAAGTAAACATTAAACAGAAACAAGCAAAATGAAATCATAAATAACCAGCAAATAAACGTAGTTCCATCATTATGGCGATACAACACTATTTATCACTCAAACAACTCAAACATAACAATACCGCGCACCCACATTAGATTAAAGTGCAAACAAAATAAACAGACTGCGCAAAATGAATATAAAACCTAATTTTCATACAAACGACAATTTGCCAACACAAATACTTATAAGGAACCAAGATAATTTCACGTTTCACTGAAATAATCTAAGTCTATGAACCCAATACAACGTAGGCCAACTCAACGCTAGCAAATTTACCCGAAACCCAATTATCTCTTACAAGTCCCGTTTTATTTCACTCTTAAATGATAAAAAATATACATCCAGCACTCAATGTGCAATTTCATAGTGTTAGCAGTAACGAAATCCAAACTAGTGGCAATCAAGCCGGTAGATTCCGGCAAGAATAGGAAACAAGTTGGGTAGACAGAACTACGCTCATGTCAGAAGGGTTTTGAACTCAACCTACGTTATGCAGACACCAATAATGAATAAACTTGAGAAAAACTTCAACGACATTTTCAACAATTACATACTCACTTTAAAAGAAAAATTATAGTTACACCTTTTTAAGCTACTGCCATTTTGTTACACCATCACTAATAACCATTGATTGAATGAAATCTTAAAGATATTTTTAATTGTTCATTTTATCTGGAAATTTGAAGATCAAATTTAAAGTGTGATGTCTGGTTCGATGGAAAGCCCGAATGGTAAGAAAACCGTATATTGTTTTTGTTGTATTCGGAGAACTTTCAAATGGATATAACTTCCGTGAATGCGATTTAATTTTATTGAAACTTTTCGACTATAAGGACCTTTCTTTGGACCACTTAGATTTAAATTTAAGTTTACAAATATGAATTTACGGGGGAAAATGTTATATTTACAAATTCTGCCATAATTGACAAAGTTGATTGAATTTCAACTTCTAAGGCATTTGTGATTGTTTTACTCATTTGAACATACAAACATGATTTTGCCACATTTAAAATATATATTTTCATCAAGAGTTAAAAGTATATACTTTCAATGCTGAAGTTAGGGAAAAATAACTTAAATTTATTCAATATTCTCATTTAAAATGGCTGCCATTTGGTATTGCGATCACTAATATTACTCGTTAACCAGTTTCTCAAAGGTATGTACGATTATTCATCCTTCCTCAAATTTTCATGCAAATCCTAACAAGCCCGTAGTGTCTGGGTCGATTGGAAGCGCATATTGCTCAATAGCCGCGTATTGTTTTTGTTGTAATACTGAAAATTTAAGCCACCATTTCTTTGTCAAATACTATACGATTCTTCTGCAATTTTCAACGTTGGTTGAGGCTTACAAGTAGCCAGGTGGGTATAAAATATCATTGGACAAAAAAATGTACAATCGATATATCATACTATTACTAACAAAGTTTAGCGGATTTCAACTTCTCAGGTATTTATCGTTGTTGGACACATAAATAACTATATTCATGATTTTTTTCAGATTTTTCGGTCCACAGATGGCCAATCACGGAGGGGTACACAATTTTCTGTTCTTTTTTTTCGCTTCTTCTGCGTACCTTCTCATCTATATTGCAATTTTGATGACGGATATTAAAAGATCTCATCAAGAACCCTCATTTGATACCCTATTCGACTATTTTAAGAGTTCACATTCTTATATGGGGAGACCGCCTTTAAAATCCTGTGACATGATTTTTGGCTACAGAATTTTCATTAACCAAAAACATCTGGGCCGTTCACGAAATTTGATGACTGTTGCTTCTATAGTTCCTAAGAAAACTTGCTGTGACGCACTGATGGACGGACGAACGCACTGGTCCATCAAAAACTCACTGTCGGGAGCCACAAATGTGGTCCCTTCAAAACTTACTATTGTTTATAAATTTTTGCCATCAGTGTGCTTTATTTTTTAGTATAATTCAGTACTATTACCAATTTTTCTTCTACCATTGAAATTGAATAGTATTTTTTCCTTTTTTTCACGTTTGAGCATATTTTAGTGCTTTTATTTTTATTTGTTATAATTTATCTTTAAGAACACCTTTTCCACGTCAATGAACATAATATTTTTGTTATTTCAATATGCTTCAACTTATTTTTACATTAAACATTTTTCTCTGCTATTCTTATGTACATTTTTTTATAAATATAATAAATATTGATGTATGTTTAATTTCTACTTGCATTTGAAGTTTGTTTATTTATTATTGTATAATTTTAGTATTTCCAATGCTGGATATATTTATCTGCATAATTTTTCCATATAAATTATAATGTTTTAGCATTCACATTTGCTTTATAACATTTGTTTCACAATTAAGTATACAAATCTTTCTCTTCTTGCTCTCAATTACAATATTTCAATAATACTGTAATTAGTGTAGGACAAGATCTAAAAAATATTGTTATTACTTGTAACAGATCAGATCCCGAACATATAAAATGTTAAGTTACAAAATAGAAAAAGTAAAAACATGTAAAATAGATATCAAATATAATTTTGAAATAAAGAAAATAAAATGAAATGAACAAATATTTAACTAAATTACCAAGAAATGCAAAATATCAATTTAAAATATGTTAAACATAAATTTAGATTGCATATGTTAGTCTTGTCACAGATCAAAGTAAAACAACAAAATATGCATACACTGCAACCACTTGTAATACTCGTATGTAAATATGCAGAAAGCAAAATAAAATCAAATAAAACTGCTCAATAAACCTAAGAAAATAATTAGTTAAAGTATTCAAAGGGAACACAAAATAAAAAATTATAAAAAACGACAAGAAATCTTTGTGACTAAACAAGAAAAAACAAATATTGCCATCAGAAATGAATATTGAAAGGAGCATACCATGACTTTTTTTGAAACAATAAGCAAAGAATAATAGATTCAATTAAAATCGATTAAAGTAATAAATATTAAATAAACATTCCAAGTTTACCAATTAAATTAATGAAGTAAAAACGAATATCTTTCACAACAAGGCTCTTCGAGCCACTCATGAACCTTCCTTTTCGGTGGGGAGGCAATGTTACGGGCACCGCAGTGCAAATATGACTCGGTCAATATTCCGTCGTTCCTCTCTTTGTACTATGAATGTCAACATATGCGAAAAGTTGCGAATTGTAATCAAACCATCTGTGGGCACGGCGGTCATATCATCCATTAGCAGACGTGGGTGTGTATCCATACTTGTAGTAAGTATTAAAGCATCTACACACAGGACATCGCTATCCACCGTACCACCTCAGTAACAGTGCAACGAATTGGTTTCACGCATGCGCGATTAAGCAACTAGAGCGAAAGCTTGAGCTTTGTGGTTGCGCCAGTCACAGAAAAATGGCGGTAAAGTGAAATTCGATCATGGACTAATTTTAATCTTTTTCATTATTTTGGTTTGTAAGCAATTAAGTTAGCATAATTATGCTTTAACAGAAAATTATAAAGTATGAAAATCGAGAAGTGTTTCTCCATTCGCTTGTCCAAGGCATTTGCCTGAGCTTACTCTATCCCAAGGCACTAAGTGCGGGATAATCGAATGAGGATACGTTCAACTGCGTACTCAAGGCGTCAGCCCGAGTGTTAGCGCCCCAAGGCAATTACGCCCCGGGCCTGTAGCGAATTAAGAATACGTTCAGCTGCATACTCAAGGCATCCGCCCGAGTATAAGCGCCCCAAGGCAGTTATGTCCGGGGCCTGCAGTTGAACTAATAATTGATTGATTTATCAATCTAACTGTATACTCAAGGCGTGAGCCAGAATATTAGTGTCCCAAGGCATTATGCCCAGGGCCAGCAGTTGGATTATTAATTGATTGATTCATTAATATAGCTGCATACTCATGGCGTAAGCCCAAGTATCAGCATCCCAAGGCGATTACGCCCGGGAACAGCAGTTATACTGTTAATTGATTGGTTTCTTCAAATATGATACCAAATAATATCATTCATTCATCATCATATGCAGACATAAGACCTGATTAATTAGTTCTGTAATAAATTAATCAGTTAGAAGAATTCATTTTTAAAATATTGTATAAACCATAAACCATTTAAGCGCGATGAAACAGACCGAAATCAACTCACAATTGTACCAAATGGGCGAGAGGGCAAATCAAGTGGAGCAGCAAGCCTCCTGCGAAGAACAATCCAGCAAAGGATGTTTTCCTGAGCAACGCATAACAAGATCATTAATAAATTAATAATACAACATAATCAAACAACCAAATAAAACCAACTCATTAAACAAAAGCCTCTCATTACTGGTTTAGTTCAGAGGTGTGTAGTAGCAGGTAAGTGTTACACAGGTCTTCTCTCTCGGTGGGAAACTTGATGTGTATATAGGATACACATATCAAGCTCCCAGTTCGTGCCAGTATATATAGGGTACACTGGTAGTGTAACAAGCATCTGAGATTGAACGTGCCATAAAATTGACGTCATCGACATACGCACCAATTGTGTGGACTTGAAAATTAGTGTATCTGAAGTTTCAGCTGATGTTTTCGTGAAGGCGCGTTCCAGGGAAATATTAAAGAGCATTATGGCAAGTCCATCCTCTTGCTTTAAACCTGATTCCATTTTGGGAGCTGTCCGTTAGTCCAACGATTACCTTTTTTTCTGGTTAGGAGGTGAATGCCATTTATGCACTGAGTGTGGGGCTTCCATGCTCGCAAGAAGGCGACCAAACTACCCACTAAACACCTCCCCTGTCAACCTGAGAACCTAGCTTGGGACCGTTTGACACATTACTTCGGGCCAGGTCTCGTTTTGCTAAGCCGTGAGGTGCCTTCAAGCTGGAGGATCTCTCTTCTAGCGGGATGGGAGAGGGGAAGAGGAAGTGCCAGACAAGCAATCCCCAGCCCCAACGCCCTCGGCTGCTGTGAGTCCATTTTATCTTTTAGGACTGCCCGAACATAATGTGCCACCTGGTTCCATTTGTCAAACGATTGGAGCATCACCGCGACTATACTATCCCATTTTATGCACACAAAAAATGTGTGGCAGGCATTGTCCTCCACTCCTGAGCAAAACCGATAATCGGGGGACCGTGACTTACCAGGTAAGACTGAAAACACCCGTGCCCGCTTAAAACCCGGGTCAGATAGAAGTCAGTCTCACGATGCCTTCGATTTAGCCACGGTCTCAGATTCGAGATTCCACTTTCCCTTCGTGCAATTCACCCAAGACTGTTGCCAATCGTTGAGTGAGTGGTCTCTCCTCACGGAAAACCATCTCCCTCGCATCCACGTTTCGACGCAGGTAAACAGCGCGGCGCTCTCCAGCAAGGAGGGCAAAAGGTATCACGCCTGCAGTAGCTCTCATCGCCGAATCGGAGACTGTCGGATACGAAGATGCAATTCTCAGTGCTCCTTTTTTCTGTACCTGTGCCAAGTGTTTTCGGTATACCTCCTTACTAAGAGCGTCGCCCTATATTTTTGCTCCGTACCCTTGACCTGGAACTCTGTGCTTAGCATCGTGACTTTGACCATGCGGACCAGTTTTATTACGACGCCAAAGTCAAGCATTATTAACCGACTTCCAAAGAAAGAAGGTTATCAATTCATCGCGTACATTTTTTTTTGCTTTTTTTTTGTATGTTCACGCATAACTTTTAAACGGAGATAGATAGAAGAGTCCTGTTTTTGGCAAATGATACGTCTTTCTTCCAGTTATGTCCCGTTTAAAGGATAAGAAATTCAAGTAAGGGTAAAGGACTTTTATCCTTAAAACTAAAAAATTTCCGACTTTCACCCGGATTTTTCAGCATAACTGATCGACGGGTGTAAGGATTTTGATTGTAGTGATTTCAAATGAAGGATAACATATTGATCTTGAAAAAATGGATCGTAGTAGTCTTTGCGTATAGACGTCTTTTAAATCGCTCCTGTCAAAAGTTTTCAAAAATTAAAAATAATTTTTTAAAAACGTTAGTCCGAAGTTAATTTTTTTCGGAAAAAATCTTATATTGTCGAAGTAATCGACTCAGGAAATTTGTATCGAATATTTTTCCTTCGATTGGTAACGAAAAACAAATTACCGAAGAAAACTTCGCCGCTGGTATGGAGGAGCCCGACGGCTTCCCACCGTTGGGGCAACCTGGGGAAACGACGAATACGAAACTGGCGACAATCACCAAAAGAAAACATAACGAAGAAAACTCCGTAGATGGAGGGTGCAAGCTGCAAATAATAGCGGACAATCAACAAATGGCCAAATTGCAGAAAGAAAATGATGAACTAAGGCAAGAGATACAGTCTCTCAAGGATCTTTTCAAGAAAGGGATGAAGCCTCAAAAGACGCAGCCACAAAATCAATGGCAACAGGTAACAAAGCCGAAGAAAAATACAAAGCAAGTAAATCCAGAGGAAGTTCTTAGTGCTGGTGGCACCAACGAGAGCCAAAATTATTTTGCAGCGCTGGAGGGATTAGCCGAAGATATGGAAATCGAAGAAAACATCGGAGGTAATTTTAATCAAGATAATGACGTTAATTTTATTCAATATTTAAAGAACAAAAATAAGGAGAAAAAACCAGCCCGCAGTTCTGCTGGTTCCTCTGAAAAAGCTTCCAACAAGACAGAAAAAGTTCCGCCAATCAACGTGTTCGGACAAACCGAGAAAGATATGGTTCGGCTATTGGCAGCCGAAAATAAACTGGCCAATTTCGAAATCAAAAGAGTTAATGCCGAAAAATTAACTATAAGGACGAAATCACTGGTTGATTTCAAGTCAGCCAAAGATGCGCTGATTTCTGGGGAGTTCCACACTTCACCTATACCCCAAAAAGTGAAAAAAATCAGACCTTCTTGTTGAAGGGTTTGGACAGCGGAGAAGATACGGTCGATCTTCTTCAGGTGCTCAAGGAGGCTGCACCAGATATTGATTTTGTTTCAGTCAAAGCCTTTGCGACAAGAAGGTCGACCATAGAAAGGAAGAATTTACCACTTTACCTGGTACAAATTGCAAATAAGAGCAGTCCAAGTGTCCTTCAACAAATAAGGTACTTGAATTTCAGAGTGGTGAGGTGGGAACGCCTCCAGAAAAGAGAAGTCAACCAGTGTTACCGGTGTCAAAGATTTGGACATTCGGCTGCCAATTGTGCCATGCACTATCGTTGCGTTAAATGCAAAGATGTTCATGCTCCCGGTGAGTGCAAATTGGCTCAGACGGAGCCTAAAGAAAAATTATACTGCGTTAACTGCGGTGTTTTTGGTCACCCAGCATCATATCGAGGATGCTCCCGATATCAAGATGCAAAAGTTAAATTTACTCCAAAGCAAGCACAAGTACACCGTAATATCATACCTTCCAACTTCGTCAAGCCCGGAGTATCATTTGCACTCGCCGCTAGAGGACCAGCAGAAAATGCTGGAAATAATGTAAATAATGTAAGTGGCAATAATGAGCTGCTTCTCAAAATTTACCAGCAACTTAATTCTTTATCGGAGAGAATCGACAAACAAGATTCAAAAATTAACTTTGCTTTTCAGCGTTTAGGTCTTTCAAATGCCTAATAATAACTTGTCATCCAGTCATATTCCCATGGATAGGCTTCGCCTCATATCGATCAACGTCAACTCTATCGTTGCTATGCATCGACGTGATTATCTCCTTGAATTTGTTGTTAAGCAAAAGCCTGACATCATACTTCTCACTGAAACCCACCTCAATTCATGGCATTCCATGGAATTCAAAGATTTTGCATTCGTAAGAAACGATAGGGTAATATGTGATGGGGGAGGTGGCACCGGGATATTGGTTAGAAGACCCTATTGTTTCCAAAATATTGAAAAAGTCGAATTCAAAAGCTTTGAATCTCTTGAAGTGTCCGTCATCAAAATTTCACTGCCAGGTGGGGATAACCTCTTCGTTATCTCTGCCTATGGAACTGGTCAAAATGTTCTCAAGTTCAAGGAGGAACTCAATTCCTTGTTTGAAATACTCGAATTGAACAGGCTGCATAGTTATTATATTTTTGCCGGTGACCTGAATGCCAAGCATACATCATGGCTAAACGCCACCAATAATCCAAGAGGTGTATTCCTGAAATCATGGATAACAGAGAACCAAATTGAATACAGGTGCAACCTATATGGGTCGGAGTTCCCAACATACCCTAGGACAAATTCATATTTGGACCTCTGCATTGCTGACGCAAGACTTGAATTCAGCTTTAATAGTCCTCAACGGAAACTGCAGGTGCTTCCTTATGATAGCGACCATAACGCAATCGTAATGGAAATCAATCATCAAAGGGATGATTTCTTCCTCATTCCAGTTCAACATGAAAACCATCGGTTGAATTTCAAAAAAACAGACTGGGGAAAGTTTCAAAAGAAGTTTAATCGGGAGTACCAGAAGCAATGTCCCTCTTCTGATGATGGCAACGCTTGCTCAATGGTTCCTAATAACAGAAATCTAACTGACGATGAACTAGATCTCTATTTGTCGAAGTTAGAGAAGCTGACGTTGGAAACGATTGAGAAAGTTGTTCCCAAGATTAAACATCGAAACAATATGGAAGGATATGAAACACCAACCATTGCAAGGTTGAAAAGATTGAAAAGCCTTCTTCTCACCCGCGTCAACAATATTTATCGACGATTTTTG
This sequence comes from Odontomyia ornata, assembly GCA_963969285.1. Taxonomy (NCBI): domain Eukaryota; kingdom Metazoa; phylum Arthropoda; class Insecta; order Diptera; family Stratiomyidae; genus Odontomyia; species Odontomyia ornata. The sequence continues at coordinate 227,165,443 of OZ017738.1, read as the reverse complement.
GACTACAACCATCCCTCGTTGGCTTTGTTGAAATTACACCTGAAGAATGTCCGGAACTTAATCCGTTCATACTTCAGGAGTGAGGTCAGCAATCAATGGGCGGAAAAACTGAGGGATATTAGCCCACAGGACCCAGACGGCGTTTTCGCGAAAGTGAATAGCTTATTCCGCAGGAAGTCTCGAGTGAAGGTATCGAATCTTGAAGTCGCTAGTGATGAGATAAATCTTCTCGATAGAGCTGGTATCGAAATTGATAGTACGACTCCGGATAGAAATGGAAACAGGATTATATGTGATGTATTGCAGAAACTTGCCCTGATCGGAACACATTTTGAATTGGTTCATCTGCCAAACCCAGAGAGAAGGAATGAAATATTTTCGGAGGTCGTTGAAGCAAAAGTTTCCGACTTCAAATCAAGCCTAAACGGCCAATCAATTCTTCATTTCAATGAAACATTAACATCTGACCTCATACCGAGCTTGAATCTTATTGATTATTTTGTCAGCTATGAAGACTTGTGTTTCATATTTCGCAGAATAAACAACAAAAAATCATGTGGTACTGACGGTATTCCAAATATAGTTCTCCGACATTTGCCTGAGGTTGCTATTAGGAATTATTGCATATTGTTCAACAACATGTTGAACAATTCATATTTCCCAAATGAGTGGAAAAAGGCTAAGGTATTTCTGATCTTGAAGAAAGGAAAAGAATCTTCATGCCCTAAAAGCTATCGCCCAATCAGCTTGCTGCCTAACATCAGCAAGGTGTTTGAAGTGATACTCAACAGAGCATTAAACGCCCACATTGAGAAATATGAGTTGATGCCGAATTGCCAATTTGGTTTTCGTGCCAGGCATTCGACCATACATGCAATAACGAAAGTAACCTCAGACATCTGTTGGAAACTAAACAACAAAGAATGTGTTGGAGCATGTCTCATTGATATGGAGAAAGCCTTCGATACGGTGTGGTTAGATGGACTAGTTTTCAAACTTCTTCAGGACAGGTTCCCCAGACACCTTGTCGCCATGATGTGTAATATGTTATACGGGAAATCATTTATTGTAACTGATGGAAATCTGACAACAATGCGCGAATTCAAGGTCTTGAATGGTCTGCAGCAGGGAACAGTTACTGCGCCCCTGCTTTTCTCAATATTCATTCGCAAGCTATTGAACAGCTTTGATTTTAATGTCTCGCCAACGCGATCATTGGTAGCGTTTGCTGATGATCTTATCATCTATACGGCAGACCGAAAAGCTACAACAGTTCAGAGCAATCTTCAAAAAATGTTTAATGATGTGCAGCTCTACATCGACAATTGACGAATGAAAATCAATGCGCAGAAGTGCGAAACAATTTTGTTTCGGACAACGCTGCAGGGGGCCAGTCAAGACCTGAAACGTAATTGGAAGGATTTTCACATTATGGCTGGTGAGGGTAGTTCAGAACGGGTTCCACATAAATCCTGTGTTCGATACCTCGGTGTTCATCTCGATCAGTATCTGTACTATACTGAACATGTCAAAATCATGCTCAGTAAAGCACTAAAAGTAGTCATGGCCCTTCGGCGACTCTTTCATTCCAGATACATTGATCAAAAAGTCAAAGTTATTTGTTACAAGACCCTGGTTAGACCAGTTTTGACATACGGATGCCAGATCTGGTACAACCAGAGTGCTAGTACAATGGAAAGATTAAGAGTTTTCGAAAGGAAATGTCTTTGTGCATGTACTGGTTTGTACAGAAAGCCTGAGACGGATTGGAAGCACTATATATCAAATAGAAAAATTTATCAAACCGATATCTTCATCTTGACAAGAATCGATATCTTCATATTGAAACTTCTTCGGAATCATATCGCAAGATCTGTAACTGTGAGTGAAAACCCATGGATTTCACAGCCGTTCCACCCTACAGACGGGTATATTGTGACTTGCCTCACTGCTGGCTTCGTTCCTCCAGAAGCATTCGTGTATTTGGACATGAATCGATATATTTTTGATTCTGACGGCGTCCCAATCATATATCACATATATCGACGGGCCACCGATAAGAAGATAAAATATCCTCCGAATCTGAGTTCACCAGACCAACAATTCCAATGGAGATACTCATTTGCTAGATTCGTTGAGGCTGGTCGAGCTGAGATGGAACTATCTAGGTATTGGTGGCTGAATGACAATGTCTAAATTATTCGTGTTTATTTTCTGTTTTTGTGCTTTTTCTCGTTACTTAGTTTTTTTAGATTCATCTCATTATTGCTACATCTAGTATTGTTGTTTATTTGTATTATAAATTAGGTATAGGTTTCAATATAAGGTAACGTTTTTTTTTTGATTGAACTTATTTAGAATTAGGGTGTAACATATTAGGTTTAGGATATAAGTTCATTGTTGTGTTAGTAGTATAAGTAATTTTTGAATAATGCTGGTTGGTTTTATCTCCTTTTTCCAATTGAATCAAAAAATATCTAATAATCTTAATTAATTTAAATTTGCAAGTGTATTTTTTTTCAATAAATGTGTTTAACTGATAACGTATAAATTTAGAGAGCCATTCGGGCCATTAAGTTTTTTATAGTTTTATTGTTTGGAATTTGCTTTATGTTCTTTTACAAATTTATAACGATTGGTATTAAATAAAGCGCTTTTGACTTTGACTTTGAACATATTGATCTAAAATGTATCGGAACAGAATGTAGTAATCGAGGAGTTATGGCTCAAAATGCCAGCGCAGCAACCACAAGAACTGTTCCCACCGCAATTGAGGATGCAATGCTTATGTTCGATAAGCAAACAAATCGACACAGAGGGTTCGGATTTGTGATGTTTCAAAGTGAAGATGTCGTAGATAAAGTTTGTGAAATTCACTTTCACGAAATCAATAACAAAATGGTGGAATGTAAAAAGGCGCCACCCAAAGAAGTGATGCTTCCGGCAAACCTAGCAAAAACTCGTGCCGCAGGACGAACAGCATACGATAATATTATGTGGGGGCTGGGAACACTGCCAGATGGTTTCCCAGCAGCAGCGTATGCTGCATATGCGGCTGGTCGCGGTTATTCGGGATATCCCAGTTTTGGATTACCCTACCCTACAGTGGATTTAACAAACGGTCAACTCACACCCAATAATAATACACCACTTTTGACACAAGCATTATCAGTCATGAACAATTATCAAGCAGCAGCGGCAGCAGCTCAAGGATTCGGACCGCCAGCATCTCCCCACAGAACAACCACACGACCAGGCTTTCCATCAACAAATTCACTTGGACCAACAATCGATATGTACAATTCAAGTGGAGCAGATAGTGTTGGATATGTACAAGCAGCGAGCCCCAGCCGTCGGGATTTCCAGCAATTGCCGCCAGTCGGGCCCCGTTGAACTACAGTCCGGGGCCACTAATTCTAGCAGCGTTTACAAATGGATATCATTAAATAAATCAGAAAATGCTCGTTTTAATTATCTTTCACAACAAACTTCACCATTGCGATCAGCAGCAGTAGCTCTGCCAAAAATAAAGTTCATCTGAACGAGTCAACTTATTTGGGGTACTTTAAATAAAACACAAAAAACTAAGCAAAAAAAAAAAAAAAAACTTGTAAAACTCATTTCGAATGGAAATAAAAGCTGAATCGTAATAAATAAGAAATTCACTTGAAACAAACCATAAACAAATGATATGAGATAATGCATGGAAATAGTTATTAAAAATTTTAACTTGGACAAAGTGGATATCGTTGGAAGAAAATAGGAAGAAATGTGCAAATTTTAATGAGATAAAAAAAATAAAAGAATGTTTGTCTTCTGTTAAAAGGATACATATTCAAATTTATTTGTCTCGTGTTTTGGTAGACAAAAATTTCGTCGCATGAAAATATTGTGAATGGGAAACAAAAATTTCAAGCGCAACCTATTTCAAATTAATGGGGAGTCGCGAAGAAACCTTCATGCCGAGGCGACGAGTCTTGTGTGAGATACGTTCGCGGATATTTTTGTGGTTGATCGCAAAACGTCGTTTACCGAGTTCGCCGTCACGGAAAATGGTGTGAAATGCGCGAGAACATTGGCTTTGCCCATATAGTTCGCGTAACCTTTTCTGCTAGCCTCATTTTCGTTATTTGAACTGTCGCCACACAGTGAGAAAAATTTAATTTGTTTTGTGCACGAGAGTGACGTTTTGTGCGGTGAAATTTCAATTTGTTCTCGATTCAGGCGGATCAAAAGCATCTCGCTATTAATGAATAGACGACACCGGTGTGGATAAATCGCCAGGTGCGCATTCACTCATAAAGTGCACTTTGTCAACTCCAGTCCACACGAAAGGCATCGGTAGCGGCACAGAAGCGTTTGTAGCAGTGCGAGTGTAAGGAGTACGATTGGAGCGTAAACCATACATTAGCGGGCTCCGCGGCTGCTTTAAATGACAGGAGTTGGCCATTGCTAACCCCATCGGACACCCAAGATTTCCTATCTGCCACCAACACTAGCATGCGGTGTCGCTCCACTAGCAACGCATTTTTGTTAGTAGCGATGATTTCGCGTTATCTGGGCCCGCGCAATCAGATAGAACAGTTCTGCTCACTTGTACCTCGTGCTACACTTGAAATTGTAAAGCAATACTAAACGATTGCCTGGCGGTCGCTTTGAAACAATACGTGGGTAAATTCGCTTTTACCTCGCACATGCACATATACGTGAAACATTCCTACTCAATTTTACGTTAAACTAGGGGGAGTCTGTGATTGACTTTGACGGCGGTCACTTCGGACGCGAAGGGGAAGAAAGTTTTGTTTGGGAATGAGAGCTTGTGACACGAGGTCCGCGCGATACGGGAAAATTCAATTTTGATTTAGCGGAAATTAGGTTCGCGTGGACGCGTCAAAAAAGGGGAGTAGTGGAAAGGTCAGAATTGAGTCGGGGCTCGAGTAAAAATCGATGATATTTCCCTTTTTCCGTGCTTCGTGAGTGCACTACCAAACTATAAGTAACGGAAGTGCTAACGTAATCGAATGTGCAAACTGGAATTTAAACGGGATGGGTGGTTGGATCTTATCGTGAGTGAGAAAAAAGAAATGTTGAAAGCGTTTGCGGATGTGTGTTTCCGAGTGACCAAGGGGCGAGAAAGTAAATTTCTGTGCGGGAAAAACGTTATATAACGCGACCATATGTCACGCTTCGTCGGGAAATACGATAAGACGTAAATAAAATAAAGAAAAGGAAGTGCGTGAATGTTTGTTGTAAATGTTTTGCGGAATGAGATATTGGCAAGCGACGTGGAAATTATTGTGAATAACGGCCCGAGTGCAAGACTGGTGATTGGAAATAAAAAAAAAAAAAAAAATGTTTTAAGACTAAAATATTAAGTGCAAGATCTGTTTTTTGAATTCTATCCGAGTGATATGAAATTTTATTGCGGTCTGATTTGAGTTCAATTTTGAATGTTTCTAAATAAAACAAGTGTTGACCGTTGTCATCGAGATTTCTTGTGACAGTGAATATAACAGTGTTGATATCTATCTTAACTCAAAGTTAAACGTTTCCCTTCCCCGCCTGCTCAATGTTTGCGGGAAATTCGCAATACCTTTAGGGAAGTTTTGAAAAATGATGACACCGCGGGGAACCGAATCCCATGGCTGGTATACGGAATTTATTCCCCAATTTCAATAATGCTTATACGAATCGCAGTGCGATCGTCAAACGCTAACCGCCAGGTTCTATAGAACGGAACTGTCAAAACTACATCCTTCCGCTACAACAGCGGTAATTACTAGTGGAACAATTTATTCGATGGTCATCGGCTTTGTTCATCTGATCCGAATAAACGATAAGGGGCTGAGAGTTGAGTTACGGGTTTTGAAGTGGATTTGATACTAGCCCGGCGTGTCCGAGAGAAAGGAGGATATTGTTTTTTCTTTTTAGGGTTTTGTAAAATAATTTTACAAAACCCTTCTAAAATCGCGTCCTGTCTGTCCGTCTGTCCGTCTGTCTGTCTGTCCGTCCGTCCGTCCGTCCGTCCGTGTGTCACAGCAGTTTTTCTCGGAAACTACTTAAGCTAGAAGCATCAAATTTTGTATGTAGGCGTAAAGTGGTGCTCTCTTCAAAGTTCAACTGCAAAAAAATTTTATAAGGTATTTTAGGGGGGTCTCCCCATGTAGGGGAGTGACCCCCCGAAAAAAAAATTTCATTGAAGGTAGCCGATATGGGTATCAAATGAAAGGTGTTGATGAGAACTTTTCAAAACAGGTCTTAGTTTGGCAAAGTTTGCTTCGAGGGGCGCACAGGGAGGGGAAATACACGAAAAATTTGTGTCCCCCCCCCTCGCGATTGGACACCTGTGATCCGAAAAATCTGAAAAAAATCAAGGATGTAGGCCTTGATGAGTACAACAACAACAAATACGTGAGAAGTCGCAATTCACTCAACTTTGTTAGTAATAGTATGATTTATCGATTTAATGTTTTCTTGAATAAAATCTTAACGGTACCCTTAAATTCAATGAAATTCAGTACGCAGATGATTGTTAATAAGATTGATTAACCCTGCAAGTTTCATAAAGATTGAATCATATTTAGCGAAGTTATAGCGCTTTGAATTTTCCTGTATTACTATGGAACAATATGCGCTGCATATATTACTATGGCAACATATGGCTATGGAACAACATGCGCGTTTTACCGACTCAGACACTACAGTTTTGCTAGGATTTGCATGAAAATTTCAGGAATGATAGGTGTTATGTAGATCTTTGAGAATCGGTTCAGCTAGTGGCATCAGTAATTGTAAAACAAAATAGTGGCTGTTTTAAATGCGAAGATTGGATAATTTTGAGTTATTTTGCCCCAACGTTTCAGGTGCATGCTTTGTACACTTGATTCAATTTAATGAATGACTGAAGATGAGTACCTACAATTAATACTCATAAGTGAAACAAGTCAAGGAGGCAGGAGAGAGCTCCTAGCAAAAGGGTTTTGTAACAACTCTAGGATTCGAAAAAGGTGGCTATTAATCGATGATAACAGTACAGCAGAGTGGCCCTGAAAAAAAATTTATCAAACGTAGCTGATATGAGTATGAAATGAAAGTTTTCATGGGAGCTTTTCAAAACAGTTCTTAAACTGTCAGTTTTTGCTTCAGTGGGGCACAGGGGGGAAATACATGAAAAATGTGTTTCCTCCCTCGCAAATGGTCATCTGAAATAATTATCAAGGGAGATATTTATGAGTATAACAATACCGAAAATCTCAGAAGTCGAAATTCGTTCAACTTTGTTAATAATAGTATGATCTTCGAATTTCATAGTTTCTCCAATAAAATCGTCATTGACATGCTTCTTGACTTTATTGAATCTGGTGACTGCATTTTGAAAATTGAATACAAAACCCTTCTGACATGAGCGTAGGTCTGTTTACCCAACTTGTTTGTAGTTTTTTTTTGTGAAAACAACATAAATAAATTTTGGAATTAGAGAGCACTAATGATAATTTCAGTGGACCCCCCCCCCGCATGTGTCATCGAGCGCTCGAAGAACCCTGCGGGTAAGTGTCTTTTTTGTTACCCTTTTAATATATATATATATATATATATATATATATATTTTTTTTTTTTTTATTATTGCATGTGAAATTTGTTCACCCAAAAGTTAGAGGTAGTTTTCGTTAAAGGTAATTGATCTTATACAAGAGAATGACTCCATGACTTATCTAAATTATGATAAACACTGAAATAGTAACGTAACGTAAAGAAGAATTTGATATTGTCGAAAGATGTTTATGGAAATCATTGTTGAAATAATAATGTTTGTGTAAAGTAACGCAAATTTGTCTTTCCTTTCCTTTCCTCCAATTCTAACCGGGTATAGGAATGATGACACCGCGGGGAACCGAATCCCATGGCTGGTATACGGAATTTATTCCCCAATTTCAATAATGCTTATACAAATCGCAGTGCGATCGTCAAACGCTAACCGCCAGGTTCTATAGAACGGAACTGTCAAAACTACATCCTTCCGCTACAACAGCGGTAATTACTAGTGGAACAATTTATTCGATGGTCATCGGCTTTGTTCATCTGATCCGAATAAACGATAAGGGGCTGAGAGTTGAGTTACGGGTTTTGAAGTGGATTTGATACTAGCCCGGCGTGTCCGAGAGAAAGGAGGATATTGTTTTTTCTTTTTTGTAGTTTTTTTTTGTGAAAACAACCTAAATAAATTTTGGAATTAGAGAGCACTAATGATAATTTCAGTGGACCCCCCCCGCATGTGTCACCGAGCGCTTGAGGAACCCTGCGGGTAAGTGTCTTTTTTGTTACCCTTTTAATATATATATATATATATATATTTTTTTTTATTATTGCATGTGAAATTTGTTCACCCAAAAGTTAGAGGTAGTTTTCGTTAAAGGTAATTGATCTTATACAAGAGAATGACTCCATGACTTATCTAAATTATGATAAACACTGAAATAGTAACGTAACGTAAAGAAGAATTTGATATTGTCGAAAGATGTTTATGGAAATCATTGTTGAAATAATAATGTTTGTGTAAAGTAACGCAAATTTGTCTTTCCTTTCCTTTCCTCCAATTCGAACCGGGTATAGGACCCGGTACGGTGGCAGGCTTCCACCTCAAAACATGAGCCAGCCACCGGGTACTTAATAATCCTTTTTGTTTCAGGTGACGTCGTGGGTTGAGTGGCCCAAGCCGAGTGCCTCTTTATGGCATAGAGTTATGCAATCAAATCGTATAATTCTATGGCTTAAATTGGTCACCGGGGTACTCCCCTTCTGATGGGAAAGTTCATACAATTCAAGTTGTATGAGTTTTCCACTCAGAAGAGGAATACCTGGCCACTTCAACAAGATATCTATGGATTTATTCCGGTTGGGTGGGTACGAAGGGGCCCCACCACCACCCGTTTGCCCCTCTTTCATTTGTGGGCCATGAACTTCGTCGGGTAATGACGAGGTTACCCCAAGTTCGCCTTTCTTTTCAGGTTCCCCTTGTTCTCATGACAAGCTCTAATTCCCTCTGTGTAGTTATCTACACTTTTTGCGACTTCGGTCGCCTCCTGACTTCCAGCAGTCCAATTCGTGAATGCGAAATATCTTTGTAGTGGGTCTTCGTGCTGGGGAAATGAACCCGCCCCACGACACCGCAATGCTAGCCTGCCAGCGCATTCACGCGTCTCCAGACGAGGGCATTCTCGGCAGATACCGACACCTTCTTCTGCCGAGGCAGCAGAACATCGCTGCAGTCCTTTACGGACTTATTTGAAACTCTAATTCACTACAAATGGCGCCCAACGTGGGGCTCCGAAAAGCCCGGCTGTGTCATCAGTCGTGAGCACGAGACAGTCCATCGTCTCTAGGTGTCCCCACAAGGTGTTAGTATTTTTGGCGGGTAGATAACTCGCGAGGGTAATTGCACTGATCGTGCCCCAGCAAATAATAACTGCCGGACGTGTGTTGTCTTTGAACATCAATATCGTTTGGTCCTGCTTTTGATTTATACTTTGGCGGTTTACCACCATTGTATAACTAGTAAGGCCAAATGATATTAGAGTCCCTTTTTGTGTTCGGAAGTTACTATCCCAACAGCTATTTTGCGGAGGATTCTGATCCGCTCCCCAAACCAGCGGTGCCTAGGTGTCTTAAATTACATGGATTTTGATTTCATGTGATTGGCTGATTAGCTAATCCATGACTATCCATGACAAGACACGCGCTGCTTGTGGATTAGAATCCAACCCTGGGCTGACAAGTTGTAACTTGAGAAAATTTGCGGATGAGGGATCACTTCTGAACCCTGATTTTCATGGTGCCACAAGAGAGTGTCCCTGAAACGCTATAGAAGGATTGTGCCATTGGTCTCCATACTTGGGAGGAAGGACGGAAAGGAAAGACCGGTTATTTTTTTTTTATATTTCGATCGCAACTAAACTTTTCCATACACTTTGTTTTTTTTTTTTTGAGGTTCGAGTATAGTTCGCCACTGACGGCCACATAAAAGTTATATATTTGTCATTATTTTTTTTCACATTTTTTTCATTTTTTATATATATATATATATATATATACACTCATTTAGGTATTTATTGGAAAAAAAAATAAATTTTTTTTTAGGATGTCGGCCAAACGCACGCCAGACAAGCGCAGGTTGCGTTCGGAAGAAGGGCCACGGCATTGTGTGTCATCTGTCAGCAAGCACGAAATGATGGAACGTCCGTACAAACGTTGGCGTGCGGACATGAGTTCCATGAAGCCTGCGTGACCCAGCATTTACTAGTCAGCCGGACTTGCCCTCTATGCCGACAACCAGCCACATCAGCGGATCGACCTTCCAGTCACCTAGAGCTTCCAGCTGCTCAAGGGGCGGTGCCCAAAACAAAGGACCGGCGGGAGCAGGTTCCAACAGCGGCTGATGAGCCTGACTTAATGGGCCGAGCCGAAGCAGTTCCGCCTGTGGACGAGGCGAGACCCACTGTGGCTGTGGAGGCGACAGTTTTACAAGACTTAATAGCGCTCATGCAAGACCTGACCACCCGGGTAGCCTCGCTGGAACGCCAGAAGGAGAATCCAGTACCACCTCGACCAAGAACGCCTCCGATGTGGGATTCGGACCCAAATCCGTGGGATTTTCCGATAGACTCGCGGCGCGATCACGAACGAATCCGGCCCGGTGCGGCAATGAATCCGTTGGCTCCAGTGTGCCGGCCCCGACTGAGCCAAGCACCGCCACCAAATCAGGCTCCAGTGATTCCGCCGGACCAACGCATCCATCCACACGCTACGTATCGGCTGAAGCCGACGCAGATTCCCAGCATCATCCAGGGATGGAATCTGCATTTCAGCGGGGAACCCAACACTATAACGGTGGAAGTTTTCATTAGTCGGGTGGAGTCGCTGATTGAGCAGATGCTAGCAGGAGACCACACGGCGCTCGCAGGATACTTGCCAATGCTGCTTAGGGGAGCAGCACTTGAGTCATATTGGCGAATACATCCGGCCCCACCATCAATACGCTGGTCACGGTTGAAGGAGGTACTCCGCATGGAATACCCTACGGTAGACATGGACGAATTAGTACTGGACAAGATGAATGCTAGATGGCAGCGTCCGGACGAGTCTTTCCATCAATATCGAGCCGATATCCTTCGGCTGAATGACCAGTTGTCAGAGCCGATGTCTTCTACCCAATTGCTGCGTCTGCTGAAGCGCAATCTAAGGCCGGAGCTTCGTCGCCATATCGTGAACTCCGATCCACAGAGTATGGAGGCACTGCTGAGAACTGTGCGTCGCCTAGAAGGATTTGAGGAAGACCTCCGGGACCGGCCATACTTACTAGCTAGGACGAGTCCTCGACGAGGAATCTCGGAATTGGCCCCAGATTATACCACCATGGATCTGGAGGAAGATTTGGACCAAGACCAGCTTGCTGTAGCAGCAGTGGGGAGTCTTACGACCTGCTGGAATTGCCATCAAACCGGACACCGGTTCATTTCATGCCGAACAGAGCGTAAGGTTTTCTGCTACGGTTGCGGCAAGCCGGATACTTACTTCCCGGACTGTTCTGAATGTGCCGCGCGAAAAAACGGCCAAAAGAGTACCCGACCACCTCAGCGGTACTCGAAGCCCCCGCAGTAGCTCCTCAGCCAGCTGCTCACCCCAACAAACCTGACGTTAACCCACCAGCCATGACCACTATGACTGCGGATGTTCACTCTCTTCCGGAGACCTCGCCAACGACAATATTGAAGCGACCACCGCAGTCACTGCCAGAAGAACCCCGGCAGCCTCAAATACGCACTCTAAAACCTTATCATGTTCGACTGCAGGAATATCGGGTGGCTCGAGAGCGAATATTTGCTTCCGAAGTAGTCACTTCCCGCCCGCGCACGACAAAATGGTCAACCCGTCGTTGGCGGAATTTCCGCAAGAGAGTGCGCACCTGCCGTCAAACCTTAAACTCTTGTAACATCTCGGAGGTTGCTGAGAATGAGATCAGACCTTATCATCCAATTAAAGTGTTGGGCGAGACCGTGTTTGCATTGATCGACACGGGTGCCAGTATCAGTTGACTTGCCTCGAGCTTTGGCTCGAAGGTGCTCCAAGACTATCCGAACTTGATTAAATCCTGGCGCACTGAAATCAGTACAGCTGATGGCACCAAACACCCTATACGAGGTAAACTAACCACACCCGTGACGTTCAGGGGTCAGACAAAGGATATTACTTTCTACATTATTCCGTCTTTGACTCAGAATGTGTTGTAATACCTATGCAAAAACCATATTACATACTTACCTAAATTCTACAATTCTCAATAAATTTACCTGAAACATACTTAAGTAATTCAAAGCAAAAACATTTCCATTCCATTGCTTTTCATTTGCATTCATTTATAAAGAACAATAACGTATCGTACATTCTTGAATATGTATATACGCACGTGTAGTACGCTATCTATGCAAAGCAATAAATTATCTGGCACACTTAACTCTTCATGTGTGGGGTCATGTTTCAGATAATTTATGTGCATGAGGAAAAGTCGCGTGCGAATGGACAATGCACTTGCATAAAGAAATGTACGATGACTCAAGTGTAATGTGATGTAATATGAGTATCGTAGGTCGGGGAAATCGCACGATGAAAGTTTATTGGGTCATAAACAAACATATGGCACCAATTGATTTTCCGAGTGTGTGAAAATGTTTATATTTAGTAATTGATATTTTTAAGTATTTATTAGGTCGTAAATTGTTTGGATATTTTTGTAGATCATTAAGTATAAGAAATTTGTGTATAAATAGTTGAAGCGAAAGTGAAATAAAGGGAATTCTGATCTAGACATTCAAGTGCTAACATTTTGAGTTTCTTTTGAAGAATTCATAGTCGCGAAGTTCAATATTCGCTCTGACTGTAGTAATCATGGCGTCGTGGGCTTTAGTTCCTCGCCACACTATCTGCGGAGATTTTCCGCTTGTTAGGTAGGAATTAGTCAAACACTTTTCCTAATTACTAATTTTTAAATTTATAGTAACGAAACCCAGGATAAAGATCCTGCATCACTTCATGGCGATCCTGTGAACAACGCCGAGGGACCGAAAAATCAATCAACGAATCCATTAATGGAAGAAGAACTTGACGTTGATTTTTTAGAACTGCACCCCGAGGATAATTTTGATACTATTTTTGATAGATGCTGCAACCTGGCAGAGAAAGAGTTGGAATACGTGCCAAAGGAGTCAACAAACAACGTGGTGCCTAGATATATTCCCACAAAAATCGAGGATTTAAAGCATATTGGTCCAAAGCCGCGACACATCAGCGAATTTGTGAAGCGACCGAATGAAAAGGACTTGACAGCGATACTAAGGAAAAGGCGTGCAAGGGGAGGAGTGAAGACGAAGCTAAAGAAAGCCCGTGCAGAATTACACCGTGTGATCAGGTTAACGCATGGTGAATCGAAGAAGCTTTTACAGAAGCAATTAGACAATCTGCGACCAGATTATTGGAAGCATCGTTAAAATGGGTAACAAATTGTAATGATTTTCAAAATTTTAAGTTCGAACGCGGAACCGACCTCTCATCGGTTCTAGACGTTAAGTCTGAGTAGTGCCAACGGATGGTACCAACAGGTCAACCAATCCGTGCACCGTAACCCATTCACGCGGTGGCTGCTTGTCGGCCAGCTAGTTCGGAGAGGACTTCGGTCGCGGGTCTCCGAATGGGTTACGCTCACTTACAATATTTTCAGCCACCTGAACATGCCCGTTTTCAAAACGCGTTACAAAACAAAACCATACGGAGAAGAAACCTATTCTACGTTACTCCGTATTTCTTCATTAACCAGTCAAGAATACAAAATCTAATTTTTATTTCGCGTTCCCGAATTTCCGACGCGGTACCGAAAAGTATACTACTCTAACTCAACCCGACGGAAACTACTCTAATAAAACGACAAAACAACAAAGGTACCGCGTACCGCGCGCGACGCGAAACCGACCTCAGCGGATTTGTCGAGACCCTACCCTCGCGACGGCATACCTACCCTGCACTCACTTTCCCGCTGAAACAGAAAGAACCACTGAAAAGGAAAGTCTTTGATTAATTAGCAATTCATTTTAATATTTTCGAAATTCATCTTTTAATTAAATTAACAAAATATAGTTATTAAAATTATTTAACTAAATGTTAAGGAATGCAACTATGCTACTTCCTCACCAATAAAATATAAACTAGGAATACAACTAATAGAATTCTGAGATTCTATTTGTATATACTATCTGTTTCTTTTCTTCTTTCTTTTGCAGTTACGAATTTTTGAAATATATATATATATATAAAATATTTTTTTGTTTGCAAATTGTTTTCAAGCGAATTTTCTATTGAGATGTCATTAAAATTTATTTATTTTTTTTGGTTTCTTTCTTTTTTCGTTTCATGTTCAAATCGAGCTTTAGAATTACATTTTATCAAATATATGTTTCCATTAGCGTTTAATTTGAATTAAAATCTTCTCTCAAAAATTACTAAACAGTATAATTTTTAATGGAATTATCGTTACTGTTCCACCAAATCACTGATATTTGATGGTTTGAAATATTTTGATAAGTAATTTTCTATAAAAATTTTAATATTGTTATCTCAATTTTACTGTAAAGGTGTAAACACTTGTGTAGAATAAATGAAATTATTTTGAGTGATGGTTGAAATACTCGTTTGTTATTTTATGACTTGGATAAGTTCTGCAATTCCCTTCCGGTTGCATGGATCACATAATGGTTGTTAGCATTCTCAATCAGATCAAGATTTCAACCAGTGTAAAACCAATCATAACGTCCTCGAAAGCACCTATCCGGATCTTGCGCAATTGTTTCTAACCTCTCCTCGTTTAAACGTATGCTCCCTTCTCAAAGACGCAAAATGAAAGAACAATACATTCGAACTCGAACCACTTGTTGCACGTCGCCAAACAACTACAAGACCAGATGGCTGGGCCGAGAGGAGGGACTGTAATAAACAATGCGGCGCCGCAGCAGTGCTAATTTTTTTGCATGTATTTGCAGAAAAAGCGATACCTTCCCGGCAGCCTCTGACATAGATATTCAAGCCGCAGAAAAGATGATTCGAAATTGCCTACAGTGCCACGCCAACGATTACGAATGAAGTGGCATTCAACTGTGCGAAACAAAGGTTCCATTCTTTTCGACTGTGAGCTCAGTCACCTCCAGCGCCACTTCTTCACCTGTTACAATGTATTGGCGCTTGTGCACGTGTGGCCAAATATCCCCATCTGGGCTAATTGCTCAAATTCCAAAGTGCATGAATCCCTAGTCACAGCAAGGGGAGATTGGTACAATGTTGTCCTGCCCTATTGTAGCCCTTTCTACTGCTTCCTACAGCATATGCGCACACACGGTAAAGTTCACTTTCACTCACAAAAGGGACGAAAGGCGCAGCGACGTGTAAAATTACTTTACAACTATGTAATACAGGAGCTTTCACTTGTCAAATTGACTACTTTGTTTTCTCATCGGACAAAACAGATGTGCGGAATGGAACGCCACATGGCGGCAATGTGCATTTTTATTTGTCGCCAGTGGCATAGTGTTTTGATGGCAACGGTGGAGGGGGGCATTCCCAGATGGATATGTCTCGAAATGTGTCGGGGTTTTGATTAATATTATGTTTCAAATATTTATATCCACAGATCTAAATATTTGGAAAGAAAAAAAAAATATTTTCTGCGCAACGATATCCGCACGAAAGATGAAGTCCGCTTGCACTTCGAGGTCATACCCATCTGGCCGGGTGCAAGGGTTTGGGATCGGAATCACTTCGATTCCCGGGCGTAGGCGTCACATTACAAAATGTTCCACAAACAACAATGTTGGAATTGTTGAGGAGTACCGGCAATCTATTACCACTTCAACGATTTTTATAGTAGCCATAGTTTTATTTTACCTGTATGATAAGTACAATAAAAAATACGTAGTTAAGAGATTCAACAGGACTGTAAATGTATAAAAAAAAATTTTTTTTAAGAATATTTTAAGTATATCCTTTTAAAATAAATTCCTGCACTTTATGTTGAAATTATCTTTCTAATTAAACTTATGGACAGGATTAAAGATATTGTTGATGACAATGAAAGGACCCTTAGGAATCTAAAGAAAAACGGGAAGAATTTGTATACTGTTGAGACTCTTACCGAAAAATTAGATGTTTTAAAAAAACAAAGAGAATTATTTACCTCTTTCTCATCCAGTATTTCAGAAAGCGATTCCAATCTCTTAGATTTAAAGTTAAAATTTAGGGCGGAAGCCGCAACGCTAGAGAGAGAACTTTGGCTTCAATTGACCCAGCAAGGATATACTGGTCAGGATATCAAAGTTTCTGATACTGAAAGCATTGTGGTAGATTTAGAAAATAGCCCCCCGGTCCTAAAAGAAGATTTTAGAATGGCAGAATTTTCATTAGAAACTGCATTAAAGGTTATTCCTGTTTTTGAGGGTAAATATAAAGAATTAGAATCATTCCTTAAGATTGTAGAGCTTCTAAACGCATCTCTAACACCAACTGGCAAAGAGTTATTGATAGATTTGTAAAGAATGTTAAATTAAGTGCATCTGTTAAACTTTCTATTACTGACAGTAATATAGTCTCATTTGAGAACCTGAAAGATGTCCTGTTGCGTAAATTTAAAAGTAACAAGACTATACCTCAATTATTTACCCAGCTTAGCAGCACGGTACAAAAGAAGTCAACCGTCACTGCCTATAAAGATAAAGTCACTTCCTTAATTTGTGAATTGAATCAACTACAAATTCAGGAACTAGGCATTTCAGCAACAGCAGCTGAAAAGAAGGTTATAGCTAACATGAATGACAGTTACGCACTCACTATATTTAAAAACGGTCTGAATGATCAATTGAGAAGTACTGTTTTTTCATCTAGACCAAAGAACTTTGGAGAAGCTGTATCATTGGCCTTGGAATTGGAGAATACTGAACCACCATCAGTCACAAATGTGATGCATTTTAACTCTAATAACCAAAGAAAGAATGGCAACAAACGTCGTAATAGGAGAGATAACTATAGGAATAACGACAACGATCAGAACAATAGAGAAGATAGGAACAGAAATAATGATAGGGACCATAGGACTAATAATTATAATTATAATAGCAGGAACAACTATAGTCAAGGAAACAATAGTAATAATCAGCAGGGTAGGAATTATAATAATGAACGAGGTTCTAGCAACGGAAGTTACAGAAGAAATAATGATTCTGGTAATCGACGTAGCAACTATAGAAACGATCAGAACCGGAACAATAGAAGATACGTAAATGTTGTTACGGATCAGGGAAACTGCCAAGTAGCCGGCGAGGTCGAGGATGTACAGGACAACCTCCCGGTGTAGACCACAAGATCTATAGAATCACTAATACCTGCGCAAATTTCGTTACAATTTATTGCCATAATGCAGGTAGAAACCTTAATTTTCTTGTAGACACAGGTGCAGACGTGTCTATCTGTAAAAATGACGTTCATAAAAATGTAGAATATGAGATTAGATCTAATGAAAAAATCAAGCTCTCAGGAATAACTGAAGAGGTTACTAGTTCATTAGGGACTTTAGACTTAAATTTACAGATTGGGGAATATAATTTAAAACATTCGTTTCATATCGTAACCGAAAAATTTCCGATAACCACAGATGGCATCTTGGGAAGAGATGTACTAGTCAAATACATGTGCAAAATTGACTACGAGACATACACTATTTTATTTAATATAAAGGATGATGAAGTTATATTACCTATGAGCGCAAGAAGACCCAGTAGTTACCGAATAAACATATCTGCAAGAACCGAAGCGATAGTTCCGGTAAATTTAGAGCTAAATGAAGACTGCATTTTATTCCAGTCGGAAATCCAAAAAGGTATTTTCGTAGGGAATACTATTGTACCCGCGAAGGGAGTCCAACATGTGAAAATTCTGAACACTACAGACAACGATGTTATCATCAAGGAATTCAGAGCACAAGTTGAACCCTTGAGCAATTACATTTTCCTTGCAATACATAAGAGTGACGAAAGACATCAGGAAAGTCAGATGTCGGAAAGTAAGCGTTTCGAAAAATTGCTAGAAACAATTAACAAGGATAATTTGGATAAACCATCCATGAAGAATCTATTGAACATCATTCGAGAATTTCAAGATGTATTCTATCTAGAGGGAGAGAAATTGACTACAAACAACTTTTACAGACAACGTCTGCAAACAACCGACAAAAACCCGGTATACATATAAAATTATAGGTTGCCTCAAGCCCAAAACGAGGAAATTCTGCAACAGGTTAAAGACTTGGAATCGAATGACATCATAGAGCCGTCTATTAGCCCTTATAATTCACCGTTATTGGTGGTGCCAAAAAAGTCGGGTGATGGGGAGCAGAAATGGCGATTGGTGGTAGATTTCCGCAGACTTAACGATAAAATCGTTAACGACAAATTTCCATTGACAAGACTAGAGGACGTTTTGGACAAACTTGGAAGGGCGAAGTATTTCTCTACTTTGGATATGACTAGCTCTTTTCATCAAATTGAACTTGAGAAAGAGTCTAGGCCACTAACAGCATTCTCAACAAACGATGGTCATTATCAATTCAAAAGATTACCGTTTGGTTTGAAAATTTCCTCTAACAGTTTTCAACGAATGTTAACTGTTGCACTAAGTGGGTTGAGTCATGAAGCTTTCCTATATGTTGATGACATTATAGTATTTGGATGCAGTATCAAGCATCACAACGACAATCTTAGCAAAGTATTAAGCAGACTGCGTAAATACAATTTGAAGTTAAATCCTGCGAAATGTCAATTTATGAGATCGGAAGTAGTGTACTTAGGGCATTTAATCACGGATAAAGGTATCAAAACCGACCCATCAAAGTACGAAGTCATCAAAAACTACCCGATACCACGGAACGCGGATGAAGTATGAAGATTTGTAGCTTTCTGCAATTACTACAGGCGATTCATCCCGAATTTTGCGCAAACGGCCAAATGTCTTAATTCTCTGCTAAAGAAAAATGTCACCTTCAATTGGACTGAGGATTGTCAAAAAGCTTATGAGACCTTAAAAGCAAAACTCATTGAACCACCTATTTTGCAATACCCAAATTTCGAAAAACCATTTATTCTCACTACAGACGCATCCAATTATGCATTGGGAGCAGTTCTGTCACAAGGTGAAATTGATTCTGACTTACCGATATCTAACGCTAGCAAGTCGTTAGCAAAACACGATGTCAACAAACCAACTATTGAAAAAGAGTTGCTAGCAATACATTGGGCGATAAATTTCTTCAGACCTTACCTTTACGGTAGAAGATTTATAGTGGTAACTGACCACAGACCACTTGTATCACTGTTCAGTCACAAAAATCCATCTTCGAAATTAACGAGGATACGTGTAGATTTATCCGACTATGATTTCACGATAGTCTACAAGAAAGGCAGCATGAATACCAATGCAGACGCCTTGTCTAGAATCGAATTGGATTCGGACATATTAAAATCAATGATACCTCCAAACACTGATGAGAGTGTTAAGCGAAAGTTACTAGTTGTAACAAGGGGCATGGCGAAGAGTACAAAGAATGAGAAGAAAGTCAACAACGGTTGCACCCACACCAAAATAGAATCTGATCAACTCTAATGTTGGGATTGTACAAGTCTGTCTGACATTACCGGTATACCAAAACTAAAATTCATAATGTTGCACGATACAAATAATGAAAATAATATAGTACGTACTAAAAACTATATAGAAGCACGTTATAGCGATAAATCTGGTAAGAAACACGTTTCTACCAATGCTAAGCTCATAACGAAGAGTGCTAATATATATTCAGAAGAGAGCAATAGCAATAAGTCTAATTTGGGATTCGTTTCAATATTAGAAAAGCTGTTGGAATTCACCAGACAAGAAAATATCAGTGAACTCTCTTTATCTGAAAATGATGAAATATTTAAATCCATGGATAAAAACAAATTCAAAAGAATTTTTAATACGTTGCAACAAGGAAGTACGCGTACGAAGTTGAAAATATTAATTTACAAGCCGCCCAAAATAATAGCTGATGTGAAAACACAAAAGAAATTGATTGAGGAGTATCACGATACACCTCATGGAGGACATTTCGGAGTACGCAAAACGTTACTCAAATTAAAGCAAAAATTTTGTTGGAAAAACATGAATAACATGGTCAAAGAGCACGTAAATGGTTGTAAGACTTGTCGCATGAGCAAGCAGGTCAGACACACAACTGAAAAAATGCTAAAAGCAGATACGACATCTGCAAGTTTTCAAACGATAGAAGTAGACACAGTGGGTCCACTTCGAATATCTAATGGTTACAGATATATATTGACGCTACAATGTGAATTAACTAAATTTGTAGTAGCGTTCCACATAGAAAATAAAGAAGCACATACTATAGCAGTAGCTATAGTTAATCAATTTATCTTAAAATTTGGACACTTTAGTAGGCTAAAAACTGATTTGGGAACTGAATTTTCAAATAAACTCATGTCTGAAATATGTAAATTACTACACATTGAACAGATCTTCTCAACACCTTACCATCACCAAACCCTAGGAACAGTCGAACGCAATCATCGAGTACTTAACGAATATATGCACTCGTTTGCCGATGATTACGAATGGGACAAATGGGTACCATACTACGCATTCGCATACAATACAACACCCCATGTCGACACGGAATATATTTCTTATGAGCTTATATTTGGAAAACTTCCATGTCTTCCCAACGAGATTATCGAAGATAATGACAGAATCTATGACTTAGATCAATACGCGAATGAGCTGAGAATGAGGTTGAGAACATCGCTACTGAAAGCACGAAATATCATAGAAAAAGTGAAAACTAAACGCGTGAGTAGTCAAAAGTATACAAATCCTATAAACTTAAATATTGGGGATTTAATTCTATTAAAGCATGAGAACCGTAAGAAACATCAAAAACCATATAAAGGTCCTTACGAAGTCCTAGACATAAAAGATAGTAATATTCTTATAGAATTAGATGGAAAATCAAAATATGTACACAAAAATAACGTTAAGCTATATATATAAATGAAAATAAATATGTTCTAAGTTAAAAAAAAACAAAATTTATGGATATAGATATATAAAAAAAAAGAATTTAAATCAATAACAATTAATAATAAATTTTATGTGATTCAACTTATATATGCATAAATTCATACCTAAGTTTAATCAAAAAAAGGTTGGAGGTGTAATACCTATGCAAAAACCATATTACATACTTACCTAAATTCTACAATTCTCAATAAATTTACCTGAAACATACTTAAGTAATTCAAAGCAAAAACATTTCCATTCCATTGCTTTTCATTTGCATTCATTTATAAAGAACAATAACGTATCGTACATTCGTATACGCACGTGTAGTACGCTATCTATGCAAAGCAATAAATTATCTGGCACACTTAACTCTTCATGTGTGGGGTCATGTTTCAGATAATTTATGTGCATCAGGAAAAGTCGCGTGCGAATGGACAATGCACTTGCATAAAGAAATGTACGATGACTCAAGTGTAATGTGATGTAATATGAGTATCGTAGGTCGGGGAAATCGCACGATGAAAGTTTATTGGGTCATAAACAAACATATGGCACCAATTGATTTTCCGAGTGTGTGAAAATGTTTATATTTAGTAATTGATATTTTTAAGTATTTATTAGGTCGTAAATTGTTTGGATATTTTTGTAGATCATTAAGTATAAGAAATTTGTGTATAAATAGTTGAAGCGAAAGTGAAATAAAGGGAATTCTGATCTAGACATTCAAGTGCTAACATTTTGAGTTTCTTTTGAAGAATTCATAGTCGCGAAGTTCAATATTCGCTCTGACTGTAGTAATCATGGCGTCGTGGGCTTTAGTTCCTCGCCACACTATCTGCGGAGATTTTCCGCTTGTTAGGTAGGAATTAGTCAAACACTTTTCCTAATTACTAATTTTTAAATTTATAGTAACGAAACCCAGGATAAAGATCCTGCATCACTTCATGGCGATCCTGTGAACAACGCCGAGGGACCGAAAAATCAATCAACGAATCCATTAATGGAAGAAGAACTTGACGTTGATTTTTTAGAACTGCACCCCGAGGATAATTTTGATACTATTTTTGATAGATGCTGCAACCTGGCAGAGAAAGAGTTGGAATACGTGCCAAAGGAGTCAACAAACAACGTGGTGCCTAGATATATTCCCACAAAAATCGAGGATTTAAAGCATATTGGTCCAAAGCCGCGACACATCAGCGAATTTGTGAAGCGACCGAATGAAAAGGACTTGACAGCGATACTAAGGAAAAGGCGTGCAAGGGGAGGAGTGAAGACGAAGCTAAAGAAAGCCCGTGCAGAATTACACCGTGTGATCAGGTTAACGCATGGTGAATCGAAGAAGCTTTTACAGAAGCAATTAGACAATCTGCGACCAGATTATTGGAAGCATCGTTAAAATGGGTAACAAATTGTAATGATTTTCAAAATTTTAAGTTCGAACGCGGAACCGACCTCTCATCGGTTCTAGACGTTAAGTCTGAGTAGTGCCAACGGATGGTACCAACAGGTCAACCAATCCGTGCACCGTAACCCATTCACGCGGTGGCTGCTTGTCGGCCAGCTAGTTCGGAGAGGACTTCGGTCGCGGGTCTCCGAATGGGTTACGCTCACTTACAATATTTTCAGCCACCTGAACATGCCCGTTTTCAAAACGCGTTACAAAACAAAACCATACGGAGAAGAAACCTATTCTACGTTACTCCGTATTTCTTCATTAACCAGTCAAGAATACAAAATCTAATTTTTATTTCGCGTTCCCGAATTTCCGACGCGGTACCGAAAAGTATACTACTCTAACTCAACCCGACGGAAACTACTCTAATAAAACGACAAAACAACAAAGGTACCGCGTACCGCGCGCGACGCGAAACCGACCTCAGCGGATTTGTCGAGACCCTACCCTCGCGACGGCATACCTACCCTGCACTCACTTTCCCGCTGAAACAGAAAGAACCACTGAAAAGGAAAGTCTTTGATTAATTAGCAATTCATTTTAATATTTTCGAAATTCATCTTTTAATTAAATTAACAAAATATAGTTATTAAAATTATTTAACTAAATGTTAAGGAATGCAACTATGCTACTTCCTCACCAATAAAATATAAACTAGGAATACAACTAATAGAATTCTGAGATTCTATTTGTATATACTATCTGTTTCTTTTCTTCTTTCTTTTGCAGTTACGAATTTTTGAAATATATATATATATAAAATATTTTTTTGTTTGCAAATTGTTTTCAAGCGAATTTTCTATTGAGATGTCATTAAAATTTATTTATTTTTTTTGGTTTCTTTCTTTTTTCGTTTCATGTTCAAATCGAGCTTTAGAATTACATTTTATCAAATATATGTTTCCATTAGCGTTTAATTTGAATTAAAATCTTCTCTCAAAAATTACTAAACAGTATAATTTTTAATGGAATTATCGTTACTGTTCCACCAAATCACTGATATTTGATGGTTTGAAATATTTTGATAAGTAATTTTCTATAAAAATTTTAATATTGTTATCTCAATTTTACTGTAAAGGTGTAAACACTTGTGTAGAATAAATGAAATTATTTTGAGTGATGGTTGAAATACTCGTTTGTTATTTTATGACTTGGATAAGTTCTGCAATTCCCTTCCGGTTGCATGGATCACATAATGGTTGTTAGCATTCTCAATCAGATCAAGATTTCAACCAGTGTAAAACCAATCATAACGTCCTCGAAAGCACCTATCCGGATCTTGCGCAATTGTTTCTAACCTCTCCTCGTTTAAACGTATGCTCCCTTCTCAAAGACGCAAAATGAAAGAACAATACATTCGAACTCGAACCACTTGTTGCACGTCGCCAAACAACTACAAGACCAGATGGCTGGGCCGAGAGGAGGGACTGTAATAAACAATGCGGCGCCGCAGCAGTGCTAATTTTTTTGCATGTATTTGCAGAAAAAGCGATACCTTCCCGGCAGCCTCTGACATAGATATTCAAGCCGCAGAAAAGATGATTCGAAATTGCCTACAGTGCCACGCCAACGATTACGAATGAAGTGGCATTCAACTGTGCGAAACAAAGGTTCCATTCTTTTCGACTGTGAGCTCAGTCACCTCCAGCGCCACTTCTTCACCTGTTACAATGTATTGGCGCTTGTGCACGTGTGGCCAAATATCCCCATCTGGGCTAATTGCTCAAATTCCAAAGTGCATGAATCCCTAGTCACAGCAAGGGGAGATTGGTACAATGTTGTCCTGCCCTATTGTAGCCCTTTCTACTGCTTCCTACAGCATATGCGCACACACGGTAAAGTTCACTTTCACTCACAAAAGGGACGAAAGGCGCAGCGACGTGTAAAATTACTTTACAACTATGTAATACAGGAGCTTTCACTTGTCAAATTGACTACTTTGTTTTCTCATCGGACAAAACAGATGTGCGGAATGGAACGCCACATGGCGGCAATGTGCATTTTTATTTGTCGCCAGTGGCATAGTGTTTTGATGGCAACGGTGGAGGGGGGCATTCCCAGATGGATATGTCTCGAAATGTGTCGGGGTTTTGATTAATATTATGTTTCAAATATTTATATCCACAGATCTAAATATTTGGAAAGAAAAAAAAAATATTTTCTGCGCAACGATATCCGCACGAAAGATGAAGTCCGCTTGCACTTCGAGGTCATACCCATCTGGCCGGGTGCAAGGGTTTGGGATCGGAATCACTTCGATTCCCGGGCGTAGGCGTCACATTACAAAATGTTCCACAAACAACAATGTTGGAATTGTTGAGGAGTACCGGCAATCTATTACCACTTCAACGATTTTTATAGTAGCCATAGTTTTATTTTACCTGTATGATAAGTACAATAAAAAATACGTAGTTAAGAGATTCAACAGGACTGTAAATGTATAAAAAAAAATTTTTTTTAAGAATATTTTAAGTATATCCTTTTAAAATAAATTCCTGCACTTTATGTTGAAATTATCTTTCTAATTAAACTTATGGACAGGATTAAAGATATTGTTGATGACAATGAAAGGACCCTTAGGAATCTAAAGAAAAACGGGAAGAATTTGTATACTGTTGAGACTCTTACCGAAAAATTAGATGTTTTAAAAAAACAAAGAGAATTATTTACCTCTTTCTCATCCAGTATTTCAGAAAGCGATTCCAATCTCTTAGATTTAAAGTTAAAATTTAGGGCGGAAGCCGCAACGCTAGAGAGAGAACTTTGGCTTCAATTGACCCAGCAAGGATATACTGGTCAGGATATCAAAGTTTCTGATACTGAAAGCATTGTGGTAGATTTAGAAAATAGCCCCCCGGTCCTAAAAGAAGATTTTAGAATGGCAGAATTTTCATTAGAAACTGCATTAAAGGTTATTCCTGTTTTTGAGGGTAAATATAAAGAATTAGAATCATTCCTTAAGATTGTAGAGCTTCTAAACGCATCTCTAACACCAACTGGCAAAGAGTTATTGATAGATTTGTAAAGAATGTTAAATTAAGTGCATCTGTTAAACTTTCTATTACTGACAGTAATATAGTCTCATTTGAGAACCTGAAAGATGTCCTGTTGCGTAAATTTAAAAGTAACAAGACTATACCTCAATTATTTACCCAGCTTAGCAGCACGGTACAAAAGAAGTCAACCGTCACTGCCTATAAAGATAAAGTCACTTCCTTAATTTGTGAATTGAATCAACTACAAATTCAGGAACTAGGCATTTCAGCAATAGCAGCTGAAAAGAAGGTTATAGCTAACATGAATGACAGTTACGCACTCACTATATTTAAAAACGGTCTGAATGATCAATTGAGAAGTACTGTTTTTTCATCTAGACCAAAGAACTTTGGAGAAGCTGTATCATTGGCCTTGGAATTGGAGAATACTGAACCACCATCAGTCACAAATGTGATGCATTTTAACTCTAATAACCAAAGAAAGAATGGCAACAAACGTCGTAATAGGAGAGATAACTATAGGAATAACGACAACGATCAGAACAATAGAGAAGATAGGAACAGAAATAATGATAGGGACCATAGGACTAATAATTATAATTATAATAGCAGGAACAACTATAGTCAAGGAAACAATAGTAATAATCAGCAGGGTAGGAATTATAATAATGAACGAGGTTCTAGCAACGGAAGTTACAGAAGAAATAATGATTCTGGTAATCGACGTAGCAACTATAGAAACGATCAGAACCGGAACAATAGAAGATACGTAAATGTTGTTACGGATCAGGGAAACTGCCAAGTAGCCGGCGAGGTCGAGGATGTACAGGACAACCTCCCGGTGTAGACCACAAGATCTATAGAATCACTAATACCTGCGCAAATTTCGTTACAATTTATTGCCATAATGCAGGTAGAAACCTTAATTTTCTTGTAGACACAGGTGCAGACGTGTCTATCTGTAAAAATGACGTTCATAAAAATGTAGAATATGAGATTAGATCTAATGAAAAAATCAAGCTCTCAGGAATAACTGAAGAGGTTACTAGTTCATTAGGGACTTTAGACTTAAATTTACAGATTGGGGAATATAATTTAAAACATTCGTTTCATATCGTAACCGAAAAATTTCCGATAACCACAGATGGCATCTTGGGAAGAGATGTACTAGTCAAATACATGTGCAAAATTGACTACGAGACATACACTATTTTATTTAATATAAAGGATGATGAAGTTATATTACCTATGAGCGCAAGAAGACCCAGTAGTTACCGAATAAACATATCTGCAAGAACCGAAGCGATAGTTCCGGTAAATTTAGAGCTAAATGAAGACTGCATTTTATTCCAGTCGGAAATCCAAAAAGGTATTTTCGTAGGGAATACTATTGTACCCGCGAAGGGAGTCCAACATGTGAAAATTCTGAACACTACAGACAACGATGTTATCATCAAGGAATTCAGAGCACAAGTTGAACCCTTGAGCAATTACATTTTCCTTGCAATACATAAGAGTGACGAAAGACATCAGGAAAGTCAGATGTCGGAAAGTAAGCGTTTCGAAAAATTGCTAGAAACAATTAACAAGGATAATTTGGATAAACCATCCATGAAGAATCTATTGAACATCATTCGAGAATTTCAAGATGTATTCTATCTAGAGGGAGAGAAATTGACTACAAACAACTTTTACAGACAACGTCTGCAAACAACCGACAAAAACCCGGTATACATATAAAATTATAGGTTGCCTCAAGCCCAAAACGAGGAAATTCTGCAACAGGTTAAAGACTTGGAATCGAATGACATCATAGAGCCGTCTATTAGCCCTTATAATTCACCGTTATTGGTGGTGCCAAAAAAGTCGGGTGATGGGGAGCAGAAATGGCGATTGGTGGTAGATTTCCGCAGACTTAACGATAAAATCGTTAACGACAAATTTCCATTGACAAGACTAGAGGACGTTTTGGACAAACTTGGAAGGGCGAAGTATTTCTCTACTTTGGATATGACTAGCTCTTTTCATCAAATTGAACTTGAGAAAGAGTCTAGGCCACTAACAGCATTCTCAACAAACGATGGTCATTATCAATTCAAAAGATTACCGTTTGGTTTGAAAATTTCCTCTAACAGTTTTCAACGAATGTTAACTGTTGCACTAAGTGGGTTGAGTCATGAAGCTTTCCTATATGTTGATGACATTATAGTATTTGGATGCAGTATCAAGCATCACAACGACAATCTTAGCAAAGTATTAAGCAGACTGCGTAAATACAATTTGAAGTTAAATCCTGCGAAATGTCAATTTATGAGATCGGAAGTAGTGTACTTAGGGCATTTAATCACGGATAAAGGTATCAAAACCGACCCATCAAAGTACGAAGTCATCAAAAACTACCCGATACCACGGAACGCGGATGAAGTATGAAGATTTGTAGCTTTCTGCAATTACTACAGGCGATTCATCCCGAATTTTGCGCAAACGGCCAAATGTCTTAATTCTCTGCTAAAGAAAAATGTCACCTTCAATTGGACTGAGGATTGTCAAAAAGCTTATGAGACCTTAAAAGCAAAACTCATTGAACCACCTATTTTGCAATACCCAAATTTCGAAAAACCATTTATTCTCACTACAGACGCATCCAATTATGCATTGGGAGCAGTTCTGTCACAAGGTGAAATTGATTCTGACTTACCGATATCTAACGCTAGCAAGTCGTTAGCAAAACACGATGTCAACAAACCAACTATTGAAAAAGAGTTGCTAGCAATACATTGGGCGATAAATTTCTTCAGACCTTACCTTTACGGTAGAAGATTTATAGTGGTAACTGACCACAGACCACTTGTATCACTGTTCAGTCACAAAAATCCATCTTCGAAATTAACGAGGATACGTGTAGATTTATCCGACTATGATTTCACGATAGTCTACAAGAAAGGCAGCATGAATACCAATGCAGACGCCTTGTCTAGAATCGAATTGGATTCGGACATATTAAAATCAATGATACCTCCAAACACTGATGAGAGTGTTAAGCGAAAGTTACTAGTTGTAACAAGGGGCATGGCGAAGAGTACAAAGAATGAGAAGAAAGTCAACAACGGTTGCACCCACACCAAAATAGAATCTGATCAACTCTAATGTTGGGATTGTACAAGTCTGTCTGACATTACCGGTATACCAAAACTAAAATTCATAATGTTGCACGATACAAATAATGAAAATAATATAGTACGTACTAAAAACTATATAGAAGCACGTTATAGCGATAAATCTGGTAAGAAACACGTTTCTACCAATGCTAAGCTCATAACGAAGAGTGCTAATATATATTCAGAAGAGAGCAATAGCAATAAGTCTAATTTGGGATTCGTTTCAATATTAGAAAAGCTGTTGGAATTCACCAGACAAGAAAATATCAGTGAACTCTCTTTATCTGAAAATGATGAAATATTTAAATCCATGGATAAAAACAAATTCAAAAGAATTTTTAATACGTTGCAACAAGGAAGTACGCGTACGAAGTTGAAAATATTAATTTACAAGCCGCCCAAAATAATAGCTGATGTGAAAACACAAAAGAAATTGATTGAGGAGTATCACGATACACCTCATGGAGGACATTTCGGAGTACGCAAAACGTTACTCAAATTAAAGCAAAAATTTTGTTGGAAAAACATGAATAACATGGTCAAAGAGCACGTAAATGGTTGTAAGACTTGTCGCATGAGCAAGCAGGTCAGACACACAACTGAAAAAATGCTAAAAGCAGATACGACATCTGCAAGTTTTCAAACGATAGAAGTAGACACAGTGGGTCCACTTCGAATATCTAATGGTTACAGATATATATTGACGCTACAATGTGAATTAACTAAATTTGTAGTAGCGTTCCACATAGAAAATAAAGAAGCACATACTATAGCAGTAGCTATAGTTAATCAATTTATCTTAAAATTTGGACACTTTAGTAGGCTAAAAACTGATTTGGGAACTGAATTTTCAAATAAACTCATGTCTGAAATATGTAAATTACTACACATTGAACAGATCTTCTCAACACCTTACCATCACCAAACCCTAGGAACAGTCGAACGCAATCATCGAGTACTTAACGAATATATGCACTCGTTTGCCGATGATTACGAATGGGACAAATGGGTACCATACTACGCATTCGCATACAATACAACACCCCATGTCGACACGGAATATATTTCTTATGAGCTTATATTTGGAAAACTTCCATGTCTTCCCAACGAGATTATCGAAGATAATGACAGAATCTATGACTTAGATCAATACGCGAATGAGCTGAGAATGAGGTTGAGAACATCGCTACTGAAAGCACGAAATATCATAGAAAAAGTGAAAACTAAACGCGTGAGTAGTCAAAAGTATACAAATCCTATAAACTTAAATATTGGGGATTTAATTCTATTAAAGCATGAGAACCGTAAGAAACATCAAAAACCATATAAAGGTCCTTACGAAGTCCTAGACATAAAAGATAGTAATATTCTTATAGAATTAGATGGAAAATCAAAATATGTACACAAAAATAACGTTAAGCTATATATATAAATGAAAATAAATATGTTCTAAGTTAAAAAAAACAAAATTTATGGATATAGATATATAAAAAAAAAGAATTTAAATCAATAACAATTAATAATAAATTTTATGTGATTCAACTTATATATGCATAAATTCATACCTAAGTTTAATCAAAAAAAGGTTGGAGGTGTAATACCTATGCAAAAACCATATTACATACTTACCTAAATTCTACAATTCTCAATAAATTTACCTGAAACATACTTAAGTAATTCAAAGCAAAAACATTTCCATTCCATTGCTTTTCATTTGCATTCATTTATAAAGAACAATAACGTATCGTACATTCTTGAATATGTATATACGCACGTGTAGTACGCTATCTATGCAAAGCAATAAATTATCTGGCACACTTAACTCTTCATGTGTGGGGTCATGTTTCAGATAATTTATGTGCATGAGGAAAAGTCGCGTGCGAATGGACAATGCACTTGCATAAAGAAATGTACGATGACTCAAGTGTAATGTGATGTAATATGAGTATCGTAGGTCGGGGAAATCGCACGATGAAAGTTTATTGGGTCATAAACAAACATATGGCACCAATTGATTTTCCGAGTGTGTGAAAATGTTTATATTTAGTAATTGATATTTTTAAGTATTTATTAGGTCGTAAATTGTTTGGATATTTTTGTAGATCATTAAGTATAAGAAATTTGTGTATAAATAGTTGAAGCGAAAGTGAAATAAAGGGAATTCTGATCTAGACATTCAAGTGCTAACATTTTGAGTTTCTTTTGAAGAATTCATAGTCGCGAAGTTCAATATTCGCTCTGACTGTAGTAATCATGGCGTCGTGGGCTTTAGTTCCTCGCCACACTATCTGCGGAGATTTTCCGCTTGTTAGGTAGGAATTAGTCAAACACTTTTCCTAATTACTAATTTTTAAATTTATAGTAACGAAACCCAGGATAAAGATCCTGCATCACTTCATGGCGATCCTGTGAACAACGCCGAGGGACCGAAAAATCAATCAACGAATCCATTAATGGAAGAAGAACTTGACGTTGATTTTTTAGAACTGCACCCCGAGGATAATTTTGATACTATTTTTGATAGATGCTGCAACCTGGCAGAGAAAGAGTTGGAATACGTGCCAAAGGAGTCAACAAACAACGTGGTGCCTAGATATATTCCCACAAAAATCGAGGATTTAAAGCATATTGGTCCAAAGCCGCGACACATCAGCGAATTTGTGAAGCGACCGAATGAAAAGGACTTGACAGCGATACTAAGGAAAAGGCGTGCAAGGGGAGGAGTGAAGACGAAGCTAAAGAAAGCCCGTGCAGAATTACACCGTGTGATCAGGTTAACGCATGGTGAATCGAAGAAGCTTTTACAGAAGCAATTAGACAATCTGCGACCAGATTATTGGAAGCATCGTTAAAATGGGTAACAAATTGTAATGATTTTCAAAATTTTAAGTTCGAACGCGGAACCGACCTCTCATCGGTTCTAGACGTTAAGTCTGAGTAGTGCCAACGGATGGTACCAACAGGTCAACCAATCCGTGCACCGTAACCCATTCACGCGGTGGCTGCTTGTCGGCCAGCTAGTTCGGAGAGGACTTCGGTCGCGGGTCTCCGAATGGGTTACGCTCACTTACAATATTTTCAGCCACCTGAACATGCCCGTTTTCAAAACGCGTTACAAAACAAAACCATACGGAGAAGAAACCTATTCTACGTTACTCCGTATTTCTTCATTAACCAGTCAAGAATACAAAATCTAATTTTTATTTCGCGTTCCCGAATTTCCGACGCGGTACCGAAAAGTATACTACTCTAACTCAACCCGACGGAAACTACTCTAATAAAACGACAAAACAACAAAGGTACCGCGTACCGCGCGCGACGCGAAACCGACCTCAGCGGATTTGTCGAGACCCTACCCTCGCGACGGCATACCTACCCTGCACTCACTTTCCCGCTGAAACAGAAAGAACCACTGAAAAGGAAAGTCTTTGATTAATTAGCAATTCATTTTAATATTTTCGAAATTCATCTTTTAATTAAATTAACAAAATATAGTTATTAAAATTATTTAACTAAATGTTAAGGAATGCAACTATGCTACTTCCTCACCAATAAAATATAAACTAGGAATACAACTAATAGAATTCTGAGATTCTATTTGTATATACTATCTGTTTCTTTTCTTCTTTCTTTTGCAGTTACGAATTTTTGAAATATATATATATATAAAATATTTTTTTGTTTGCAAATTGTTTTCAAGCGAATTTTCTATTGAGATGTCATTAAAATTTATTTATTTTTTTTGGTTTCTTTCTTTTTTCGTTTCATGTTCAAATCGAGCTTTAGAATTACATTTTATCAAATATATGTTTCCATTAGCGTTTAATTTGAATTAAAATCTTCTCTCAAAAATTACTAAACAGTATAATTTTTAATGGAATTATCGTTACTGTTCCACCAAATCACTGATATTTGATGGTTTGAAATATTTTGATAAGTAATTTTCTATAAAAATTTTAATATTGTTATCTCAATTTTACTGTAAAGGTGTAAACACTTGTGTAGAATAAATGAAATTATTTTGAGTGATGGTTGAAATACTCGTTTGTTATTTTATGACTTGGATAAGTTCTGCAATTCCCTTCCGGTTGCATGGATCACATAATGGTTGTTAGCATTCTCAATCAGATCAAGATTTCAACCAGTGTAAAACCAATCATAACGTCCTCGAAAGCACCTATCCGGATCTTGCGCAATTGTTTCTAACCTCTCCTCGTTTAAACGTATGCTCCCTTCTCAAAGACGCAAAATGAAAGAACAATACATTCGAACTCGAACCACTTGTTGCACGTCGCCAAACAACTACAAGACCAGATGGCTGGGCCGAGAGGAGGGACTGTAATAAACAATGCGGCGCCGCAGCAGTGCTAATTTTTTGCATGTATTTGCAGAAAAAGCGATACCTTCCCGGCAGCCTCTGACATAGATATTCAAGCCGCAGAAAAGATGATTCGAAATTGCCTACAGTGCCACGCCAACGATTACGAATGAAGTGGCATTCAACTGTGCGAAACAAAGGTTCCATTCTTTTCGACTGTGAGCTCAGTCACCTCCAGCGCCACTTCTTCACCTGTTACAATGTATTGGCGCTTGTGCACGTGTGGCCAAATATCCCCATCTGGGCTAATTGCTCAAATTCCAAAGTGCATGAATCCCTAGTCACAGCAAGGGGAGATTGGTACAATGTTGTCCTGCCCTATTGTAGCCCTTTCTACTGCTTCCTACAGCATATGCGCACACACGGTAAAGTTCACTTTCACTCACAAAAGGGACGAAAGGCGCAGCGACGTGTAAAATTACTTTACAACTATGTAATACAGGAGCTTTCACTTGTCAAATTGACTACTTTGTTTTCTCATCGGACAAAACAGATGTGCGGAATGGAACGCCACATGGCGGCAATGTGCATTTTTATTTGTCGCCAGTGGCATAGTGTTTTGATGGCAACGGTGGAGGGGGGCATTCCCAGATGGATATGTCTCGAAATGTGTCGGGGTTTTGATTAATATTATGTTTCAAATATTTATATCCACAGATCTAAATATTTGGAAAGAAAAAAAAAATATTTTCTGCGCAACGATATCCGCACGAAAGATGAAGTCCGCTTGCACTTCGAGGTCATACCCATCTGGCCGGGTGCAAGGGTTTGGGATCGGAATCACTTCGATTCCCGGGCGTAGGCGTCACATTACAAAATGTTCCACAAACAACAATGTTGGAATTGTTGAGGAGTACCGGCAATCTATTACCACTTCAACGATTTTTATAGTAGCCATAGTTTTATTTTACCTGTATGATAAGTACAATAAAAAATACGTAGTTAAGAGATTCAACAGGACTGTAAATGTATAAAAAAAAATTTTTTTTAAGAATATTTTAAGTATATCCTTTTAAAATAAATTCCTGCACTTTATGTTGAAATTATCTTTCTAATTAAACTTATGGACAGGATTAAAGATATTGTTGATGACAATGAAAGGACCCTTAGGAATCTAAAGAAAAACGGGAAGAATTTGTATACTGTTGAGACTCTTACCGAAAAATTAGATGTTTTAAAAAAACAAAGAGAATTATTTACCTCTTTCTCATCCAGTATTTCAGAAAGCGATTCCAATCTCTTAGATTTAAAGTTAAAATTTAGGGCGGAAGCCGCAACGCTAGAGAGAGAACTTTGGCTTCAATTGACCCAGCAAGGATATACTGGTCAGGATATCAAAGTTTCTGATACTGAAAGCATTGTGGTAGATTTAGAAAATAGCCCCCCGGTCCTAAAAGAAGATTTTAGAATGGCAGAATTTTCATTAGAAACTGCATTAAAGGTTATTCCTGTTTTTGAGGGTAAATATAAAGAATTAGAATCATTCCTTAAGATTGTAGAGCTTCTAAACGCATCTCTAACACCAACTGGCAAAGAGTTATTGATAGATTTGTAAAGAATGTTAAATTAAGTGCATCTGTTAAACTTTCTATTACTGACAGTAATATAGTCTCATTTGAGAACCTGAAAGATGTCCTGTTGCGTAAATTTAAAAGTAACAAGACTATACCTCAATTATTTACCCAGCTTAGCAGCACGGTACAAAAGAAGTCAACCGTCACTGCCTATAAAGATAAAGTCACTTCCTTAATTTGTGAATTGAATCAACTACAAATTCAGGAACTAGGCATTTCAGCAATAGCAGCTGAAAAGAAGGTTATAGCTAACATGAATGACAGTTACGCACTCACTATATTTAAAAACGGTCTGAATGATCAATTGAGAAGTACTGTTTTTTCATCTAGACCAAAGAACTTTGGAGAAGCTGTATCATTGGCCTTGGAATTGGAGAATACTGAACCACCATCAGTCACAAATGTGATGCATTTTAACTCTAATAACCAAAGAAAGAATGGCAACAAACGTCGTAATAGGAGAGATAACTATAGGAATAACGACAACGATCAGAACAATAGAGAAGATAGGAACAGAAATAATGATAGGGACCATAGGACTAATAATTATAATTATAATAGCAGGAACAACTATAGTCAAGGAAACAATAGTAATAATCAGCAGGGTAGGAATTATAATAATGAACGAGGTTCTAGCAACGGAAGTTACAGAAGAAATAATGATTCTGGTAATCGACGTAGCAACTATAGAAACGATCAGAACCGGAACAATAGAAGATACGTAAATGTTGTTACGGATCAGGGAAACTGCCAAGTAGCCGGCGAGGTCGAGGATGTACAGGACAACCTCCCGGTGTAGACCACAAGATCTATAGAATCACTAATACCTGCGCAAATTTCGTTACAATTTATTGCCATAATGCAGGTAGAAACCTTAATTTTCTTGTAGACACAGGTGCAGACGTGTCTATCTGTAAAAATGACGTTCATAAAAATGTAGAATATGAGATTAGATCTAATGAAAAAATCAAGCTCTCAGGAATAACTGAAGAGGTTACTAGTTCATTAGGGACTTTAGACTTAAATTTACAGATTGGGGAATATAATTTAAAACATTCGTTTCATATCGTAACCGAAAAATTTCCGATAACCACAGATGGCATCTTGGGAAGAGATGTACTAGTCAAATACATGTGCAAAATTGACTACGAGACATACACTATTTTATTTAATATAAAGGATGATGAAGTTATATTACCTATGAGCGCAAGAAGACCCAGTAGTTACCGAATAAACATATCTGCAAGAACCGAAGCGATAGTTCCGGTAAATTTAGAGCTAAATGAAGACTGCATTTTATTCCAGTCGGAAATCCAAAAAGGTATTTTCGTAGGGAATACTATTGTACCCGCGAAGGGAGTCCAACATGTGAAAATTCTGAACACTACAGACAACGATGTTATCATCAAGGAATTCAGAGCACAAGTTGAACCCTTGAGCAATTACATTTTCCTTGCAATACATAAGAGTGACGAAAGACATCAGGAAAGTCAGATGTCGGAAAGTAAGCGTTTCGAAAAATTGCTAGAAACAATTAACAAGGATAATTTGGATAAACCATCCATGAAGAATCTATTGAACATCATTCGAGAATTTCAAGATGTATTCTATCTAGAGGGAGAGAAATTGACTACAAACAACTTTTACAGACAACGTCTGCAAACAACCGACAAAAACCCGGTATACATATAAAATTATAGGTTGCCTCAAGCCCAAAACGAGGAAATTCTGCAACAGGTTAAAGACTTGGAATCGAATGACATCATAGAGCCGTCTATTAGCCCTTATAATTCACCGTTATTGGTGGTGCCAAAAAAGTCGGGTGATGGGGAGCAGAAATGGCGATTGGTGGTAGATTTCCGCAGACTTAACGATAAAATCGTTAACGACAAATTTCCATTGACAAGACTAGAGGACGTTTTGGACAAACTTGGAAGGGCGAAGTATTTCTCTACTTTGGATATGACTAGCTCTTTTCATCAAATTGAACTTGAGAAAGAGTCTAGGCCACTAACAGCATTCTCAACAAACGATGGTCATTATCAATTCAAAAGATTACCGTTTGGTTTGAAAATTTCCTCTAACAGTTTTCAACGAATGTTAACTGTTGCACTAAGTGGGTTGAGTCATGAAGCTTTCCTATATGTTGATGACATTATAGTATTTGGATGCAGTATCAAGCATCACAACGACAATCTTAGCAAAGTATTAAGCAGACTGCGTAAATACAATTTGAAGTTAAATCCTGCGAAATGTCAATTTATGAGATCGGAAGTAGTGTACTTAGGGCATTTAATCACGGATAAAGGTATCAAAACCGACCCATCAAAGTACGAAGTCATCAAAAACTACCCGATACCACGGAACGCGGATGAAGTATGAAGATTTGTAGCTTTCTGCAATTACTACAGGCGATTCATCCCGAATTTTGCGCAAACGGCCAAATGTCTTAATTCTCTGCTAAAGAAAAATGTCACCTTCAATTGGACTGAGGATTGTCAAAAAGCTTATGAGACCTTAAAAGCAAAACTCATTGAACCACCTATTTTGCAATACCCAAATTTCGAAAAACCATTTATTCTCACTACAGACGCATCCAATTATGCATTGGGAGCAGTTCTGTCACAAGGTGAAATTGATTCTGACTTACCGATATCTAACGCTAGCAAGTCGTTAGCAAAACACGATGTCAACAAACCAACTATTGAAAAAGAGTTGCTAGCAATACATTGGGCGATAAATTTCTTCAGACCTTACCTTTACGGTAGAAGATTTATAGTGGTAACTGACCACAGACCACTTGTATCACTGTTCAGTCACAAAAATCCATCTTCGAAATTAACGAGGATACGTGTAGATTTATCCGACTATGATTTCACGATAGTCTACAAGAAAGGCAGCATGAATACCAATGCAGACGCCTTGTCTAGAATCGAATTGGATTCGGACATATTAAAATCAATGATACCTCCAAACACTGATGAGAGTGTTAAGCGAAAGTTACTAGTTGTAACAAGGGGCATGGCGAAGAGTACAAAGAATGAGAAGAAAGTCAACAACGGTTGCACCCACACCAAAATAGAATCTGATCAACTCTAATGTTGGGATTGTACAAGTCTGTCTGACATTACCGGTATACCAAAACTAAAATTCATAATGTTGCACGATACAAATAATGAAAATAATATAGTACGTACTAAAAACTATATAGAAGCACGTTATAGCGATAAATCTGGTAAGAAACACGTTTCTACCAATGCTAAGCTCATAACGAAGAGTGCTAATATATATTCAGAAGAGAGCAATAGCAATAAGTCTAATTTGGGATTCGTTTCAATATTAGAAAAGCTGTTGGAATTCACCAGACAAGAAAATATCAGTGAACTCTCTTTATCTGAAAATGATGAAATATTTAAATCCATGGATAAAAACAAATTCAAAAGAATTTTTAATACGTTGCAACAAGGAAGTACGCGTACGAAGTTGAAAATATTAATTTACAAGCCGCCCAAAATAATAGCTGATGTGAAAACACAAAAGAAATTGATTGAGGAGTATCACGATACACCTCATGGAGGACATTTCGGAGTACGCAAAACGTTACTCAAATTAAAGCAAAAATTTTGTTGGAAAAACATGAATAACATGGTCAAAGAGCACGTAAATGGTTGTAAGACTTGTCGCATGAGCAAGCAGGTCAGACACACAACTGAAAAAATGCTAAAAGCAGATACGACATCTGCAAGTTTTCAAACGATAGAAGTAGACACAGTGGGTCCACTTCGAATATCTAATGGTTACAGATATATATTGACGCTACAATGTGAATTAACTAAATTTGTAGTAGCGTTCCACATAGAAAATAAAGAAGCACATACTATAGCAGTAGCTATAGTTAATCAATTTATCTTAAAATTTGGACACTTTAGTAGGCTAAAAACTGATTTGGGAACTGAATTTTCAAATAAACTCATGTCTGAAATATGTAAATTACTACACATTGAACAGATCTTCTCAACACCTTACCATCACCAAACCCTAGGAACAGTCGAACGCAATCATCGAGTACTTAACGAATATATGCACTCGTTTGCCGATGATTACGAATGGGACAAATGGGTACCATACTACGCATTCGCATACAATACAACACCCCATGTCGACACGGAATATATTTCTTATGAGCTTATATTTGGAAAACTTCCATGTCTTCCCAACGAGATTATCGAAGATAATGACAGAATCTATGACTTAGATCAATACGCGAATGAGCTGAGAATGAGGTTGAGAACATCGCTACTGAAAGCACGAAATATCATAGAAAAAGTGAAAACTAAACGCGTGAGTAGTCAAAAGTATACAAATCCTATAAACTTAAATATTGGGGATTTAATTCTATTAAAGCATGAGAACCGTAAGAAACATCAAAAACCATATAAAGGTCCTTACGAAGTCCTAGACATAAAAGATAGTAATATTCTTATAGAATTAGATGGAAAATCAAAATATGTACACAAAAATAACGTTAAGCTATATATATAAATGAAAATAAATATGTTCTAAGTTAAAAAAAACAAAATTTATGGATATAGATATATAAAAAAAAAGAATTTAAATCAATAACAATTAATAATAAATTTTATGTGATTCAACTTATATATGCATAAATTCATACCTAAGTTTAATCAAAAAAAGGTTGGAGGTGTAATACCTATGCAAAAACCATATTACATACTTACCTAAATTCTACAATTCTCAATAAATTTACCTGAAACATACTTAAGTAATTCAAAGCAAAAACATTTCCATTCCATTGCTTTTCATTTGCATTCATTTATAAAGAACAATAACGTATCGTACATTCTTGAATATGTATATACGCACGTGTAGTACGCTATCTATGCAAAGCAATAAATTATCTGGCACACTTAACTCTTCATGTGTGGGGTCATGTTTCAGATAATTTATGTGCATGAGGAAAAGTCGCGTGCGAATGGACAATGCACTTGCATAAAGAAATGTACGATGACTCAAGTGTAATGTGATGTAATATGAGTATCGTAGGTCGGGGAAATCGCACGATGAAAGTTTATTGGGTCATAAACAAACATATGGCACCAATTGATTTTCCGAGTGTGTGAAAATGTTTATATTTAGTAATTGATATTTTTAAGTATTTATTAGGTCGTAAATTGTTTGGATATTTTTGTAGATCATTAAGTATAAGAAATTTGTGTATAAATAGTTGAAGCGAAAGTGAAATAAAGGGAATTCTGATCTAGACATTCAAGTGCTAACATTTTGAGTTTCTTTTGAAGAATTCATAGTCGCGAAGTTCAATATTCGCTCTGACTGTAGTAATCATGGCGTCGTGGGCTTTAGTTCCTCGCCACACTATCTGCGGAGATTTTCCGCTTGTTAGGTAGGAATTAGTCAAACACTTTTCCTAATTACTAATTTTTAAATTTATAGTAACGAAACCCAGGATAAAGATCCTGCATCACTTCATGGCGATCCTGTGAACAACGCCGAGGGACCGAAAAATCAATCAACGAATCCATTAATGGAAGAAGAACTTGACGTTGATTTTTTAGAACTGCACCCCGAGGATAATTTTGATACTATTTTTGATAGATGCTGCAACCTGGCAGAGAAAGAGTTGGAATACGTGCCAAAGGAGTCAACAAACAACGTGGTGCCTAGATATATTCCCACAAAAATCGAGGATTTAAAGCATATTGGTCCAAAGCCGCGACACATCAGCGAATTTGTGAAGCGACCGAATGAAAAGGACTTGACAGCGATACTAAGGAAAAGGCGTGCAAGGGGAGGAGTGAAGACGAAGCTAAAGAAAGCCCGTGCAGAATTACACCGTGTGATCAGGTTAACGCATGGTGAATCGAAGAAGCTTTTACAGAAGCAATTAGACAATCTGCGACCAGATTATTGGAAGCATCGTTAAAATGGGTAACAAATTGTAATGATTTTCAAAATTTTAAGTTCGAACGCGGAACCGACCTCTCATCGGTTCTAGACGTTAAGTCT
Source organism: Odontomyia ornata (assembly GCA_963969285.1). NCBI lineage: Eukaryota > Metazoa > Arthropoda > Insecta > Diptera > Stratiomyidae > Odontomyia > Odontomyia ornata. The sequence goes on along the minus strand of OZ017738.1, from coordinate 227,124,641 downwards.
GAGTAGTGCCAACGGATGGTACCAACAGGTCAACCAATCCGTGCACCGTAACCCATTCACGCGGTGGCTGCTTGTCGGCCAGCTAGTTCGGAGAGGACTTCGGTCGCGGGTCTCCGAATGGGTTACGCTCACTTACAATATTTTCAGCCACCTGAACATGCCCGTTTTCAAAACGCGTTACAAAACAAAACCATACGGAGAAGAAACCTATTCTACGTTACTCCGTATTTCTTCATTAACCAGTCAAGAATACAAAATCTAATTTTTATTTCGCGTTCCCGAATTTCCGACGCGGTACCGAAAAGTATACTACTCTAACTCAACCCGACGGAAACTACTCTAATAAAACGACAAAACAACAAAGGTACCGCGTACCGCGCGCGACGCGAAACCGACCTCAGCGGATTTGTCGAGACCCTACCCTCGCGACGGCATACCTACCCTGCACTCACTTTCCCGCTGAAACAGAAAGAACCACTGAAAAGGAAAGTCTTTGATTAATTAGCAATTCATTTTAATATTTTCGAAATTCATCTTTTAATTAAATTAACAAAATATAGTTATTAAAATTATTTAACTAAATGTTAAGGAATGCAACTATGCTACTTCCTCACCAATAAAATATAAACTAGGAATACAACTAATAGAATTCTGAGATTCTATTTGTATATACTATCTGTTTCTTTTCTTCTTTCTTTTGCAGTTACGAATTTTTGAAATATATATATATATAAAATATTTTTTTGTTTGCAAATTGTTTTCAAGCGAATTTTCTATTGAGATGTCATTAAAATTTATTTATTTTTTTTGGTTTCTTTCTTTTTTCGTTTCATGTTCAAATCGAGCTTTAGAATTACATTTTATCAAATATATGTTTCCATTAGCGTTTAATTTGAATTAAAATCTTCTCTCAAAAATTACTAAACAGTATAATTTTTAATGGAATTATCGTTACTGTTCCACCAAATCACTGATATTTGATGGTTTGAAATATTTTGATAAGTAATTTTCTATAAAAATTTTAATATTGTTATCTCAATTTTACTGTAAAGGTGTAAACACTTGTGTAGAATAAATGAAATTATTTTGAGTGATGGTTGAAATACTCGTTTGTTATTTTATGACTTGGATAAGTTCTGCAATTCCCTTCCGGTTGCATGGATCACATAATGGTTGTTAGCATTCTCAATCAGATCAAGATTTCAACCAGTGTAAAACCAATCATAACGTCCTCGAAAGCACCTATCCGGATCTTGCGCAATTGTTTCTAACCTCTCCTCGTTTAAACGTATGCTCCCTTCTCAAAGACGCAAAATGAAAGAACAATACATTCGAACTCGAACCACTTGTTGCACGTCGCCAAACAACTACAAGACCAGATGGCTGGGCCGAGAGGAGGGACTGTAATAAACAATGCGGCGCCGCAGCAGTGCTAATTTTTTGCATGTATTTGCAGAAAAAGCGATACCTTCCCGGCAGCCTCTGACATAGATATTCAAGCCGCAGAAAAGATGATTCGAAATTGCCTACAGTGCCACGCCAACGATTACGAATGAAGTGGCATTCAACTGTGCGAAACAAAGGTTCCATTCTTTTCGACTGTGAGCTCAGTCACCTCCAGCGCCACTTCTTCACCTGTTACAATGTATTGGCGCTTGTGCACGTGTGGCCAAATATCCCCATCTGGGCTAATTGCTCAAATTCCAAAGTGCATGAATCCCTAGTCACAGCAAGGGGAGATTGGTACAATGTTGTCCTGCCCTATTGTAGCCCTTTCTACTGCTTCCTACAGCATATGCGCACACACGGTAAAGTTCACTTTCACTCACAAAAGGGACGAAAGGCGCAGCGACGTGTAAAATTACTTTACAACTATGTAATACAGGAGCTTTCACTTGTCAAATTGACTACTTTGTTTTCTCATCGGACAAAACAGATGTGCGGAATGGAACGCCACATGGCGGCAATGTGCATTTTTATTTGTCGCCAGTGGCATAGTGTTTTGATGGCAACGGTGGAGGGGGGCATTCCCAGATGGATATGTCTCGAAATGTGTCGGGGTTTTGATTAATATTATGTTTCAAATATTTATATCCACAGATCTAAATATTTGGAAAGAAAAAAAAAATATTTTCTGCGCAACGATATCCGCACGAAAGATGAAGTCCGCTTGCACTTCGAGGTCATACCCATCTGGCCGGGTGCAAGGGTTTGGGATCGGAATCACTTCGATTCCCGGGCGTAGGCGTCACATTACAAAATGTTCCACAAACAACAATGTTGGAATTGTTGAGGAGTACCGGCAATCTATTACCACTTCAACGATTTTTATAGTAGCCATAGTTTTATTTTACCTGTATGATAAGTACAATAAAAAATACGTAGTTAAGAGATTCAACAGGACTGTAAATGTATAAAAAAAAATTTTTTTTAAGAATATTTTAAGTATATCCTTTTAAAATAAATTCCTGCACTTTATGTTGAAATTATCTTTCTAATTAAACTTATGGACAGGATTAAAGATATTGTTGATGACAATGAAAGGACCCTTAGGAATCTAAAGAAAAACGGGAAGAATTTGTATACTGTTGAGACTCTTACCGAAAAATTAGATGTTTTAAAAAAACAAAGAGAATTATTTACCTCTTTCTCATCCAGTATTTCAGAAAGCGATTCCAATCTCTTAGATTTAAAGTTAAAATTTAGGGCGGAAGCCGCAACGCTAGAGAGAGAACTTTGGCTTCAATTGACCCAGCAAGGATATACTGGTCAGGATATCAAAGTTTCTGATACTGAAAGCATTGTGGTAGATTTAGAAAATAGCCCCCCGGTCCTAAAAGAAGATTTTAGAATGGCAGAATTTTCATTAGAAACTGCATTAAAGGTTATTCCTGTTTTTGAGGGTAAATATAAAGAATTAGAATCATTCCTTAAGATTGTAGAGCTTCTAAACGCATCTCTAACACCAACTGGCAAAGAGTTATTGATAGATTTGTAAAGAATGTTAAATTAAGTGCATCTGTTAAACTTTCTATTACTGACAGTAATATAGTCTCATTTGAGAACCTGAAAGATGTCCTGTTGCGTAAATTTAAAAGTAACAAGACTATACCTCAATTATTTACCCAGCTTAGCAGCACGGTACAAAAGAAGTCAACCGTCACTGCCTATAAAGATAAAGTCACTTCCTTAATTTGTGAATTGAATCAACTACAAATTCAGGAACTAGGCATTTCAGCAACAGCAGCTGAAAAGAAGGTTATAGCTAACATGAATGACAGTTACGCACTCACTATATTTAAAAACGGTCTGAATGATCAATTGAGAAGTACTGTTTTTTCATCTAGACCAAAGAACTTTGGAGAAGCTGTATCATTGGCCTTGGAATTGGAGAATACTGAACCACCATCAGTCACAAATGTGATGCATTTTAACTCTAATAACCAAAGAAAGAATGGCAACAAACGTCGTAATAGGAGAGATAACTATAGGAATAACGACAACGATCAGAACAATAGAGAAGATAGGAACAGAAATAATGATAGGGACCATAGGACTAATAATTATAATTATAATAGCAGGAACAACTATAGTCAAGGAAACAATAGTAATAATCAGCAGGGTAGGAATTATAATAATGAACGAGGTTCTAGCAACGGAAGTTACAGAAGAAATAATGATTCTGGTAATCGACGTAGCAACTATAGAAACGATCAGAACCGGAACAATAGAAGATACGTAAATGTTGTTACGGATCAGGGAAACTGCCAAGTAGCCGGCGAGGTCGAGGATGTACAGGACAACCTCCCGGTGTAGACCACAAGATCTATAGAATCACTAATACCTGCGCAAATTTCGTTACAATTTATTGCCATAATGCAGGTAGAAACCTTAATTTTCTTGTAGACACAGGTGCAGACGTGTCTATCTGTAAAAATGACGTTCATAAAAATGTAGAATATGAGATTAGATCTAATGAAAAAATCAAGCTCTCAGGAATAACTGAAGAGGTTACTAGTTCATTAGGGACTTTAGACTTAAATTTACAGATTGGGGAATATAATTTAAAACATTCGTTTCATATCGTAACCGAAAAATTTCCGATAACCACAGATGGCATCTTGGGAAGAGATGTACTAGTCAAATACATGTGCAAAATTGACTACGAGACATACACTATTTTATTTAATATAAAGGATGATGAAGTTATATTACCTATGAGCGCAAGAAGACCCAGTAGTTACCGAATAAACATATCTGCAAGAACCGAAGCGATAGTTCCGGTAAATTTAGAGCTAAATGAAGACTGCATTTTATTCCAGTCGGAAATCCAAAAAGGTATTTTCGTAGGGAATACTATTGTACCCGCGAAGGGAGTCCAACATGTGAAAATTCTGAACACTACAGACAACGATGTTATCATCAAGGAATTCAGAGCACAAGTTGAACCCTTGAGCAATTACATTTTCCTTGCAATACATAAGAGTGACGAAAGACATCAGGAAAGTCAGATGTCGGAAAGTAAGCGTTTCGAAAAATTGCTAGAAACAATTAACAAGGATAATTTGGATAAACCATCCATGAAGAATCTATTGAACATCATTCGAGAATTTCAAGATGTATTCTATCTAGAGGGAGAGAAATTGACTACAAACAACTTTTACAGACAACGTCTGCAAACAACCGACAAAAACCCGGTATACATATAAAATTATAGGTTGCCTCAAGCCCAAAACGAGGAAATTCTGCAACAGGTTAAAGACTTGGAATCGAATGACATCATAGAGCCGTCTATTAGCCCTTATAATTCACCGTTATTGGTGGTGCCAAAAAAGTCGGGTGATGGGGAGCAGAAATGGCGATTGGTGGTAGATTTCCGCAGACTTAACGATAAAATCGTTAACGACAAATTTCCATTGACAAGACTAGAGGACGTTTTGGACAAACTTGGAAGGGCGAAGTATTTCTCTACTTTGGATATGACTAGCTCTTTTCATCAAATTGAACTTGAGAAAGAGTCTAGGCCACTAACAGCATTCTCAACAAACGATGGTCATTATCAATTCAAAAGATTACCGTTTGGTTTGAAAATTTCCTCTAACAGTTTTCAACGAATGTTAACTGTTGCACTAAGTGGGTTGAGTCATGAAGCTTTCCTATATGTTGATGACATTATAGTATTTGGATGCAGTATCAAGCATCACAACGACAATCTTAGCAAAGTATTAAGCAGACTGCGTAAATACAATTTGAAGTTAAATCCTGCGAAATGTCAATTTATGAGATCGGAAGTAGTGTACTTAGGGCATTTAATCACGGATAAAGGTATCAAAACCGACCCATCAAAGTACGAAGTCATCAAAAACTACCCGATACCACGGAACGCGGATGAAGTATGAAGATTTGTAGCTTTCTGCAATTACTACAGGCGATTCATCCCGAATTTTGCGCAAACGGCCAAATGTCTTAATTCTCTGCTAAAGAAAAATGTCACCTTCAATTGGACTGAGGATTGTCAAAAAGCTTATGAGACCTTAAAAGCAAAACTCATTGAACCACCTATTTTGCAATACCCAAATTTCGAAAAACCATTTATTCTCACTACAGACGCATCCAATTATGCATTGGGAGCAGTTCTGTCACAAGGTGAAATTGATTCTGACTTACCGATATCTAACGCTAGCAAGTCGTTAGCAAAACACGATGTCAACAAACCAACTATTGAAAAAGAGTTGCTAGCAATACATTGGGCGATAAATTTCTTCAGACCTTACCTTTACGGTAGAAGATTTATAGTGGTAACTGACCACAGACCACTTGTATCACTGTTCAGTCACAAAAATCCATCTTCGAAATTAACGAGGATACGTGTAGATTTATCCGACTATGATTTCACGATAGTCTACAAGAAAGGCAGCATGAATACCAATGCAGACGCCTTGTCTAGAATCGAATTGGATTCGGACATATTAAAATCAATGATACCTCCAAACACTGATGAGAGTGTTAAGCGAAAGTTACTAGTTGTAACAAGGGGCATGGCGAAGAGTACAAAGAATGAGAAGAAAGTCAACAACGGTTGCACCCACACCAAAATAGAATCTGATCAACTCTAATGTTGGGATTGTACAAGTCTGTCTGACATTACCGGTATACCAAAACTAAAATTCATAATGTTGCACGATACAAATAATGAAAATAATATAGTACGTACTAAAAACTATATAGAAGCACGTTATAGCGATAAATCTGGTAAGAAACACGTTTCTACCAATGCTAAGCTCATAACGAAGAGTGCTAATATATATTCAGAAGAGAGCAATAGCAATAAGTCTAATTTGGGATTCGTTTCAATATTAGAAAAGCTGTTGGAATTCACCAGACAAGAAAATATCAGTGAACTCTCTTTATCTGAAAATGATGAAATATTTAAATCCATGGATAAAAACAAATTCAAAAGAATTTTTAATACGTTGCAACAAGGAAGTACGCGTACGAAGTTGAAAATATTAATTTACAAGCCGCCCAAAATAATAGCTGATGTGAAAACACAAAAGAAATTGATTGAGGAGTATCACGATACACCTCATGGAGGACATTTCGGAGTACGCAAAACGTTACTCAAATTAAAGCAAAAATTTTGTTGGAAAAACATGAATAACATGGTCAAAGAGCACGTAAATGGTTGTAAGACTTGTCGCATGAGCAAGCAGGTCAGACACACAACTGAAAAAATGCTAAAAGCAGATACGACATCTGCAAGTTTTCAAACGATAGAAGTAGACACAGTGGGTCCACTTCGAATATCTAATGGTTACAGATATATATTGACGCTACAATGTGAATTAACTAAATTTGTAGTAGCGTTCCACATAGAAAATAAAGAAGCACATACTATAGCAGTAGCTATAGTTAATCAATTTATCTTAAAATTTGGACACTTTAGTAGGCTAAAAACTGATTTGGGAACTGAATTTTCAAATAAACTCATGTCTGAAATATGTAAATTACTACACATTGAACAGATCTTCTCAACACCTTACCATCACCAAACCCTAGGAACAGTCGAACGCAATCATCGAGTACTTAACGAATATATGCACTCGTTTGCCGATGATTACGAATGGGACAAATGGGTACCATACTACGCATTCGCATACAATACAACACCCCATGTCGACACGGAATATATTTCTTATGAGCTTATATTTGGAAAACTTCCATGTCTTCCCAACGAGATTATCGAAGATAATGACAGAATCTATGACTTAGATCAATACGCGAATGAGCTGAGAATGAGGTTGAGAACATCGCTACTGAAAGCACGAAATATCATAGAAAAAGTGAAAACTAAACGCGTGAGTAGTCAAAAGTATACAAATCCTATAAACTTAAATATTGGGGATTTAATTCTATTAAAGCATGAGAACCGTAAGAAACATCAAAAACCATATAAAGGTCCTTACGAAGTCCTAGACATAAAAGATAGTAATATTCTTATAGAGTTAGATGGAAAATCAAAATATGTACACAAAAATAACGTTAAGCTATATATATAAATGAAAATAAATATGTTCTAAGTTAAAAAAAACAAAATTTATGGATATAGATATATAAAAAAAAAGAATTTAAATCAATAACAATTAATAATAAATTTTATGTGATTCAACTTATATATGCATAAATTCATACCTAAGTTTAATCAAAAAAAGGTTGGAGGTGTAATACCTATGCAAAAACCATATTACATACTTACCTAAATTCTACAATTCTCAATAAATTTACCTGAAACATACTTAAGTAATTCAAAGCAAAAACATTTCCATTCCATTGCTTTTCATTTGCATTCATTTATAAAGAACAATAACGTATCGTACATTCTTGAATATGTATATACGCACGTGTAGTACGCTATCTATGCAAAGCAATAAATTATCTGGCACACTTAACTCTTCATGTGTGGGGTCATGTTTCAGATAATTTATGTGCATGAGGAAAAGTCGCGTGCGAATGGACAATGCACTTGCATAAAGAAATGTACGATGACTCAAGTGTAATGTGATGTAATATGAGTATCGTAGGTCGGGGAAATCGCACGATGAAAGTTTATTGGGTCATAAACAAACATATGGCACCAATTGATTTTCCGAGTGTGTGAAAATGTTTATATTTAGTAATTGATATTTTTAAGTATTTATTAGGTCGTAAATTGTTTGGATATTTTTGTAGATCATTAAGTATAAGAAATTTGTGTATAAATAGTTGAAGCGAAAGTGAAATAAAGGGAATTCTGATCTAGACATTCAAGTGCTAACATTTTGAGTTTCTTTTGAAGAATTCATAGTCGCGAAGTTCAATATTCGCTCTGACTGTAGTAATCATGGCGTCGTGGGCTTTAGTTCCTCGCCACACTATCTGCGGAGATTTTCCGCTTGTTAGGTAGGAATTAGTCAAACCCTTTTCCTAATTGATAATTTTTAAATTTATAGTAACGAAACCCAGGATAAAGATCCTGCATCACTTCAGTGTACCTTGGCGTCGATTTCGTCCTTCGCTTTGGACTGGCCTCCGATTTATTCACAGATTTTTCTCTAAATACCAGATATGTCAACGAAATCACTTCTATTCCCGATGGACATGACCTGACGCCTAACCAACGGCAACGCCTGGAAGCATCCATTGCTGCTTTTCCATCTTACGCTACCCAAGGTCTTGGCCGCACCACCCTAGTCTCACACGCTATCAACGTTGGCGATAGTAAACCGATTAAACAGAGACACTACGCCATCTCACCGGCCATGGAGAAATTGGTATATGCGGAGCTGGATAGGATGCTCGAGTTGGGGGTCATAGAGGAGTCCTAAAGTGCCTGGTCATCACCGGTAACCTTGGTGGTGAAGCCAGGTAAAGTCCGCCTCTGTCTTGATGCCCGTAAGGTCAACGCGGTTACCATCAAGGACGCGTACCCTCTTCCACTCATCGATGGAATACTAGCGAGACTGCCGAAGGCCAATTATATCACCAGTCTCGACCTAAAAGACGCCTTCTGGCAAATTCCACTCGATGTGGGGTCGAGGGACAAGGCCGCTTTCACAGTGCCTGGACGACCATTATATCAGTTCGTCACAATGCCCTTTGGTCTGTGTAACGCGCCGCAAACGATGACTCGGTTGATGGACAAGGTCATCCCACCTCACCTGAAACACCAAGTGTTCGTGTACCTTGATGATCTGTTACTCATCACGGAAACGTTCGATCAACACCTCCTACTTCTACAAGAGGTAGCCCTGCACATCAGTAAGGCGGGACTCACCATCAACGTACAGAAAAGTAAGTTTGTCATGAAAGAAGTCCGATACCTAGGACATGTTATAGGACATGGCACTATCAAAACGGATCCAGACAAAACTCGTGCGATTGATGAGTTCCCCTTACCAAAAACAGTGAAGCAGCTACGACGTTTCCTTGGTGTGTGCGGTTGGTACCGAAGGTTTGTTCGGAATTATGCAACAGTTTCAGCGCCCCTGTCAGACATGTTGCGGAAAGGGAAGTTCGTTTGGACCGAACTCAGCCGAAAGGCATTTGAAGAGCTAAAACAAGCCCTCACATCAGCTCCTGTCTTGCACAGCCCCGACTTCAGTAAGCCCTTCGCCATTCATTGTGACGCAAGTCAACATGGAGTAGGAGCCGTGCTGGTGCAATTGACCGACAAAAGAGAGGAAGCTCCCATCGCCTTCATGTCCAATAAGCTGAATTCGGCCCAAAGAAACTATACTGTTTCCGAGCAAGAATGTTTGGCAGCGGTAATGGCTGTGAAGAAATTCCGAGCTTATATCGAGGGCCACCAATTCGAGATCATCACGGACCACGCGTCACTACGGGCTCTTAAACTGCAAGGGTTCAAGTTTTCCATCAAACATCGGAAAGGAACCCAGAACATCGTACCCGACACTCTCTCACGGATGTTTTCCCCAGAGGGAGCCGAATTGACAATAAATGACGAGGACCCCATCGAAATAGATTTGGATAGCCCACATTTCGAATCAGACAGCTACAAAGAGTTGAGGCAGCTGCCTGATTTGAAGGTAATAGACGGCTACGTATATAAACGAAATGAACACGCCACTGGTGATCCATGGCAGGAAGAAGAGTCCTGGAAACTCTGGGTACCGGAGGAAATGACACAACATCTGATCCTCCGCGTACATGACCATCCTTTAAGTGCCCACGGAGGTTGCGGTCGAACGTTACGGCGACTCAAGAAATACTTCTTTTGGCCTAAAATGGCATCCCAGGTCAAAGACTACGTGAGCGCCTGTGAGACCTGTAAAGGCACCAAAGCGCCCAACCAGCCTCTTCGACCTCCTATGGGTCAACTCAACGTCCCAGAACGCGTATTCCAACGTCTATACATCGATCTACTCGTTCCATATCCTCGGTCATCCATGGGACACATCGGAGCTATAGTCGTCCTAGACCAGCTCTCAAAATTCCCACTGGTGGAACCTATCCGTAAATTCACAACTCCATCTATCGTGAAATTCTTAGAGAACCGGGTATTCCATGTGTTCGGGGTTCCAGAGAGTGTGTACTCAGACAACGGAGTACAGTTCCGGTCTCGGCAGTTTAAGAGCCTACTCGAGCAGTATGGCGTTGAACACCAACTGACGCCCATATACTCTCCGCAGTCTAACGCCTCCGAACGGTTGAACCGCACCCTATTGGCCGCGATCCATTCCTACGTCCACCCATCTCAAAAAGATTGGGACCGGCGATTGTCTGCCATCACCTGCGCCCTGCGATCCTCGTATCATTCCGTCACCGGTGTCGCCCCTTACTTTGCCGCCTTTGGACAGCACATGATTTGCCACGGTAAACCATACCGGCTGTTACGGCAATTAAAGTGTTTGGGAGACCCCGTCGTTGCGCTGGAGCCCTACGAACGTTTAGGAGACCTCCGCCAACAAATCGGACGGAAGATTAAGGCCGCAGGAAGTGCAAATGAAGCGCAGTACAATCTCAGGTCACGATCTGCTAATTTCAAAGAAGGAGATGAAGTTTTCCGGCGAAACTTCCGCCAAAGTGACGCCGCGGGGCATTACAACGCCAAGCTGGACAGGCGATTCTTGAAAAGCCGCATAAAGAAGGTATTGGGACCTAACCGTTACCTGATAACGGATCCATCGGGAAAAGAAGTGGGGATATACCACGCGAAAGACCTGCGCCGATAGAAAATTAGTCACGTCTGTTTGTCCGTCCGCATATATTTTCAAAAACGCGCAAGGGTTGTATACTTCCGGCAAACATAAACATAGGTCAGTCCGTCCGTCTGTCAATTGTGCTTTTCTTTTATTGTTCGTCATTTCTAGTCCCGACGCCGAAGCCAACCCATGGTACACAGAAAGATCCTTCAGCTCCTTTTTCGCAATCCGCATCGCCTTGGGATCGCGAGAAAATTAGCTGCCCTGTAGTAATCGAGGAGTTATGGCTCAAAATGCCAGCGCAGCAACCACAAGAACTGTTCCCACCGCAATTGAGGATGCAATGCTTATGTTCGATAAACAAACAAATCGACACAGAGGGTTCGGATTTGTGACGTTTCAAAGTGAAGATGTCGTAAAGTTTGTGAAATTCACTTTCACGAAATCAATAACAAAATGGTGGAATGTAAAAAGGCGCCACCCAAAGAAGTGATGCTTCCGGCAAACCTAGCAAAAACTCGTGCCGCAGGACGAACAGCATACGATAATATTATGTGGGGGCTGGGAACACTGCCAGATGGTTTCCCAGCAGCAGCGTATGCTGCATATGCGGCTGGTCGCGGTTATTCGGGATATCCCAGTTTTGGATTACCCTACCCTACAGTGGATTTAACAAACGGTCAACTCACACCCAATAATAATACACCACTTTTGACACAAGCATTATCAGTCATGAACAATTATCAAGCAGCAGCGGCAGCAGCTCAAGGATTCGGACCGCCAGCATCTCCCCACAGAACAACCACACGACCAGGCTTTCCATCAACAAATTCACTTGGACCAACAATCGATATGTACAATTCAAGTGGAGCAGATAGTGTTGGATATGTACAAGCAGCGAGCCCCAGCCGTCGGGATTTCCAGCAATTGCCGCCAGTCGGGCCCCGTTGAACTACAGTCCGGGGCCACTAATTCTAGCAGCGTTTACAAATGGATATCATTAAATAAATCAGAAAATGCTCGTTTTAATTATCTTTCACAACAAACTTCACCATTGCGATCAGCAGCAGTAGCTCTGCCAAAAATAAAGTTCATCTGAACGAGTCAACTTATTTGGGGTACTTTAAATAAAACACAAAAAACTAAGCAAAAAAAAAAAAAAAAAACTTGTAAAACTCATTTCGAATGGAAATAAAAGCTGAATCGTAATAAATAAGAAATTCACTTGAAACAAACCATAAACAAATGATATGAGATAATGCATGGAAATAGTTATTAAAAATTTTAACTTTGACAAAGTGGATATCGTTGGAAGAAAATAGGAAGAAATGTGCAAATTTTAATGAGATAAAAAAAATAAAAGAATGTTTGTCTTCTGTTAAAAAGATACATATTCAAATTTATTTGTCTCGTGTTTTGGTAGACAAAAATTTCGTCGCATGAAAATATTGTGAATGGGAAACAAAAATTTCAAGCGCAACCTATTTCAAATTAATGGGGAGTCGCGAAGAAACCTTCATGCCGAGGCGACGAGTCTTGTGTGAGATACGTTCGCGGATATTTTTGTGGTTGATCGCAAAACGTCGTTCACCGAGTTCGCCGTCACGGAAAATGGTGTGAAATGCGCGAGAACATTGGCTTTGCCCATATAGTTCGCGTAACCTTTTCTGCTAGCCTCATTTTCGTTATTTGAACTGTCGCCACACAGTGAGAAAAATTTAATTTGTTTTGTGCACGAGAGTGACGTTTTGTGCGGTGAAATTTCAATTTGTTCTCGATTCAGGCGGATCAAAAGCATCTCGCTATTAATGAATAGACGACACCGGTGCGCATTCACTCATAAAGTGCACTTTGTCAACTCCAGTCCACACGAAAGGCATCGGTAGCGGCACAGAAGCGTTTGTAGCAGTGCGAGTGTAAGGAGTACGATTGGAGCGTAAACCATACATTAGCGGGCTCCGCGGCTGCTTTAAATGACAGGAGTTGGCCATTGCTAACCCCATCGGACACCCAAGATTTCCTATCTGCCACCAACACTAGCATGCGGTGTCGCTCCACTAGCAACGCATTTTTGTTAGTAGCGATGATTTCGCGTTATCTGGGCCCGCGCAATCAGATAGAACAGTTCTGCTCACTTGTACCTCGTGCTACACTTGAAATTGTAAAGCAATACTAAACGATTGCCTGGCGGTCGCTTTGAAACAATACGTGGGTAAATTCGCTTTTACCTCGCACATGCACATATACGTGAAACATTCCTACTCAATTTTACGTTAAACTAGGGGGAGTCTGTGATTGACTTTGACGGCGGTCACTTCGGACGCGAAGGGGAAGAAAGTTTTGTTTGGGAATGAGAGCTTGTGACACGAGGTCCGCGCGATACGGGAAAATTCAATTTTGATTTAGCGGAAATTAGGTTCGAGTGGACGCGTCAAAAAAGGGGAGTAGTGGAAAGGTCAGAATTGAGTCGGGGCTCGAGTAAAAATCGATGATATTTCCCTTTTTCCGTGCTTCGTGAGTGCACTACCAAACTATAAGTAACGGAAGTGCTAACGTAATCGAATGTGCAAACTGGAATTTAAACGGGATGGGTGGTTGGATCTTATCGTGAGTGAGAAAAAAGAAATGTTGAAAGCGTTTGCGGATGTGTGTTTCCGAGTGACCAAGGGGGGAGAAAGTAAATTTCTGTGCGGGAAAAACGTTATATAACGCGACCATATGTCACGCTTCGTCGGGAAATAAGATAAGACGTAAATAAAATAAAGAAAAGGAAGTGCTTGAATGTTTGTTGTAAATGTTTTGCGGAATGAGATATTGGCAAGCGACGTGGAAATTATTGTGAATAACGGCCCGAGTGCAAGACTGGTGATTGGAAATAAAAAAAAAAAAAAAAATGTTTTAAGACTAAAATATTAAGTTGTAATGTGACGCCTACGCCCAGGAATCGAAGTGATTCCGATCCCGAACCCTTGTAACCTGCCAGATGGATATGTCCTCGAAGTGCCAGCGGACTTCATCGGTTGTGCGGATATCGTTGTGCAGAAAATATTTTTTTTTCTGTCCAAATATTTAGATCCGTGGATATAAATATTCGAAATATAGAATTAATCCAACCCCGGCACATTTCGAGACATAGCCATCTGGAAATGCCCCTCCACCGTGGCCATCGAGAAAACTATGCCACTGGCGACATCTGGAGAAGCACATTTCCGCCATATGAAGTGCCATTCCACGCACAGATGTTTTGTCCGATGTGACAACCAGGGATTTGACAGCCACATGGAAGTGATGGCAGTCAGTATACTTTCATTTGGACAGATGTCAGGGAATTTGGCGCCTCTTGTAGGACGTAAAAGCCGAGAAGGTGTAGGAAAAGAACGGGTCACGGGAATTGCCGCTGTTGTACGGACATTGATTAATCGTTTGGCTAAGCAACAGCAATAAGAAAGTGAGTGATGCAATTTTTCATCAATTAAAAGTTTAAGAGTTAACCTCTCTCTCTAGGTTAGTGTTGTGTCTAAAAGTAAAGGCCGCTCTTGATTGGGAATAAAGAGTTCCTCGCCCCATGAATGGGATGCGCCGAAAAACACCGACTGGCGAAATTCGTTGCGACGAGTGTAACAAGGTATTTACAAAGATTTGCTATTTAACACAACACTATAAAACATTCCATAAGGGCGAGCAACCATTCCGTTGTAATCGATGTGGCAAACGTTTTTCCAACGAAGTCACTTTCGACACGCACTATGCGAAGCACAGTGCAGCACAAAAACCCCATCAATGTCAATTTTGTCCGAAACAATTCCATCATAAAACTGATCTGAGAAGACATATCGATTCGCATACAGGCAGAAAAGCTTACGTGTGCGAAACCTGTTTAAAAGGCGTCATTTAATCATAAATTATTTCTGCAAGTAAAATGACCCTACTGCACCAAAGAACGTGATATTATGAAATAAAATGGTACTCGTTTTCTATTAATGAGAAATATTCAGCAACCACTTTCCTTTTCTCATATTTACAATGTCACGTTTCTGTTCTTCACTCTGTCTGTTTAATTTAAACAAGATCTTCCACAGAGAAAAATGCCAGATTTTATGAATATTAGCCTCCAACCCTTCCTATCAAACAGACATTCTACAAATTTATCAGTGATATTCTTAGTTTTAAAAAAAAATCTTTAAAATTGATAGTAAATTGTCTAAGGACATAAGTTATAATTGGGAACTCACTTTACTTCCACTTGTTTTGTAAGAAACTTTCATAAAATGTTTACATACAATAACTATTAGTTTTAAGTGCTGCTTTTTTGTAAAGGTTATTTTTTTTTTGTCCTTTTATTAAAATTATTTGATTTATTTGATTATTCAATCAAGGCAAGAAAACTTTCAGAATACATCTTCGAAAAGACAATAAAACATTCCTTAAAAAAAAAAAAAAAAATTTATATCACATATACATAAAATACCAAGTATAATTTATCTTATAACTACTAGTAAAGGAAACTATTGCAACGAAAGGATATATAGATTTTAGATTTTGCTGGATAAGTTAATAATTTTACGTGAACGGTGACACAATAACAGAGAAGTACCGACAGACCTCAGCGATATATTTTGCATTTTTCAACTGTAAAACTAATACCGAACAAGTATTTTTGCATTTTTAACTCTTCAAAGTAGATGATCAGAAAACTTGCACACTCCCACAACAAACTCTTAATGCTAGAGAACACAGACCACATTTACCATTCATATGTTTAAAGAAGCCATCATATATTTCAGGTTATTGATTAAATTTTTTTTATTCTTGCAAAGAATTTTAGAAATATTGTTACCGATCAGTCACAATTTGTTAAAAGACACATTTTGGGTCTAGAAACGATACAATAATGTTTTATTCATTTAAAGTAATATTAGATTGAAAAAAAAAAAAAATTTCGTATTTAAGGTGATCAACGTCTTACCTCATTTCTACTTTCTTATATAGTTTCCATGAATTAATGTTTTGTATCAAATACGGTGAATTTTGTATAAATAGATGTACGTTACATAGTAGTGCTACTCAAAATAAGCAACTCAATAGTTTCCTACAAAGTGCCTTGTATGTTAGTTATAGATATAGTTTTTTTTTACAAAAATCAGTTTGTATAAAATTAGGTAAGAATGTATAAGATATGAATTAATCGTCAATGGAAAACTCCTCGAAATATGAAAACGTTTGACATTCAAATCAAATCTATGTTCATATGTTAAAAGTATCATAAATATATTTGATTCCGGGAATTGAAATAAGATAAAGTTGGATATATGACAATCTAGGTATGCTCAGGTACACATACATTTCATAAGTAACGTCCACAAAGGTTTAGGTTCCCAAGAGTTGCGCTCATTGGAAATAGTTAGAGAAAATCTAAATTAGCTACGGTGAAATTTTCAGAAACGAAAATCTAAATATTTTATTCGGCAATATTTTTTAAAGTTATTGTTTAGACCTTTTCATTTGGACATTTCCTTTCTACATCACATACAGCAAAAAAAAAAAAAAATGTTCCTTTCGAGCCGAAGCTATGATTTTAAGCAAATGCAGAACTTCCTAGATTAGTTTATCCTTTAAACAATTACTGTGATCAGAATTTAACAGTCAACATTCCAAAATTAAAAAAAAAAAGTTTGATTATCAATTTCAGTAGATATGATTCACGTCTTGTTGGATCGAGTTAGGACAAAAATAAATAAAGAAGGTAAAACCATCAATTCAAATCTAGTGTAATGTAAAGGATTTGAATGTCAATGATTTTCTGTGGAACAAAGTGAAAGTGGCAGAAAATGCGAATAAAGACCATAATATTCCATTACTTGTTAAGAAAGTTTATTAATTGTATAACATAGCGAGAATATCTCGCTCTAAATTTTTTTTTTGTAATAAATATAACTCAAAACTATAAAAATACAAAATAAAATCATGAATTGCTAATTTAACTAACGACTTTCCTTTTCAGTGACTCGTTCTTTTTCAGGGGGAACAGAGAGTGTAGGGTAAGTATGCCGTCGCGAGGGTAGGGTTTCGACAAATCCGCTGAAGTCGGTTTCGCGTCGCGCGCGGTACGCGGTACCTTTGCTTGTTCCGCCATTTCTTTAGAGTAGTTTGCTTCGGTGTAAGTTCGAGTAGTATATTTTTCGGTACCGCGTCGGTGAATCGGTAACGCGCCTATGAGATTTTGTAGCGTTTTTGATTGGAGATCTGTGGATAGATCCCATCCAGAACTAACGTAATGTAGGTTTCTCGTTCTGGATGAGTAAATGTTGACGCGTTTAGAAAACGGGCAATTTCAGGTGACTGAAATATTGTAATTGAGCGTAATCCATTCGGAGACCCGCGACCGAAATCCTCTCCGAACTAGCTGGCCGACAAGCAGTCACCGCGTGAATGGATTACGGTGCACGGATTGGTTGACCTGTTGGTACCATCCGTTGGCACTACTCAGACTTAACGTCTAGAACCGATGAGAGGTCGGTTCCGCGTTCGAGCTGAAGGTAGAGAAAATCATTACAAATGGCGCCCAACGTGGGGCCAAAAACATCCTAAGGGGGAAAGAACTTCGCGTCTTCTGACGAGTTGGTCCTTTACGGAGGATGTAAGGTACTTTGGTACTCGAGTCCCACTATCAGGAGCAGTGGAATTGTGTGATACACATTAGAGGTCGCTTCACGTGAGTTGTAGCTTCCGCTCTCCTTTGTTTGATTTTGCTTTCGCGACAGAATCCTTCTGATGTGTTGTCCCAGGTTAACCCCTGTAAGGACCTTCTATTTTCTTGATGGAACTGCCAGTCTGATGGGTTTACCTATCAGCATGGACTCTCAAGAAAATAGAAGGCTACCTTGCCTTTATGTCGCGGAAGGATTCTAACTATTTCGTATGCGTGTTAGACGAGTGGTATCGGTTCAACGTTCGATGGCGTATGCTGGAGTTGCGAAGCCCGGAATGCTTCCACGCGTCGGGAATTTTGACCGCGTACAAAGTCGTTACGGTAGCTCTACCACTTGTCTCGTCGAGTCATTTAACGTAGATTAGAAACGGTTTGTAATGTATGTGGGTATGGGGATAAATTTCGTAAATCGACCGAAGCACCCTTTCTTCGGCAGATTACCACGCACTCTCATTTCCCGCTGAAGAGTTCGACCACTGAAAAGGAAAGTGTATATCAAATAATTTTTTTTCTTCCCACGTATCAATAGCTCGCCACTATCGGCCACTAATTAGTAGTAAGTTTTGTCCATTTATATATTAGGGTTATAATAGGAATAAGTCTAGTTTATATATTTTTTCTCTTTTTTTTAGAAGCAAAACGAAAATGGCCACGAAGCGGACCCCAGATAAGCGGTGGACCCGATCTAAAACGGTCCAACCAGCTAACTGTGGGATCTGCTTCGAAGACGTAGTGGAGGGCGTACACAGCGTGCGATTGGATTGTGGACATCTATTCCATCGTGCCTGTGTACAACAGCTCCTCCTCACGTCAGAGCTGTGTCCCTTATGCCGGCGACCCATAGATCGGTCTGCCCTAGACGTCCCCCTCGGAACGCCCCTACCAACGCGTGGAGCAGTGGCGAAAGGAGCTCCAGAAGCCGAACCGTCACTACCACTCTTAGACCTGCAAGGAGCAGTAGGCGGTGAAGTTCCGGCTGCAAGTGTCGTGTCCGAGGTGACAACCATGCCCTCCGCCCACTCCATTGACACCCTCGTGGCGTTGATGAGGGATATGTCGGAGAGGATTGGCAACCTGGAGGGAAAGATCCAGAATCTCCCGTTGAGCCAACCACCCAGCCGCGTGAGAACTCCGCTTGGCTGGGAGCCAAATCCCAGTGTGGCGATGCCCCACTCCCGACAATCCGAGCAATGGGTCCCACCTCCAAGGAACTCGGGAATGGATCCCAGAGCTCCCGAATACAGACCGCGACACAGTACCGGACCTCCGTTGGTACCTCCAGCCCCCGAGGCAGTTCAGTACCACAGGTCAATCGAGGATGTGATTCCCCCCGGGAACGCATTGGCACCTTTTCGAGACCCGACGCCTCGTATCATGGAGAGTTGGCGCCTGAACTTTACAGGGTTCAACGATATGATATCGGCGGACCGGTTCCTTTTCCGGATTCAGGCGTTGGTATCCAGCACCCTGGGAGGTGATTCCTCGGCCTTCCTCCGGCATGCACATCTTTTGTTCAGCGGCGACGCTGCCGACTGGTACTGGAGCTTTAAAGAGTCAACGCCACGTCCCACTTGGCACTCTTTCAGTGCAGCCTTCCGCAATCGATTTGAGGATGGCTTCACTGAGAGAGAGCTAAGAGAGCAAATAAAGAAACGGAAACAAGGCGCTCACGAACCGTTCGACCAGTACTACACCAGTATAGTGAGATTGAGCACTCGCCTGCGAAATACCATGCCCGAGGACGAACTGGTAGAAATTATCAGAGAGAATATGCGCTGGGATCTCCAGAACAGCCTTCTACATTTTCCCATCAACACCATACAGGGATTGCGCCTCCATGCCCGCAGACAAGAACACTTGGATGAGCGGCGTGGTACCTTCCGTCCACAACCTCGCATAACGGGACCAAATCCCCGAAATCATCACACCGCGGAGTTGATGGCAGCTGACCACCTACTTGCTGATCCAGTACCAGTACCGAGGAGCGGAGCACCACCGGAGCTTGAGGACCCAGCCTTGATTGATCGACCCTCCCTTGAAGCAATTACTAGCCCGACGGTATGTTGGAACTGCCGACAACCGGGACATCGGTTCTATGCATGTCCAGCGGAAGCAACGCTTTTCTGCTACCGTTGCGGGAAGGCCGACACATACGCACCTGATTGTGCAAATTGCAAAGGGCGAAAAAACTTGCCACCGAGTGCCGCGACCACCCGTCGGCACTCCTAGACCCCGGACGAACCAATCCAGACCCCATCACCAGCTATGACCCAGCTCCCAACATGACTCCAACTCTGCTGACTCGCACCGCTAACCACAGTTCTCCCGAAGTTCCACAACCGACGCCGTCCTTCGCCGAGGCCAACGCGCAGGGAAATGATAGCGAGACGAAAGTTCCTTGGCATGTAAAACCTTTTCATGTCAGGCTGCGGAATTACTTGGATACTCGACAGCGCATCTTCCATGAGGAATTGGCCACAAATGTCCCACCGCGAAGCAAGCGAGCCACGCGTCGGATGCGGAGCTTCTGGAGAAAAGTCAGGCAGTCGAGGAAAGTGTTGAAGGACATATACTTAGACGAATTATTGAGGGATGATGTTCGGCCATATGCGTCAGTACACCTCCTGCAAAACGAGTATCAGGCTTAGTCGATACGGGAGCCAGTGTGAATTGCATATCTGCTGAGTTTGCAGGGGAGGTACTGGCAAAGCACGCGGACCAAATCCGTCATTTCACCTCCTGGTTAAGCACGGCGGACGGAACTCGTCACTCTGTAGTGGGAAAAATTATGACGGATGTCACCTTTAAAGGGGTAACTAAACCTATGGAATTTTTCATCATACCTCAGTTAACCCAGAATCTTTATTTAGGAGTGGATTTCGTTCGAAAATTTAACTTGGCCCCGGCACTATTTTCCGGTTCGACCCTGGAGTCCGTCACCACCGTTCCTGACCAATCTCAACCCACTAACTTACTACGACATACTCTAGATGTAAATCAGCAACTGCGTCTAGACTCGGCTATATCGGCTTTTCCATCGCATGAGAAAGAAGGTCTCGGGAGGACTGCCCTGGTGTTCCACACGATAGACGTGGGGGATGCTAAACCCATAAAACAGAGACATTTCGCCATATCTCCGGCGAAGGAAAAATCGTTATATGCCGAAGTGGATCGAATGCTATCATTAGGCGTAATCGAAGAATCACAGAGCGCGTGGGCTTCCCCAGTCACCTTAGTTGTCAAGCCGAACAAGGTCCGGTTATGCTTAGATGCCAGACGCTTGAACGCCGTCACAGTCAAGGACGCATATCCTCTACCGTTGATCGAAGGCATTTTGAGTCGATTGCCTAAAGCCCATTTCATCACGAGCTTAGACCTCAAGGACGCCTTCTGGCAAATTCCTTTAGACCCTGGTTCAAAGGAGAAAACAGCCTTCACAGTCCCAGGTCGGCCCCTATATCAATTCGTGACCATGCCATTCGGATTGTGTAATGCCCCCCAAACGATGACGCGCCTTATGGATAAGGTGATACCACCTCATTTGCGGCACCAAGTTTTCGTTTACTTGGACGATCTGCTGCTTATAACCGAGACCTTTGACGAACACATCGACCTGCTTCAGGAGGTGGCTCTACACATCCGGAGGGCAAGATTAACCATCAACATAAGGAAGAGCCAGTTCGTGATGACGGAGGTGAAGTATTTAGGTCACATCATTGGGCATGGGCATATCAAGACCGATCCGGAAAAGACTCAAGCGATTGACGTTTTTCCATTACCCAAGACCACCAAACAGTTACGCCGATTCTTAGGCTTATGCGGATGGTACCAGCGTTTTGTACGTGACTATGCCACCATTACCACTCCTTTGACCGACATGCTGCGTAAGGGACGTAAATTCGTCTGGGAAGAGCCCAGCTTGCGAGCCTTTGAAGAGCTAAAGAAGAGTCTGACTACAGCCCCCGTACTGCACAGCCCGGACTTTGACAAACCGTTCTCAATCCATTGTGACGCGAGTCAACATGGGGTGGGAGCAGTCTTAGTCCAGGTTGCACAAGACGGCGAGGAGAGACCTATAGCCTTCATGTCGCACAAGCTGAACCCAGCCCAGCGAAATTACACGGTCTCCGAGCAGGAATGTCTAGCTGCGGTGTTGGCAGTGAAACGCTTCCGAGCCTATGTGGAGGGACACACCTTTGAAATCGTTACGGATCACGCTTCTCTGAAATGGCTAATGAGCCAGACTGATCTCAACGGCAGATTGGCCAGGTGGGCACTGAAACTACAGGCATTTGACTTCACAATTCGCCACCGAAAAGGAAGCCAGCATGTAGTCCCCGACATCCTATCCAGAATGTTCGCCCCTGAAGGAGCCGAGTTGGTCCAAGAGGACGACAGCCCCCAATTGATCGATCTGGACCATCCTGCCTTCAAGTCAGCAACCTACACACAACTGATTCATACTATCCAGAATCAACAGCCCCAGCTGCCTGAACTGCGGTTGACGGATGGATTTATTTATAAGCGGATGGGACACGCATCCGGAGACCCCATACAAGAAGAAGAACAGTGGAAGTTGTGGGTGCCCGAAGAATTAACCACTGATCTTATCAGGCGGGCTCATGACCACCCAACAAGTGCGCACGGCGGATACGGTCGTACACTTAGGCGGTTGAAAACCTGTTTCTTTTGGCCTAAGATGGCACAACAGATAAAAGCGTACGTAGCCTCTTGTGAGCTATGCAAGTGCACTAAAGCGCCCAACACCATTCTTCGGCCACCCATGGGTAAGGTTGAGGTCCCCGAACGCGTGTTCCAGCGCTTGTACATTGATCTTATCGGTCCTTACCCTCGATCTGCTTCTGGCCACACGGGAGCTGTCGTGGTCCTGGACCAGCTCTCCAAATTCCCTATCATAGAACCACTACGTAACATGCACACTGGACCAATAACCAGCTTTTTGGAGAACCGAGTCTTTCACATGTTTGGAGTTCCGGAGAAACTTGTCTCCGACAATGGGGTCCAGTTCACCTCCAGCAAGTTCCGAGACCTAATGTCCAAATACGGCATCATCCACCAACGAACTGCCGTCTATTCACCACAAGCCAACGCATCCGAACGACTGAATCGTACGCTCATAGCGGCCATTCGCGCCTATGTCCACCCGAATCAGAGGGACTGGGATCGCAAATTGTCCGCCATCACTAGTGCGCTGCGCTCGTCGTACCACGCCACGACCGGCATTTCGCCGTATTTTGCAGTGTTCGGCCAGTACATGATCGGTCATGGGAGCGCTTACCGGCTATTGCGGCAGCTGAAATCGCTAGAGGACCCAATCGTGGTTCTAGAACCGCACGAAAAGCTCCAACTTCTGCGAGATCAACTGCGGGAGAAGATTGAAGAAAGTAGACGGATGGGAGAGGAGCGGTACAACTTGCGATCTCATCCTTCTGGCTTTAAGGCCGGCGACGAAATATATCGTCGAAACTTCCGACAGAGCGATGCCACCCGCCATTACAATGCCAAACTAGACAAGAAATTCGTGAAGTGTCGAGTCATACAAGTCATAAGCCCCACCCGATACCTCATCGCGGACATGACTGGTAAGACCCTGGGAATTTACCACGCAAAAGACCTTAGACGATGAAGTGCAACTAATTCCCACGAGAAACCTTGGCTTATCCCAAATCTCTGCCTAGACCAAGGCCTCCGAATAACACCTGACTTCCTACTATATAGTCACTGTCGAGTCTTCACGAACAGGGTTGTAGCCTATCCTTCGAAACCGATCTTCGACCCGTCACGTCCCTAACCAAGACCTTTTACAAAGGAGACGGGATCGTAATTACTTCGATTTTGGGGGGGGGAATGTGTAATGTGACGCCTACGCCCAGGAATCGAAGTGATTCCGATCCCGAACCCTTGTAACCTGCCAGATGGATATGTCCTCGAAGTGCCAGCGGACTTCATCGGTTGTGCGGATATCGTTGTGCAGAAAATATTTTTTTTTCTGTCCAAATATTTAGATCCGTGGATATAAATATTCGAAATATAGAATTAATCCAACCCCGGCACATTTCGAGACATAGCCATCTGGAAATGCCCCTCCACCGTGGCCATCGAGAAAACTATGCCACTGGCGACATCTGGAGAAGCACATTTCCGCCATATGAAGTGCCATTCCACGCACAGATGTTTTGTCCGATGTGACAACCAGGGATTTGACAGCCACATGGAAGTGATGGCAGTCAGTATACTTTCATTTGGACAGATGTCAGGGAATTTGGCGCCTCTTGTAGGACGTAAAAGCCGAGAAGGTGTAGGAAAAGAACGGGTCACGGGAATTGCCGCTGTTGTACGGACATTGATTAATCGTTTGGCTAAGCAACAGCAATAAGAAAGTGAGTGATGCAATTTTTCATCAATTAAAAGTTTAAGAGTTAACCTCTCTCTCTAGGTTAGTGTTGTGTCTAAAAGTAAAGGCCGCTCTTGATTGGGAATAAAGAGTTCCTCGCCCCATGAATGGGATGCGCCGAAAAACACCGACTGGCGAAATTCGTTGCGACGAGTGTAACAAGGTATTTACAAAGATTTGCTATTTAACACAACACTATAAAACATTCCATAAGGGCGAGCAACCATTCCGTTGTAATCGATGTGGCAAACGTTTTTCCAACGAAGTCACTTTCGACACGCACTATGCGAAGCACAGTGCAGCACAAAAACCCCATCAATGTCAATTTTGTCCGAAACAATTCCATCATAAAACTGATCTGAGAAGACATATCGATTCGCATACAGGCAGAAAAGCTTACGTGTGCGAAACCTGTTTAAAAGGCGTCATTTAATCATAAATTATTTCTGCAAGTAAAATGACCCTACTGCACCAAAGAACGTGATATTATGAAATAAAATGGTACTCGTTTTCTATTAATGAGAAATATTCAGCAACCACTTTCCTTTTCTCATATTTACAATGTCACGTTTCTGTTCTTCACTCTGTCTGTTTAATTTAAACAAGATCTTCCACAGAGAAAAATGCCAGATTTTATGAATATTAGCCTCCAACCCTTCCTATCAAACAGACATTCTACAAATTTATCAGTGATATTCTTAGTTTTAAAAAAAAATCTTTAAAATTGATAGTAAATTGTCTAAGGACATAAGTTATAATTGGGAACTCACTTTACTTCCACTTGTTTTGTAAGAAACTTTCATAAAATGTTTACATACAATAACTATTAGTTTTAAGTGCTGCTTTTTTGTAAAGGTTATTTTTTTTTTGTCCTTTTATTAAAATTATTTGATTTATTTGATTATTCAATCAAGGCAAGAAAACTTTCAGAATACATCTTCGAAAAGACAATAAAACATTCCTTAAAAAAAAAAAAAAAATTTATATCACATATACATAAAATACCAAGTATAATTTATCTTATAACTACTAGTAAAGGAAACTATTGCAACGAAAGGATATATAGATTTTAGATTTTGCTGGATAAGTTAATAATTTTACGTGAACGGTGACACAATAACAGAGAAGTACCGACAGACCTCAGCGATATATTTTGCATTTTTCAACTGTAAAACTAATACCGAACAAGTATTTTTGCATTTTTAACTCTTCAAAGTAGATGATCAGAAAACTTGCACACTCCCACAACAAACTCTTAATGCTAGAGAACACAGACCACATTTACCATTCATATGTTTAAAGAAGCCATCATATATTTCAGGTTATTGATTAAATTTTTTTTATTCTTGCAAAGAATTTTAGAAATATTGTTACCGATCAGTCACAATTTGTTAAAAGACACATTTTGGGTCTAGAAACGATACAATAATGTTTTATTCATTTAAAGTAATATTAGATTGAAAAAAAAAAAAAATTTCGTATTTAAGGTGATCAACGTCTTACCTCATTTCTACTTTCTTATATAGTTTCCATGAATTAATGTTTTGTATCAAATACGGTGAATTTTGTATAAATAGATGTACGTTACATAGTAGTGCTACTCAAAATAAGCAACTCAATAGTTTCCTACAAAGTGCCTTGTATGTTAGTTATAGATATAGTTTTTTTTTACAAAAATCAGTTTGTATAAAATTAGGTAAGAATGTATAAGATATGAATTAATCGTCAATGGAAAACTCCTCGAAATATGAAAACGTTTGACATTCAAATCAAATCTATGTTCATATGTTAAAAGTATCATAAATATATTTGATTCCGGGAATTGAAATAAGATAAAGTTGGATATATGACAATCTAGGTATGCTCAGGTACACATACATTTCATAAGTAACGTCCACAAAGGTTTAGGTTCCCAAGAGTTGCGCTCATTGGAAATAGTTAGAGAAAATCTAAATTAGCTACGGTGAAATTTTCAGAAACGAAAATCTAAATATTTTATTCGGCAATATTTTTTAAAGTTATTGTTTAGACCTTTTCATTTGGACATTTCCTTTCTACATCACATACAGCAAAAAAAAAAAAAAATGTTCCTTTCGAGCCGAAGCTATGATTTTAAGCAAATGCAGAACTTCCTAGATTAGTTTATCCTTTAAACAATTACTGTGATCAGAATTTAACAGTCAACATTCCAAAATTAAAAAAAAAAAGTTTGATTATCAATTTCAGTAGATATGATTCACGTCTTGTTGGATCGAGTTAGGACAAAAATAAATAAAGAAGGTAAAACCATCAATTCAAATCTAGTGTAATGTAAAGGATTTGAATGTCAATGATTTTCTGTGGAACAAAGTGAAAGTGGCAGAAAATGCGAATAAAGACCATAATATTCCATTACTTGTTAAGAAAGTTTATTAATTGTATAACATAGCGAGAATATCTCGCTCTAAATTTTTTTTTTGTAATAAATATAACTCAAAACTATAAAAATACAAAATAAAATCATGAATTGCTAATTTAACTAACGACTTTCCTTTTCAGTGACTCGTTCTTTTTCAGGGGGAACAGAGAGTGTAGGGTAAGTATGCCGTCGCGAGGGTAGGGTTTCGACAAATCCGCTGAAGTCGGTTTCGCGTCGCGCGCGGTACGCGGTACCTTTGCTTGTTCCGCCATTTCTTTAGAGTAGTTTGCTTCGGTGTAAGTTCGAGTAGTATATTTTTCGGTACCGCGTCGGTGAATCGGTAACGCGCCTATGAGATTTTGTAGCGTTTTTGATTGGAGATCTGTGGATAGATCCCATCCAGAACTAACGTAATGTAGGTTTCTCGTTCTGGATGAGTAAATGTTGACGCGTTTAGAAAACGGGCAATTTCAGGTGACTGAAATATTGTAATTGAGCGTAATCCATTCGGAGACCCGCGACCGAAATCCTCTCCGAACTAGCTGGCCGACAAGCAGTCACCGCGTGAATGGATTACGGTGCACGGATTGGTTGACCTGTTGGTACCATCCGTTGGCACTACTCAGACTTAACGTCTAGAACCGATGAGAGGTCGGTTCCGCGTTCGAGCTGAAGGTAGAGAAAATCATTACAAAGTGCAAGATCTGTTTTTTGAATTCTATCCGAGTGATATGAAATTTTATTGCGGTCTGATTTGAGTTCAATTTTGAATGTTTCTAAATAAAACAAGTGTTGACCGTTGTCATCGAGATTTCTTGTGACAGTGAATATAACATTGTTGATATCTATCTTAACTCAAAGTTAAACGTTTCCCTTCCCCGCCTGCTCAATGTTTGCGGGAAATTCGCAATACCTTTAGGGAAGTTTTGAAAAATGATGACACCGCGGGGAACCGAATCCCATGGCTGGTATACGGAATTTATTCCCCAATTTCAATAATGCTTATACGAATCGCAGTGCGATCGTCAAACGCTAACCGCCAGGTTCTATAGAACGGAACTGTCAAAACTACATCCTTCCGCTACAACAGCGGTAATTACTAGTGGAACAATTTATTCGATGGTCATCGGCTTTGTTCATCTGATCCGAATAAACGATAAGGGGCTGAGAGTTGAGTTACTGAGTTGAGAAATCCTGTTATGTGTCAACCATATAATATAATCTATGCAAAATAAACAAAACAAAATATCAGGACAGTAATTTTATATTGACGATAGTCTGATAACAGAATTTTTCATTTTTATTCAATCCGACTAAATTATATAGAATCAATAAGCCGTTATTTGTTAATGTATTTCAATTTTTTATTCAGTAGTTTCAATAGAAGTTTCGCGCATAGCGCTGAAGATGGTCGGCAATACCGTCCGAAATGCATCCGTGTGTGTTTTTAGAATAAAAAAAATCGTTTTTTATCATCAAACTCTTTGTTTTTTATTCTAAATTAATATTTGTGGTCAATAAGGGAATTTTAATTTTATTTCATTAATCAATTTGATGTAAATATATACGATAATTTTTTGCTGTACAGTGAGCTTTTATTGCTTCGTGCCGATATCGATCTCGTTTTCGGATGGCTACGATAGTTTGAAATAATTTGGCGTCTTGCTCAATTTCAATTAGCTTGTCTCCGTCGGAGTCGGGGGGGCTCTTTGTTGCTGAACGCATCAGCGATGGTCCCTCAGTTTTATGTACGGTCCACTGGACCAAGAATTTTATCGTTTATTTAAATTATAGAAAGGATACACTCATGTCAGTAATGATTTCTGGTGTTCGCCTGGCAACTAAAATGGGCTTGTCCCGCTCATTAAAAAGTTAGGTTAGTTATCACCACTAAGCTTCACAACCACTTTTACTGCGTCCACCACCTTCAAGGCTTTGGAGAGGAATGGTTTAGAGCTTGGCATTAACATCGTATAAAGAAAAAACTTCTATAAGGTGACAGTTTTTGCATCAAATTAATGATACAAGACCATTGGCAAACGTTTATTTTGGAACAATTCCATTTGGAGTTTTGGGAAAAGATATATGTCGTGCCTTCCCTTTACCAGAATCTTTTTCTTCGAGTGGACTTTTGGAGAGAATTCAAATTAGCCCGAGGAATTATAAAATGTTTAGACATAGTTCCTGAGGAGGTCAACCCGAACCATAGGCCTTATTTGCTTACCTCCGAAGAAATTAATAAGTTAGAACGGGTGACGAGATCTTTTCTATCTTGTGATAAATTGGGCTTGGGACGTTATTTGTTGAAGACTAACGTGATTGATGTTGGTGATGCTGCACCTATCAAGCAAAGGCACTATCCGGTATCTCCTGCTATTCTTAAACTGATGTATGGAGCACTGCATAGAATATTGTCCACGGATGAATTCTACTGTCGTACGTATAAGTAAACCAGGCAAAGATAGACTTTGCTTGGATTACCGCAGAATTTATTTCATTTATTTATTTATTGCTTTACTCCCTCCAAATAAGTTATGAACTTGTATGCTGGAGGGAGAGTGTTTTTTTTACAATCATAGCTTATTCTAATATCTCTAGAGTTTATTTAACATTTCTCTATGTTATTATATTTCTTCAAATTCAATTTGAAAATTTATTTATTGGTGTAACTAATGGATAGTGATGATTAGCTTGTAGAATGCTCTGATGAATGTTTTGCTATCAGATAGTATTTCAGTTTTGTTTTGAAACGAATTGAAATGATTTCTTATCATTCTTAAATTCACCTCCTCTAAGATGGGAAAAAGAATCAATATTATGGTGCCTAATAAATGTTATTCAAACCTATGCAAGCGGAGAGTTACTCCGCAGAGAACATGGCGAGGACATTATATCCACTACGCCGCAATTCCTAAATCCGCAAATATAACTTCGCGGGGTGTAGACCTGCGATTAAAACGACAAGGCGGTTCAATCACAAATCTTGATTTTATTTAACCATACTTCGGTATTTATACATTTTAATTTCACTTAACCTATGCCTTACACAGCTAATTTGTTTACTGTTCTTTTTTTCTTCTTAAGTGTAAGCAAAATTTTTTTACTTGACACAATTCTACCTATACTTTCCATATTATCGATTTTATTGCCTTATGAACAAAAACTTTCATATCATATTATCAATATGTCAACATATGCATTTATTTTCTGCTCTGGATAAATTTCCATATGATGCATACACTAGCATGTCATCAAACCATGCTCATACGTATCACTTGGGTACGGTTACCAACCTCTAGATGAGTAATACAATTAGTATTGAGTATGGTCAGGGAATACCTCCACACGTGATGGCTTATGATTTTGTCGCAATGTGATACTCTACATTCAGAATGAGCGTAGAGGAAATAAAAGAAAATTGCATTGTATGATTATGCAACTGGTATGTTTACATGTAGCCATGCGATCGGTTTGATATTTCATGGTTGTCTTTTTGTTTGCTTAGGTTAGACTTTTGTTGGTAAACAAAGAATTTTGTTAGTAAGCAAATGAATTGCATGATGTATAATTGAACATGTGTATATATCTTTTCTTATGATATGAGCATATGAATGTTGTTACGATTGTTGTTTTTGTTCATGATAGGTGAATTGAATCTACTATTATAGTAAGTGAATGAATGTGTACATATGTTTGCTTAGGATATGTACGTATAAATATTATTATGATTGTTATGTTTTGATATGTGGATTCGACCTATTACACCACCACTCTACTTGATGAGTCTTATATATTAATTTTTTAATTTATATACTGAGACGAATTACAAAAATAATTACTCTATATTTTATGTGGTGTGGGCGGTTTTTGGTTTTTACAATTAGAGAAAAGAAAAAAAATTTATTTGTGTTCTCTTTTTTTTGTTTTCTTGTGTTTTTTTTTAGCTAATACAATTTAGCATTATTTTTATGTACATATTTATGTTTTCCATCTAAGTCTATTCAAATGTTACTTTCTTTTATGCCTATTACTTGATAAGGACCTTTTTACGGTTTTTGATGATTCTTTCTGTTTTCTGTTTTCAGTAAAATCATATCTCCTATTTTGACTTCCAAAGGATTTATATACCTTGATTTATTTATCCGTTTTAGTTTAACTTGTTCTATTAATTCTCGTGCTTTCAGGAGTGATGTTTTCAGTCTAATTTTTAGTTCATTTACGTAGTTATCAAAATTATAAATTTTTGTATCATTTTTGATAATATCGTTAGGAAGGAAGTTTTCCGAAGATAAGTTCATAAGGAGAATTCCTGTGTCGACATGTGGAGTAGTATTATACGCAAAAGTATAATACGGTATCCATTTGTCCCATTCATAATCATCTGTGAAAGAATACATGTATTCATTCAGTACACGATGATTACGCTCAATCGCTCCTAAAGTCTCGTGATGATATGGAGTTGAAAAAACATGCTCAATTTTTAATAATTTACATATTTCTGCCAAAAGTTTGTTAGTAAATTCCGTACCTAAGTCTGTGTTTAGCTTACTAAATTTTTCATATCTTAAAATAAATTCGTTAACTATACCTAATGCTACCGTTTGTGCTTCTTTATTTTCTAAGGGAAGTGCTACCACGAATTTTGTTAGCTCGCATTGTAATGTTAATTTATATCTATAACCGTTTGAGATACGAAGTGGACCTACGGTATCTACTTCGATTGTCTGAAAACTTGAGGATGGTGTGTCTGTCTTCATCTTTTCAGATGTGTGTCTGACTTGCTTGCTCGTGCGAGAAGTTTTGCAATTATTAACATGACGTTTAACCATTTCGTTCATGTTCTTCCAACAGAATTTTTGTTTAAGCTTGAGTAACGTTTTTCTTACTCCAAAATGTCCTCCATGAGGTGTATCGTGATAATCTTCTATCAACCTCTTTTGTTCTTTTTCATCGGTTATTTTTCTGGGTGGCTCGTAAATCAATATTTTTAAATTCGTACATGTACTTTCTTGTTGCAATCTATTAAAGATTCTTTTAAATTCATTCTTATCGATATATTTAAATATCTCATCGGTAGAAGATAATGAGAGTTCACTGATTTTTTCCTTCTTAGGAAATATGAATAGCTTTTCTTACGTTGAAACGAATTTCAAATTAGACATCGCTATTGCTCTCGTTATTGTATATATACCATTAGTGTTATCTGTTGATAGCTTAGCATTGACAGAAACGTGTTTCTTGCCAGATTTATCGCTACAACACACTTCAATATATTTATTTGTACGTACTAGTTTATCATTCGTATTATGCAATATAGTACATTTCAACTTTGGTATACCGGTGATGTCAGACAAACTAGCGCAATCCCAACAATAGAGTTGATCAGGTTCTATTTTGGCGTTGGTGCATTTGTCGTTGACTTCAGTTTTCTTCTTATTATTCTTTACCATACCGCTGGTTACTACTACAATTTTCGTTTGACACTTTCATCAGTATCTGGAGGAATCATTGCTTTCAACATGTCTGAATCTAATTCGATTCTAGATAAGGCGTCTGCATTGATGTTCATGCTGCCCTTTTTATAGACTATCGTAGAGTCGTAACCAGCTAGGTCTGCACGTATCCTTGTTAATTTTGAAGAAGGATTTTTATGATTAAAAACTGAAACAAGTGGCCTATGGTCAGTAACCACTATGAATTTTCGACCGTAAAGGTAAGGTTTAAAAAAATGTATGGCCCAATGGATAGCTAGTAACTCTTTCTCTATGGTGGGTTTGTTGATATCATGCTTTGCCAATAATTTACTAGCGTAAGATATTGAAGGTCGGAACCGATTTCACCTTGCGACAGAACTGCACCCAATGGATAATTAGATGCGTCTGTAGTTAATATGAATGGTTTATCGAAATCCGGATATTGCAGAATGGGTGGTTCGATGAGTTTTGCTTTTAGAGTTTCATAGGCTTTCTGACACTCTTCTGTCCAATTGAATGTAACATTTTTCTTCAAGAGAAGATTTAAACATTTGGCTGTTTCAGCAAAGTTTTGAATGAAACGTCGGTAGTAATTACAAAAAGCTACGAATCTACGAACTTCATCTGCGTTTTTTGGCACTGGATAATTTTTGATCGTTTCGTACTTTGATGGATCAGTTTTGACACCTTTACTAGTGATCAAATGTCCTAGGTACACTACTTCCGATCTTAAAAATTGACACTTTGATGGGTTTAATTTTAGATTATATTTACGTAATCTATTTATACCTTGCGAAGATTGTCATTGTGGTGTTTAATGCTGCAACCAAATACTATCATGTCGTCTACATAAAGAAAAGCCCCATGACTCAAACCACTAAGTGCAATAGTTAACATCCGTTGGAAACTATTGGACGAAATTTTCAAACCAAAAGGTAATCTTTTAAATTGGTAAAGACCATCGTTTGTTGAAAATGCTGTTAATGGTTTAGAGTCTTTTTCAAGTTCGATTTGGTGAAAAGAACTGGTCATTTCTAGGGTGGAAAAATTTTTAGCCCTTCCAAGCTTATCCAAAACGTCTTCAAGTCTAGTTAGAGGGAATTTATCGTTAACGATTTTATCATTGAGTTTTCGAAAATCGACTACCAATCGCCATTTCTGTTCTCCACTGTTCGCCTTCTTTGGGACTACCAAAAGTGGTGAATTGTAGGGACTAACAGATGGTTCGATGATGTCGTTAAATTGTAGGTCTATTACTTGCTGCTTAATTTCGTCGTTTTGGGCTTGTGGCAATCTATAATTTTTAATATAAACTGGGCTTGCGTCGATTGTTTGCAAACGTTGTTTATAAAAATTATTCATAGTCAATTTTTCTCCTTCTAGATGGAACACATCTTGGAATTCATCAATTATCTTCAACAAACTGTTCATAGATGATTTATCCAAATTACCTTTATTTATAGTTTCTAGCAATATTTTAAGACGTTCTTCATTGGACATATGATTCGTTTGTACCATTTGGTCGTTTGTCTGTATAGATAGAACATCATAATTTTTCAAAGGTTCAACTTGTGCCTTGAATTCTCTTATGACAACGTCGTCGTCTGTGGTGTTCAAAATTTTCACATGTTGGATTCCTTTTGCTGGTATGATAGAATTTCCAATGAAAATACCCTTTTGAATTTCAGAATTCAACAGAATGCAGTCTTCGTCCAGCGTCAAGTTTACTGGGACAATTGCTTCTGTTCTAGCGGATACGTTTATTTGATAACTGTTGGGTCTTTTTGTACTCATAGGTAAGACGACTTCATCATCCTTGATATTAAACAAGATGGTGTATGTTTCATAGTCAATTTTACACATATATTTGACTAATATGTCTCTTCCTATGATACCATCCGTGGTTATTGGGAAGTTCTCGGTTACGATATGAAATGAGTTAGTTAACAAGTTTTCCCCTATCTGTAAATCTAAATCTAGAGTTCCTAATGAGCTAGTACCCTCTTTGGTTATTCCGGAAAGTTTTATTTTACTATACGATCTTATTTCATACTCTACTTCATTATATATATTATTCTTGCATATGGATATATCCGCACCTGTGTCTATAAGGAATTTTAATTTAGTGCCTGGATTATGGCAATAGATTTCTATAAAATTTGTGCAGGCGTTAGTTATTCCGTATATTTTGAGCCGGGAGGTTGTCTCGCATATCCTCGCCGGTTTCCTGCAAGTTTCCCTGGTCGGATACAATGTTTACGAACCTTCTATCGTTTTGGTTCTGGTTGTTTCTTTTTTGATTATACCTGTTGCTATTTGCCCTATAGTTGTCATTACTCCTGTAGTATGAATTTCTACTGCCGTCATGGTTTTGACGATCATCCTTTTTGTTCTTATTATCTTGATTATTCCTATAGGTATTGTTTTGTTATCGTCTCTGTAGTTATTTTTTCTTTTCTTTTTGTTATAATTGTCAACATACATCACGGAGGCTGTTTGGGGTTCTGAGTTTTCTAATTCTAGGGCCAAAGAGACAGCTTCTCCAAAATTTTTGGATCTAGCAGCGAAAACCGTGCTCCTTAATTGGTCGTTCAGACCATTTTTGAATATCGTTAGAGCATAGCTATCGTTGATGTTGGTTATTAATTTCTTTTCAGTAGCTGATGCTTCAATCCAAAGCTCCTGGATTTGAAGTTGATTTAATTCGCAAATCAAAGATGTAATTTTGTCTTTATAAGCTGTGACACTGGATTTCTTCTGTGTCGTGTTACTAAGTTGTGTATGTAAATAAGGGACTGTTTTATTACTTTTGAATTTTGATAGTAGAACACTTTTGAGTGTTGCTAAATTATCTATATCGCTACCATTGATAGAAAGTTTTACGGACGCACTAAGTTTAACATTTTTCACAAAATCTATAAGTAAAGATTTGCCGGATGGAGATAATGTAGAGTCGAGTAGTTCTACAATTTTTAGGAATGATTCCAACTCTTTACATTTCCCTTTGAAAATTGGGATAATTTTAATTGCGGTCTCAAGTGAAAATTCGGCCGTTGTAAATTTTTCTTCCAGAATAGGTAAACTTTCCTCTAGTTCTTCTTGGATACCAGTATCAATTTTAATGTCTTCTTCAGTGTACCCTTGTCTTCCTAACTGTAGCCAAAGTTCTCCTTCAAGTATGGCTGCTTCGGTTCTACACTTAAGTTTTAAATCTAAAATTTCCGAATCGCTCTCTGAAAGGTCATTTAATAGAACTTTAAATTCTTCCTTTTGCTTTTTAAGTAAATGCAACTTCTCTTGTAATGTTGCGAAGGTATATAAATTTTTTTTCTTAGATTTCTCAATTTTTTTTCGTTATCGTCTACGATATTCTTCAACTTGTCCATGGAAACATTATATTGACAAAAATTCCAAATATTTATTGAACTTACAAGATTTTAAACATTATAGTAATAATTTTTTTTAAATATTAGTAGTCCTATGAACACGTTTAATTACATACTTCTTATTGTACCTATCATACGCGTAAAATATAATTAATCCTTTTATGAATATCGACGATGTCGTGATCGACTGTCGATATTCGTCGATGATTCCAACGTTTGTCGTCGAACATTTGTTCCCCATCGTTGAAATGAAGGTGGCTTCAATGCGAACAACTGTTGTTGGAGTATATTTTTGGCTCTCCGTGAGCTATGCTTATCACCCTGTGCAACTCTGCCCGTGCCTGCTTTAGCTTCGTCTTCTGGCCTCCTCTTTTCCTACGACGAGTAGGAATTTTAGGTAAGTCCTCTGTTTTCTTCTTGAACTGGCTTATTTTTCTTGGTTGAGGTCCCGATCCGATTCTTGTCGGGTCATATTTTGGTACCCCGCTGTTGTCTAGTATCTTGGGAGAATACTCCTTCGTTGGTTTAGTTTGGAGTAGCTCCTCAGCCAAGGAAAATAGCTTATCGAAACGCTGAGTTATCTCCACCTCAATATCTAGGACATCCTCGTCTTCCGAATCTTCTCCAAATAACTCTTTGAATTTTTCCTTAAGTTTAGAAGGATAGGAATTTCTTAGTTTCGTAGTTTCACAATTTGGCAGTTTCGCAGGATCGCCATGAAATGATTTCTTATCATTCTTAAATTCACCGCTTCTAAGATGGGAAAAAGAATCAATATTATGGTGCCTAATAAATGTTATTCAAACTTACGCAAGCGGAGAGTTACTCCGCAGAGAACATGGCGAGGTCATTATATCCACTACGCCGCAATTCGTAAATCCGCAAATATAACTTCGCGGGGTGTAGACCTGCGATTAAAACGACAAGGCGGTTCAATCACAAATCTTGATTTTATTTAACCATACTTCGGTATTTATACATTTTAATTTCACTTAACCTATGCCTTACACAGCTAATTTGTTTACTGTTCTTTTTTTCTTCTTAAGTGTAAGCAAAAATTTATTACTTGACACAATTCTACCTATACTTTCCATATTATCGATTTTATTGCCTTATGAACAAAAACTTTCATATCATATTATCAATATGTCAACATATGCATTTATTTTCTGCTCTGGATAAATTTCCATATGATGCATACACTAGCATGTCATCAAACCATGCTCATACGTATCACTTGGGTACGGTTACCAACCTCTAGATGAGTAATACAATTAGTATTGAGTATGGTCAGGGAATACCTCCACACGTGATGGCTTATGATTTTGTCGCAATGTGATACTCTACATTCAGAATGAGCGTAGAGGAAATAAAAGAAAATTGCATTGTATGATTATGCAACTGGTATGTTTACATGTAGCCATGCGATCGGTTTGATATTTCATGGTTGTCTTTTTGTTTGCTTAGGTTAGACTTTTGTTGGTAAACAAAGAATTTTGTTAGTAAGCAAATGAATTGCATGATGTATAATTGAACATGTGTATATATCTTTTCTTATGATATGAGCATATGAATGTTGTTACGATTGTTGTTTTTGTTCATGATAGGTGAATTGAATCTACTATTATAGTAAGTGAATGAATGTGTACATATGTTTGCTTAGGATGTGTACGCATACGTATTATTATGATTGTTGTGTTTTGATATGTGGATTCGACCTATTACAGTATTGGGCTTGTTGAGCATCCCTTTAGGTCATTTGGTAGGTCATTGTAAAGCCTTGGTGCTACACATGTGAAATGCTTCTGCTCCTGGGTTGTAGTTGCGCGAATAGTTGCCATGTTGATGAACCTCTGTCTAGTGTACATTTCATGAGTTATTCGTGTCATTCTTTCATTTTTTGTCATGTATGTGAGAACTTTCAGCGCATATAAATTTGTTATATTAAGTGTACTTGTACAAATAAATAATTGATTTGACGGAAAAGTATGAGGTGCTCCAATAATTATCTTCAAAGCCTTTTTCTGTATATTTTGGACGCATCTTATGTGTGTGTCGTAAGTTCCACCCCAAGCGATTATGGCAGATGTCAAAACTGTTTGAAACAACGTGTTGTATAATTTGATCAGGTCATTTGTTCTAAGTATGCGTCTGAGATTGTAGAATATGTATATAGTCGACGCATTGTTCTGAAGTTTAATTATTTGCATTCTGTTCTGCTCCATTATTCTTACTTTGACATTAAGATTATTTGGTGGTTGGGCGCTTGAATTACATGAAAATGGTATAATTTTTGTTTTTTTAGCATTTAGCTTGATTGAATGTCTTTCTGTAAATTGTATAATTTTTGCCAATATTTCTATAGTGCGTTCATAACAATTTTCAGTATCATCAGCGAATCTTACTATTTTTACTTCTGCCGCGGCGATTCTAAAGAGCGATGTTACGTAGATGTTGTATAAGATGGGGGATAAAACTGTTCCTTGAGGTAATCCAAACTTCGTGTTTATTATAGGATCGCTGTTAGTTTCGTTGAGTTTTACTGCCTGAGTTCTATTTTGGAGGTAGTCTGTGAACAATGCTAATGACTTATTTTTTATTCCGATAGATTCGAGTTTGTGTATTAATATATCGTGATCAACCGTATCAAATGCTTTTGAAAAGTCTGCCGCGGCGATTCTAAAGAGCGATGTTACGTAGATGTTGTATAAGATGGGGGGTAAAACTGTTCCTTGAGGTAATCCAAACTTGGTGTTAATTATAGGATCGCTGATAGTTTCGTTCAGTTTTACTGCCTGAGTTCTGTTTTGGAGGTAGTCTGTGAACAATGCTAATGATTTATCTTTTATTCCGATAGATTCGAGTTTGTGTAATTATATATCGTGATCAACTGTATCAAATGCTTTTGAAAAGTCCAAGAAGGCACCCAGTGTTTTTCTTTTTAAGTTATTCACGATGTGTGTTGTTACTTCTGCAAATGCATCATCTACGCCTTTTTCTTTTACAAAGCCATACTGTGTCTCGGGTATTATTGAATTATCGTCCAAAAATTTTGTAAGACGAGTTTTTATGCACTTCGCGAATATTTTTGCGAAGGTATTTGTTATCGATATTTGTCGGTAATTGTTGATGTCCTTTCTATCTTCGCTTTTGAAAATGGGTAAACACTCCTTGATCCAAACAGGCGTTAAATAAGATTTTTAACGGTTTTTTCATAAAATGTTTAATTATTTTTATCTTTTCTGCCCTCAAATTATCGTATCCTGGGGATTTGTTCATGTTCAGTTCTTCTATTATAGCTGCTACTTCATTCTCTGTTGTGTGATGCAAGTGAAGCTCTGAATTGATTTTATGAGTTGGAACTATAGTGGGTATTTTGCTTTGTATTCCGTTAATTTCTGCAGCCAGTTTTTGTCCTGTTTCTCTAAAAAAGTTATTGAAAGCATTGCCCATTTTCTTTTAGGTACTTTTTGTCTCTAGAAACTGTCCCTCTATGGTCAAACCTTTGCACATTTCTTCTTTATTAGATCTATGATTTATCTGGTTAATGATGTTCCAATATTTTTTTGGATAACTTTGGGCACTTTCTAATTCAGTTCTAAAATGGGTTTCTTTTGAGACTTTTATTAAATTTGTGAGCATATTGCGGTACTTTTTGTATTTTTGTTCTAGTGCTACGTTGTAAGGTTGTCGTTTGCATTATCGTGTTAGTTTATTCCGTTTGAGAATGGTTGCAAGTACTGCTCTAGTTTTCCATGGTTTAAAAAAATTGTGTTTCTTATTTTTTGCTACTTTTTGACTTGCTGCTTCTATTTTGCTCTGTATTTCAGCATTGAGTTTTGCAAGAAATTCATTTACACATTTACAAGTTTGAAATTTATCATTCCAAATCATATCATTTTCAAACTCTTTTAGGAGTTTCTCTTTATCTAATTTAATAGAGATTTCTTTGTTTTTGCTTCGATCTTGGTTACAATTTTCAGCTTCCCAGTCAAATTGGATCATTTGTGCGTAGTGGTCTGTGGTGTAGGTTTCTTTTATTGCACTTTCTGCGGTTATGTTTTTATGCATATTCGCTATTTTCACAAATACATGATCAATGCAGGTTGCTGTATTTGTGGTGATTCTCGTCGATTTATTTATCATCATTTGATAACCCTTGGACAGCAGTTCCATTGTGTATTTATTCGTTATTTCATGGGAACTATCAAGTAGGTCTATCTTTATATCACCTATAATAGCGTCGATGTGAGTATGTTCCGTACGATATACGAGTATACATTCAGAAAGGGTTTTTATAAATTCATTTGGATCTTTGTTCGGCGATCTGTATATCGCTAATATGCTAATGTTTATTTTGTCTATAGTGACTTCTATATGTAAGGCGTTTGATTCGTTTATTTCTTCTAAATCTTTTACTGTGTATTTCAAATGAATCAGATACCATCAAAAATGCTTATCCTCTTCCTCACATCGATGGACTACTAGGCCAATTGCATGATACCAAATTTATTTCGCGATTGATTTAAAAGATGCAGCATGCACAGTTCTCGGAAGACTCTTGTATTAGTCTAAAGTGATGCCATTTAGGTTGTATAAATCCCCTAAATGCATGTGACTAATGGACAAAGTGAGGAAGCTTCTTTTGCCAAGTGATAGAGAAAAAGTCTGTTTATATAGATTACTTATTGGTTACGATGCCAGATTTTGAATCACATCTACTTCTACTCTAAAATCACAGATTGCCTTCGGGAAGATGGCCCTAAAATAAATGTTAATAAAAGCGATTTTTGTATGAAAGAAGCGAAGTATTTGGGATTTATAGTCCAGGATGGTAAATTCAAGACAGATCCAGCTAAACTTGTAGCTGTTAAAGATTTGTCGTTTTTAGACATGACCAGCTGGTATCGACGTTTTGTACCAAATTATGCTGCTTCAGCATTTGTCATTTTGACAGTCTTAAAAAAATCCTAAAGGATTTCAGTGGACTAACGAGGCTGAAATTGCTTTTAATAAAGCGAAAGACGCCATGGTAAATGCCGCGGAATTACACCGCCCTGATATCACTAAGTCCTTTATAATTCAGTGTGAGGCAAGCATGACAGGAGAATTGGAGATGATGGTGAAGAGAGTTCATTAGCTTATGTTTCTCAAAATTTGAACGCGTCCCAGCGCAACTACAGTATTACAGAATTAGAATGTTTAGCAGCGGTGATCAGTGTTCGAAAATTTAAACCGTATGTTGAAGGTTTTCCTTTCAAGATTACTCGTAGCACTGATCACGCAAGCTTAAAATGACTTATGAATCCGAAGGAGCTAACTGGAAGATAAGTAGGATAGCCCCCAAATTACAGTCATATGATTTTGGCATTGAATATAGGGAAGGTAGTCAGAATGTTGTTCCTGATGCGTTATCTTGTTATATTTTTATATTTTGTGAGGGGTTCCCTTTCGAAAGTGTCACATCAGATTATATATAAATTCCTCACATTTCCAGAGTTAGAAATGTGTAAATATGATCAACTAATTGACTCAAAATGCAGGTCATTTACCTGACAACTCAATACAAGACGGCCACATTTGGAAAAAAATCCCCGTTGGCAGCACCAGCCGGAAAGCTAAATTTCTCGTATGTAGCGAAGGTTTCGAAAAAGAATTTGGCTTGCCTACTACTAGACTACTTACTGCAATTTTTGTAGCACCACATGGGTATTTATTAATATAAAAAGAATCTGCCGAGGTTCGTATTTAGAGACCCTTTATAGAGGCGCAAATATTTTGCTAATTAAATTGAGTTGCACAGTTATGGATCACATATTGAAAATTGGCGGATAATAAATTGTTATAAACATAAAAATACAGGTTTCATCCTTCTCATATTTTACACATTTCACAGTGGTTACCACACAAAGGTG
The DNA here is from genome assembly GCA_963969285.1 of Odontomyia ornata. Classification (NCBI taxonomy): domain Eukaryota; kingdom Metazoa; phylum Arthropoda; class Insecta; order Diptera; family Stratiomyidae; genus Odontomyia; species Odontomyia ornata. The sequence continues at coordinate 227,083,143 of OZ017738.1, read as the reverse complement.
ATAACTTGTCGATTTAAATAGCTCAAATAGTTAATTTTTTAAAGATTTCCATAAAAGTTTAATCAGCACTTGCGTTGCCATTAATATACATATACATTTCCAATTCTTTTCTGAACCATCAGGGGCCGCCATTTTGAATTTTTTGAAAACAGCTGCTAAAATATTAGGCTGTAAATTTTCAATATTTGTAATCGAATTCATTTTCGCCTTCACAAAATACTCCAACTGAAAATAGAAAAAAGACAGCTTCCTTTTAATTTTGTGTATTATTTTTATTCTCGAAATCGATTTTCGACCGTAATCGTTCGGTCTTCTTCAGCGATCGCTGAAGAAGACCGAACGATTACGGTCGAAAATCGATTTCGAGAATAAAAATAATACACAAAATTAAAAGGAAGCTGTCTTTTTTCTATTTTCAGGTGTAAATTTTCGACTTTTTTATTTGTTATTCGTTTTGCATAATTTTTTGCAGGTTAAATTAACTTATATAATTTATATGTCGATTATTTTCCAATGTTTACTAATTAACACAAAAAAGATACACATTTATTTCCTTTATACATTGGATTATATTAAAAGAACTTCCGTAGAATAGCTATTTTCGACGCCTATTTGACGTCTTCTTCAGTACAATTGATCTTATTCTAGGTTCCTGAAATTTATACTTTTTACTTTTACCATAATCTTATCTCAACAGTTTTATTGCTTTATTACTTACATATTACTTAATTACTATTCGTCTCCTATAATTAGTCTTAGTAGGCTGGAATTGCAATTTCCTTCGTCTTCATTCAGCCGTAGGTGCGCAGGTACTCGGATTATCTCCATTGATTCGAGTGCGTCTAATTTCCTTGGGTTAATTACGTTTTTTATTACACATACATTGCTAATATCCATGGGATGGTTTTCTTCCACGATATGCTTTGCTATCGCTGACCTAATCTGCGTATTCGGGCATTTTGTTGCAACTATCGCTTCTCTGATATGCTCGTTATATCTTACCGGTATGGTTCGCTTGGTTTGTCCAACGTATATTTTGGAGCAGCTTCCACATGTAGCTTTGTATATCCCGCTCATTTCGTCCATCGTTTTCGGATCCTTACCAGATCCCAGCTGTGCTGTTGTTGTGAGATTACGACTCGAAGATACCATTTCAATTTTGTGCCTCTTGAGTATCTTGCTAATATTTCGCGAGTGTGCTGAGTATGTAACTGCTATCCTCTTGGGTGTTTCGACTAACGGTTGTAAGGTCGTAAGATTATTCCTTGACTGCTTTTGCGTTTTTCTTTTTATTATAGCTTCAATACATTCTTTGTCGTATCCGTTTATTTTCGCCGTACTTAGGATGTATTCTTTTTCGCTGTTGTACCTTTCACTGTTCAAAGGCGTTGTTACCAGACGATGGATCATGGCATGGTATGCTGCCATTTTATGTTGAAAACTATGCCCTGAGTCGCTCGTAATTGTGCGTTGTGTACTAGAAGGTTTTCTATAGATATCAAATTCAATTTTACTATCGTTTCTGATGAGTTTCAGATCTAAAAACGGTATTTCGCCGTTTTCTTCGGTTTCCATTGTGAATTTCATCTTCGGATGAATATTGTTTATGTTTTGGAATGTATTCTCTAGTTCTTCTTTTGGTATTATTGCGAGTATATCGTCCACATACCGTACCCAAAATCTAGGCATCAAACCTGCTTGTTCAATTAGACTTTCTATATGAGCCATGAAAACCTCACTCATAAGCGGTGATAACGGACTGCCCATAGCTGTACCGGATGTCGTCTTGAAGTATCTGTTGCTGAACGTGAAGTAGTTTTCATGCATGCTTAACCGCGCCAATTTTACGTAACATTTAATCTTCTCTGTCCACTCCCTGCTATTATCAATGCTCAAGAGCCACTTTTCTAGTAAGTACAGCGCTTCTTTTATTGGGACGCTAGGAAATAAAGATTTGACATCAAAGGATACCATGATCTCATCCTGTTTCAAATCTCTCACTTCTTGGACCTTTTGGATCAACCCTGATGAATTTATTACTGTTTTATCACTTGCGGTTTTATTTAATTTTTTGATTTCCTTGGCTAGCCATTTTGATATGTTATATGTTGGAGAATTAGTGTCTGTTATTAATTCGCGTACATCATTGTTGTTTTTGTGGATTTTAGGTTGTATGCGGATGCGCGGAAGGGCTGGATTTGGCATTCTCAGATTTCTTGTATTTATGACTTTTCGGCATTCTTTTAAAATTTTATCAACTCTTTTTATACAGTCTGGCAGAGGGTTACTTCTAACTTCCATATAATTTCCATTTTTTAGACAATTCAACACCTTTTCGTCGTGCTCGGCTTTGTCCATTACTACAATAGTGTTACTTTTATCTGCTTTAAGGTACCTCACTTGTTTACTTTTTAATTGTTTGATAATTTTATGTTCTTCGGATTTATATACGAGTAATTTATTCTTTTTCGCCAACTCTTTCTTTACGTTGTTTCTAATATCTTCTTTGACTTCATTTTTAAGGTTCTTAATCCCCGTTTCTATGTCTATTATTATATCTTCTAGCGGATTACTTTTTGGCACAGCATACTTCAGTCCTTTATTAAGAAAGTTTAATTCCTCTTCACTGAAATCGCTCTTGGACTTATTGACTACCAAGTTAGGTATGATAAGTGGTTTACTTATTTGGCTATCCACGCTTATTTTTCCCCCATGCAAATTGTTGATTTTTTTGTTTAAAATGCTTCGTTTTCGCAATTTTTCACATAGAAAGGCAGTGTTAATTTTCCCCGTTGCTGTGACAATGTCTTCATTGTAGATTGTCATTTGCTTTGCCAATTCCAGGTGTACATTATAAGCATTGATTGTAACGGAATCTAATTTGCTGTAGAGGTATTTTACACTACCTTTTATTAAATTTTTTTCCACGAGCTTTTTTTGTTTATCAGATTTATCCAGGTGACTTCTCAAGAACACCATATGTGATTTTGGAGTAATGTTTTGTTTTAGACAGATTTTCAGGAACCTAATATCCTCTAAGATACCAGCAATTGATTTCTTCAATTGTAGTAACTTATTGTATATCGACTGCGACTTGGTTGTCATATTATATAATTTATATGTCGATTATTTTCCAATGTTTACTAATTAACACAAAAAAGATACACATTTATTTCCTTTATACATTGGATTATATTAAAAGAACTTCCGTAGAATAGCTATTTTCGACGCCTATTTGACGTCTTCTTCAGTACAATTGATCTTATTCTAGGTTCCTGAAATTTATACTTTTTACTTTTACCATAATCTTATCTCAACAGTTTTATTGCTTTATTACTTACATATTACTTAATTACTATTCGTCTCCTATAATTAGTCTTAGTAGGCTGGAATTGCAATTTCCTTCGTCTTCATTCAGCCGTAGGTGCGCAGGTACTCGGATTATCTCCATTGATTCGAGTGCGTCTAATTTCCTTGGGTTAATTACGTTTTTTATTACACATACATTGCTAATATCCATGGGATGGTTTTCTTCCACGATATGCTTTGCTATCGCTGACCTAATCTGCGTATTCGGGCATTTTGTTGCAACTATCGCTTCTCTGATATGCTCGTTATATCTTACCGGTATGGTTCGCTTGGTTTGTCCAACGTATATTTTGGAGCAGCTTCCACATGTAGCTTTGTATATCCCGCTCATTTCGTCCATCGTTTTCGGATCCTTACCAGATCCCAGCTGTGCTGTTGTTGTGAGATTACGACTCGAAGATACCATTTCAATTTTGTGCCTCTTGAGTATCTTGCTAATATTTCGCGAGTGTGCTGAGTATGTAACTGCTATCCTCTTGGGTGTTTCGACTAACGGTTGTAAGGTCGTAAGATTATTCCTTGACTGCTTTTGCGTTTTTCTTTTTATTATAGCTTCAATACATTCTTTGTCGTATCCGTTTATTTTCGCCGTACTTAGGATGTATTCTTTTTCGCTGTTGTACCTTTCACTGTTCAAAGGCGTTGTTACCAGACGATGGATCATGGCATGGTATGCTGCCATTTTATGTTGAAAACTATGCCCTGAGTCGCTCGTAATTGTGCGTTGTGTACTAGTAGGTTTTCTATAGATATCAAATTCAATTTTACTATCGTTTCTGATGAGTTTCAGATCTAAAAACGGTATTTCGCCGTTTTCTTCGGTTTCCATTGTGAATTTGATCTTCGGATGAATATTGTTTATGTTTTGGAATGTATTCTCTAGTTCTTCTTTTGGTATTATTGCGAGTATATCGTCCACATACCGTACCCAAAATCTAGGCATCAAACCTGCTTGTTCAATTAGACTTTCTATATGAGCCATGAAAACCTCACTCATAAGCGGTGATAACGGACTGCCCATAGCTGTACCGGATGTCGTCTTGAAGTATCTGTTGCTGAACGTGAAGTAGTTTTCATGCATGCTTAACCGCGCCAATTTTACGTAACATTTAATCTTCTCTGTCCACTCCCTGCTATTATCAATGCTCAAGAGCCACTTTTCTAGTAAGTACAGCGCTTCTTTTATTGGGACGCTAGGAAATAAAGATTTGACATCAAAGGATACCATGATCTCATCCTGTTTCAAATCTCTCACTTCTTGGAACTTTTGGATCAACCCTGATGAATTTATTACTGTTTTATCACTTGCGGTTTTATTTAATTTTTTGATTTCCTTGGCTAGCCATTTTGATATGTTATATGTTGGAGAATTAGTGTCTGTTATTAATTCGCGTACATCATTGTTGTTTTTGTGGATTTTAGGTTGTATGCGGATGCGCGGAAGGGCTGGATTTGGCATTCTCAGATTTCTTGTATTTATGACTTTTCGGCATTCTTTTAAAATTTTATCAACTCTTTTTATACAGTCTGGCAGAGGGTTACTTCTAACTTCCATATAATTTCCATTTTTTAGACAATTCAACACCTTTTCGTCGTGCTCGGCTTTGTCCATTACTACAATAGTGTTACTTTTATCTGCTTTAAGGTACCTCACTTGTTTACTTTTTAATTGTTTGATAATTTTATGTTCTTCGGATTTATATACGAGTAATTTATTCTTTTTCGCCAACTCTTTCTTTACGTTGTTTCTAATATCTTCTTTGACTTCATTTTTAAGGTTCTTAATCCCCGTTTCTATGTCTATTATTATATCTTCTAGCGGATTACTTTTTGGCACAGCATACTTCAGTCCTTTATTAAGAAAGTTTAATTCCTCTTCACTGAAATCGCTCTTGGACTTATTGACTACCAAGTTAGGTATGATAAGTGGTTTACTTATTTGGCTATCCACGCTTATTTTTCCCCCATGCAAATTGTTGATTTTTTTGTTTAAAATGCTTCGTTTTCGCAATTTTTCACATAGAAAGGCAGTGTTAATTTTCCCCGTTGCTGTGACAATGTCTTCATTGTAGATTGTCATTTGCTTTGCCAATTCCAGGTGTACATTATAAGCATTGATTGTAACGGAATCTAATTTGCTGTAGAGGTATTTTACACTACCTTTTATTAAATTTTTTTCCACGAGCTTTTTTTGTTTATCAGATTTATCCAGGTGACTTCTCAAGAACACCATATGTGATTTTGGAGTAATGTTTTGTTTTAGACAGATTTTCAGGAACCTAATATCCTCTAAGATACCAGCAATTGATTTCTTCAATTGTAGTAACTTATTGTATATCGACTGCGACTTGGTTGTCATATTATATAATTTATATGTCGATTATTTTCCAATGTTTACTAATTAACACAAAAAAGATACACATTTATTTCCTTTATACATTGGATTATATTAAAAGAACTTCCGTAGAATAGCTATTTTCGACGCCTATTTGACGTCTTCTTCAGTACAATTGATCTTATTCTAGGTTCCTGAAATTTATACTTTTTACTTTTACCATAATCTTATCTCAACAGTTTTATTGCTTTATTACTTACATATTACTTAATTACTATTCGTCTCCTATAATTAGTCTTAGTAGGCTGGAATTGCAATTTCCTTCGTCTTCATTCAGCCGTAGGTGCGCAGGTACTCGGATTATCTCCATTGATTCGAGTGCGTCTAATTTCCTTGGGTTAATTACGTTTTTTATTACACATACATTGCTAATATCCATGGGATGGTTTTCTTCCACGATATGCTTTGCTATCGCTGACCTAATCTGCGTATTCGGGCATTTTGTTGCAACTATCGCTTCTCTGATATGCTCGTTATATCTTACCGGTATGGTTCGCTTGGTTTGTCCAACGTATATTTTGGAGCAGCTTCCACATGTAGCTTTGTATATCCCGCTCATTTCGTCCATCGTTTTCGGATCCTTACCAGATCCCAGCTGTGCTGTTGTTGTGAGATTACGACTCGAAGATACCATTTCAATTTTGTGCCTCTTGAGTATCTTGCTAATATTTCGCGAGTGTGCTGAGTATGTAACTGCTATCCTCTTGGGTGTTTCGACTAACGGTTGTAAGGTCGTAAGATTATTCCTTGACTGCTTTTGCGTTTTTCTTTTTATTATAGCTTCAATACATTCTTTGTCGTATCCGTTTATTTACTAGAAAAGTGGCTCTTGAGCATTGATAATAGCAGGGAGTGGACAGAGAAGATTAAATGTTACGTAAAATTGGCGCGGTTAAGCATGCATGAAAACTACTTCACGTTCAGCAACAGATACTTCAAGACGACATCCGGTACAGCTATGGGCAGTCCGTTATCACCGCTTATGAGTGAGGTTTTCATGGCTCATATAGAAAGTCTAATTGAACAAGCAGGTTTGATGCCTAGATTTTGGGTACGGTATGTGGACGATATACTCGCAATAATACCAAAAGAAGAACTAGAGAATACATTCCAAAACATAAACAATATTCATCCGAAGATCAAATTCACAATGGAAACCGAAGAAAACGGCGAAATACCGTTTTTAGATCTGAAACTCATCAGAAACGATAGTAAAATTGAATTTGATATCTATAGAAAACCTACTAGTACACAACGCACAATTACGAGCGACTCAGGGCATAGTTTTCAACATAAAATGGCAGCATACCATGCCATGATCCATCGTCTGGTAACAACGCCTTTGAACAGTGAAAGGTACAACAGCGAAAAAGAATACATCCTAAGTACGGCGAAAATAAACGGATACGACAAAGAATGTATTGAAGCTATAATAAAAAGAAAAACGCAAAAGCAGTCAAGGAATAATCTTACGACCTTACAACCGTTAGTCGAAACACCCAAGAGGATAGCAGTTACATACTCAGCACACTCGCGAAATATTAGCAAGATACTCAAGAGGCACAAAATTGAAATGGTATCTTCGAGTCGTAATCTCACAACAACAGCACAGCTGGGATCTGGTAAGGATCCGAAAACGATGGACGAAATGAGCGGGATATACAAAGCTACATGTGGAAGCTGCTCCAAAATATACGTTGGACAAACCAAGCGAACCATACCGGTAAGATATAACGAGCATATCAGAGAAGCGATAGTTGCAACAAAATGCCCGAATACGCAGATTAGGTCAGCGATAGCAAAGCATATCGTGGAAGAAAACCATCCCATGGATATTAGCAATGTATGTGTAATAAAAAACGTAATTAACCCAAGGAAATTAGACGCACTCGAATCAATGGAGATAATCCGAGTACCTGCGCACCTACGGCTGAATGAAGACGAAGGAAATTGCAATTCCAGCCTACTAAGACTAATTATAGGAGACGAATAGTAATTAAGTAATATGTAAGTAATAAAGCAATAAAACTGTTGAGATAAGATTATGGTAAAAGTAAAAAGTATAAATTTCAGGAACCTAGAATAAGATCAATTGTACTGAAGAAGACGTCAAATAGGCGTCGAAAATAGCTATTCTACGGAAGTTCTTTTAATATAATCCAATGTATAAAGGAAATAAATGTGTATCTTTTTTGTGTTAATTAGTAAACATTGGAAAATAATCGACATATAAATTATATAATATGACAACCAAGTCGCAGTCGATATACAATAAGTTACTACAATTGAAGAAATCAATTGCTGGTATCTTAGAGGATATTAGGTTCCTGAAAATCTGTCTAAAACAAAACATTACTCCAAAATCACATATGGTGTTCTTGAGAAGTCACCTGGATAAATCTGATAAACAAAAAAAGCTCGTGGAAAAAAATTTAATAAAAGGTAGTGTAAAATACCTCTACAGCAAATTAGATTCCGTTACAATCAATGCTTATAATGTACACCTGGAATTGGCAAAGCAAATGACAATCTACAATGAAGACATTGTCACAGCAACGGGGAAAATTAACACTGCCTTTCTATGTGAAAAATTGCGAAAACGAAGCATTTTAAACAAAAAAATCAACAATTTGCATGGGGGAAAAATAAGCGTGGATAGCCAAATAAGTAAACCACTTATCATACCTAACTTGGTAGTCAATAAGTCCAAGAGCGATTTCAGTGAAGAGGAATTAAACTTTCTTAATAAAGGACTGAAGTATGCTGTGCCAAAAAGTAATCCGCTAGAAGATATAATAATAGACATAGAAACGGGGATTAAGAACCTTAAAAATGAAGTCAAAGAAGATATTAGAAACAACGTAAAGAAAGAGTTGGCGAAAAAGAATAAATTACTCGTATATAAATCCGAAGAACATAAAATTATCAAACAATTAAAAAGTAAACAAGTGAGGTACCTTAAAGCAGATAAAAGTAACACTATTGTAGTAATGGACAAAGCCGAGCACGACGAAAAGGTGTTGAATTGTCTAAAAAATGGAAATTATATGGAAGTTAGAAGTAACCCTCTGCCAGACTGTATAAAAAGAGTTGATAAAATTTTAAAAGAATGCCGAAAAGTCATAAATACAAGAAATCTGAGAATGCCAAATCCAGCCCTTCCGCGCATCCGCATACAACCTAAAATCCACAAAAACAACAATGATGTACGCGAATTAATAACAGACACTAATTCTCCAACATATAACATATCAAAATGGCTAGCCAAGGAAATCAAAAAATTAAATAAAACCGCAAGTGATAAAACAGTAATAAATTCATCAGGGTTGATCCAAAAGGTCCAAGAAGTGAGAGATTTGAAACAGGATGAGATCATGGTATCCTTTGATGTCAAATCTTTATTTCCTAGCGTCCCAATAAAAGAAGCGCTGTACTTACTAGAAAAGTGGCTCTTGAGCATTGATAATAGCAGGGAGTGGACAGAGAAGATTAAATGTTACGTAAAATTGGCGCGGTTAAGCATGCATGAAAACTACTTCACGTTCAGCAACAGATACTTCAAGACGACATCCGGTACAGCTATGGGCAGTCCGTTATCACCGCTTATGAGTGAGGTTTTCATGGCTCATATAGAAAGTCTAATTGAACAAGCAGGTTTGATGCCTAGATTTTGGGTACGGTATGTGGACGATATACTCGCAATAATACCAAAAGAAGAACTAGAGAATACATTCCAAAACATAAACAATATTCATCCGAAGATCAAATTCACAATGGAAACCGAAGAAAACGGCGAAATACCGTTTTTAGATCTGAAACTCATCAGAAACGATAGTAAAATTGAATTTGATATCTATAGAAAACCTACTAGTACACAACGCACAATTACGAGCGACTCAGGGCATAGTTTTCAACATAAAATGGCAGCATACCATGCCATGATCCATCGTCTGGTAACAACGCCTTTGAACAGTGAAAGGTACAACAGCGAAAAAGAATACATCCTAAGTACGGCGAAAATAAACGGATACGACAAAGAATGTATTGAAGCTATAATAAAAAGAAAAACGCAAAAGCAGTCAAGGAATAATCTTACGACCTTACAACCGTTAGTCGAAACACCCAAGAGGATAGCAGTTACATACTCAGCACACTCGCGAAATATTAGCAAGATACTCAAGAGGCACAAAATTGAAATGGTATCTTCGAGTCGTAATCTCACAACAACAGCACAGCTGGGATCTGGTAAGGATCCGAAAACGATGGACGAAATGAGCGGGATATACAAAGCTACATGTGGAAGCTGCTCCAAAATATACGTTGGACAAACCAAGCGAACCATACCGGTAAGATATAACGAGCATATCAGAGAAGCGATAGTTGCAACAAAATGCCCGAATACGCAGATTAGGTCAGCGATAGCAAAGCATATCGTGGAAGAAAACCATCCCATGGATATTAGCAATGTATGTGTAATAAAAAACGTAATTAACCCAAGGAAATTAGACGCACTCGAATCAATGGAGATAATCCGAGTACCTGCGCACCTACGGCTGAATGAAGACGAAGGAAATTGCAATTCCAGCCTACTAAGACTAATTATAGGAGACGAATAGTAATTAAGTAATATGTAAGTAATAAAGCAATAAAACTGTTGAGATAAGATTATGGTAAAAGTAAAAAGTATAAATTTCAGGAACCTAGAATAAGATCAATTGTACTGAAGAAGACGTCAAATAGGCGTCGAAAATAGCTATTCTACGGAAGTTCTTTTAATATAATCCAATGTATAAAGGAAATAAATGTGTATCTTTTTTGTGTTAATTAGTAAACATTGGAAAATAATCGACATATAAATTATATAATATGACAACCAAGTCGCAGTCGATATACAATAAGTTACTACAATTGAAGAAATCAATTGCTGGTATCTTAGAGGATATTAGGTTCCTGAAAATCTGTCTAAAACAAAACATTACTCCAAAATCACATATGGTGTTCTTGAGAAGTCACCTGGATAAATCTGATAAACAAAAAAAGCTCGTGGAAAAAAATTTAATAAAAGGTAGTGTAAAATACCTCTACAGCAAATTAGATTCCGTTACAATCAATGCTTATAATGTACACCTGGAATTGGCAAAGCAAATGACAATCTACAATGAAGACATTGTCACAGCAACGGGGAAAATTAACACTGCCTTTCTATGTGAAAAATTGCGAAAACGAAGCATTTTAAACAAAAAAATCAACAATTTGCATGGGGGAAAAATAAGCGTGGATAGCCAAATAAGTAAACCACTTATCATACCTAACTTGGTAGTCAATAAGTCCAAGAGCGATTTCAGTGAAGAGGAATTAAACTTTCTTAATAAAGGACTGAAGTATGCTGTGCCAAAAAGTAATCCGCTAGAAGATATAATAATAGACATAGAAACGGGGATTAAGAACCTTAAAAATGAAGTCAAAGAAGATATTAGAAACAACGTAAAGAAAGAGTTGGCGAAAAAGAATAAATTACTCGTATATAAATCCGAAGAACATAAAATTATCAAACAATTAAAAAGTAAACAAGTGAGGTACCTTAAAGCAGATAAAAGTAACACTATTGTAGTAATGGACAAAGCCGAGCACGACGAAAAGGTGTTGAATTGTCTAAAAAATGGAAATTATATGGAAGTTAGAAGTAACCCTCTGCCAGACTGTATAAAAAGAGTTGATAAAATTTTAAAAGAATGCCGAAAAGTCATAAATACAAGAAATCTGAGAATGCCAAATCCAGCCCTTCCGCGCATCCGCATACAACCTAAAATCCACAAAAACAACAATGATGTACGCGAATTAATAACAGACACTAATTCTCCAACATATAACATATCAAAATGGCTAGCCAAGGAAATCAAAAAATTAAATAAAACCGCAAGTGATAAAACAGTAATAAATTCATCAGGGTTGATCCAAAAGGTCCAAGAAGTGAGAGATTTGAAACAGGATGAGATCATGGTATCCTTTGATGTCAAATCTTTATTTCCTAGCGTCCCAATAAAAGAAGCGCTGTACTTACTAGAAAAGTGGCTCTTGAGCATTGATAATAGCAGGGAGTGGACAGAGAAGATTAAATGTTACGTAAAATTGGCGCGGTTAAGCATGCATGAAAACTACTTCACGTTCAGCAACAGATACTTCAAGACGACATCCGGTACAGCTATGGGCAGTCCGTTATCACCGCTTATGAGTGAGGTTTTCATGGCTCATATAGAAAGTCTAATTGAACAAGCAGGTTTGATGCCTAGATTTTGGGTACGGTATGTGGACGATATACTCGCAATAATACCAAAAGAAGAACTAGAGAATACATTCCAAAACATAAACAATATTCATCCGAAGATCAAATTCACAATGGAAACCGAAGAAAACGGCGAAATACCGTTTTTAGATCTGAAACTCATCAGAAACGATAGTAAAATTGAATTTGATATCTATAGAAAACCTACTAGTACACAACGCACAATTACGAGCGACTCAGGGCATAGTTTTCAACATAAAATGGCAGCATACCATGCCATGATCCATCGTCTGGTAACAACGCCTTTGAACAGTGAAAGGTACAACAGCGAAAAAGAATACATCCTAAGTACGGCGAAAATAAACGGATACGACAAAGAATGTATTGAAGCTATAATAAAAAGAAAAACGCAAAAGCAGTCAAGGAATAATCTTACGACCTTACAACCGTTAGTCGAAACACCCAAGAGGATAGCAGTTACATACTCAGCACACTCGCGAAATATTAGCAAGATACTCAAGAGGCACAAAATTGAAATGGTATCTTCGAGTCGTAATCTCACAACAACAGCACAGCTGGGATCTGGTAAGGATCCGAAAACGATGGACGAAATGAGCGGGATATACAAAGCTACATGTGGAAGCTGCTCCAAAATATACGTTGGACAAACCAAGCGAACCATACCGGTAAGATATAACGAGCATATCAGAGAAGCGATAGTTGCAACAAAATGCCCGAATACGCAGATTAGGTCAGCGATAGCAAAGCATATCGTGGAAGAAAACCATCCCATGGATATTAGCAATGTATGTGTAATAAAAAACGTAATTAACCCAAGGAAATTAGACGCACTCGAATCAATGGAGATAATCCGAGTACCTGCGCACCTACGGCTGAATGAAGACGAAGGAAATTGCAATTCCAGCCTACTAAGACTAATTATAGGAGACGAATAGTAATTAAGTAATATGTAAGTAATAAAGCAATAAAACTGTTGAGATAAGATTATGGTAAAAGTAAAAAGTATAAATTTCAGGAACCTAGAATAAGATCAATTGTACTGAAGAAGACGTCAAATAGGCGTCGAAAATAGCTATTCTACGGAAGTTCTTTTAATATAATCCAATGTATAAAGGAAATAAATGTGTATCTTTTTTGTGTTAATAAATTAACTTGCCTGAAAAATTTATAATTTCAAGTTTCATCGGAATCTGTTGAGAAACTTGGCTGCTAGAGAACTATAGCAACAACAAAAAAATTTAAGTCACCCCCTGTATAGGGAGACTCCCCTTACACCTTACACCTTAAAATATGTTCTTGCACTGCAAATTTCGAGAGGCACCACTTTTGACCTACGTAGAAAATTTCTTCATTCTAGCTCATGTTGTTTGCGAGAAAACTTGTTGTGACGCACGAACAAACCGACGGACGAACGGACAGACAGACAAGTTGCGACTTTATAATTTTTCAGGGTATTGTAAAAATATTTTACAATATCCTTAAAATGGTCTGCTTTATAAATACTTCCAGTTTAAGTCAATTAAAACGTTTCCATGAAAAATATTTATTATTTCAGTTGCTACTAAAAAAGCGCTTTAGACTTACTTTCTGACCTTTGGGGCCGCCATTTTGAATGCATGCATTTGATTTTGGATTACACATCAATCAATGTGCCAAATCTTGTGCAAATCGGAGTTTCATACTAGACAGGGCAAAAGTATTCAATTTTTTATGAAAATCGCAGCTAAAAATATTAGGTTTTAAATTTTCGACTTTTTTATGTTTCATTCGATTTTAATAATTTCGCACAATGCTCGTGCGATCTGCACTTCACACGTCGTCAATTCCTACGTGTGCCTCCAGGCAATGCTTAAACATCGGTATAAGGGGCACACCAAATGCTATGAAGTACTTTCCTGTTAGTCTAGTCCGATTCGTGAACAGTTCTCAGAGATAAAAAAAATATTATAATACGACGCAGTAAAAAAAACTGAGTTGATAAAAACTAGCTGTATTTAAGTATCTCGACGTTAGGGTCTAAAATGCCCTAAGATACTGCATTTTCAATCCTCCGGACTTATCATTAAATTGAATTTATTAGATGTTCCTCAAGTCTTTTCTTAAAAACTAATAATGAGTTTACGTTTTTCACTGTTTCTGGAATATTGTTGTATATACGCAGAGCATAATTTGTTGCATCGTTCTTTAGCCGATCAGTTCTAGCGTAAGGTATTACGAAATTGTTGGCATTTCTTGAATTATATGGATTTATTTGTGATACTTTTATAAAGGGGCTTCGTTCCGATTCACTGGAAATTAGACATTTAAAGATAAACTTCGCTTTCTCCATAGGAATGATTTGACTGAAGGTGAGTGCATTGATGCGTTGATACATTAGTCTTGTTGGAGTGAGAATCGGAAGGTTTAGAATATTTTTATAGGCTTTAGTTAGTATCCTGGGTATAATATTAAGGTTTTGCTTTGACGATTGACTCCAAATGACCACCGCATAATGTAGCTTTGTCAGTACAAATGCATTTAATACAAGTTTCTTTATATATATTGGTGCTAGTTGTCTCCTCAAATTATTTATGTATGGCAACCATGTCAAACGATGATCTATGGTAAGACCGAGATATTTAATTTCAAACACTCTGCAAGTTTTCGCCGTTAATTTTTAGATCAACTTCTATGTCTTCCTTATTCTTCTGTTTAAAAATAATGTATTTTGTCTTTGTAGTATTCAATGCTAGATTGTTTTCGATAAGCCATGAACGATATTTATCTAGATCCTCTTTGACGATATTCTCCATGGCAACTTTATCATGTCCTGAATAAAGAAGTACTGTATCATCAACATCTAATGTGTGGTGAGCTTTCAGTTTATAGATATTCAAATGATTGATGTATAGCAAAAACAAGGTTGGTCCAAGTATGGATCCATGAGGAACCCCCGATTTCATAGGTGCTAGATTGCTCAAGACGTTATTAACTGATGTTCTTTGGAATCTTCCTTCCAAATAACTTTTAAAAAGCCGTTTCGGTGTTCCTTGTATACCACACGATTCAAGTTTTTGAAGTAACAGGCAATGATCAACCGTATCAAAAGCTATAACATAATCTCCTTTATCAAGATGTAACGTGAGACAGACAGAAAGTAACGCATCGAAAGTACTCTTGTTCTTTTGAAAGCAAGAAAGATTTTAAACGATTATTTACAAGTTTTTCGAATATTTTACTAAAGGCGGTCAAAAGTGCAACAGGGCGGTAATTATTCGGGTCCAGATGATCTCCTCCTTTGAATATTGGAATTATTTTTGCCAGTTTCTCTTCGTCCGGAAATGTCCCATTTCTAATATGCTCGTTTATAAAATTTGCCAGTGGTTCAGCTATCTCCTCTTTGACTAGAATAATTTCATGTGTGGCGATGTTGCCAATACCTGGTGCTGCAGTTTTTTTTCAAGTTTGCGATTGTATTTAATACTTCTCTTTTAGTCGTTTGATGAATGTGAAAGATGGACTTAGGTGGGCTATTTATGATATTGAAATAGCTAGTTGACTTGTCACCAAGCTCCCTGGTAATTTTTTCACCAATTGTTGAAAAAAGGTGATTTAGCGAGTTTGCTGTTCCACATGGGCGTGCTGCATTGTTAGAGTCCATGCCAAAAAATTCAGCATTTGATGACATGATCCAGGGTGACGAATTATCTTTTACTTCATTTATTATTTTCCATATTTCGTGTGAGTAGTCCGCCGCTGTTTCCAATCTTCTGGAGTAATATGAAAATTTAGCTTCTTTTATGAGACGTTTTGATTCTTTTAGGGCTTGGTTATACAGATGTTTAAGTGTTTGATTTTCAGCGTTCTTTTTGTATTTTTTATAAGCCTTCCTTTTGTTAATCCCAGCCTCAATAACTTTCTTTGTTATCCATGTATGTTGTCGACATCTGATCTCTTTCTCAATGGTAGAATCATGCTTGGAGTCTGTAATCATATGTTTGAGCTCCATAAGGTTTTCAGGTTTTCGGTTTGTTTGATTTGAAAAGATCCTTGTCTAAATATCTGAATATTTTGTGAGTAGGTTTTTGCTTACTGAGGCTTTGACCATGGGTGACAATTTTTAGGACACGATGATCTAACTCCGGCCAGTCTGCAAGTGTGAATTTAATGTTTTCTGCAATTTTTTTATCATTTGTTGCTATGTGATCTAGGCAGGTACTAGAAGTCGGGTGAGTAATTTTGTCCTTATTGACAATGACCGCTCCGTTTGTTTCCAGGGTATCCTTGTACATCCTCGATTCTGGAGATTCTGCAATCAGGTCTATGTTTGTGTCAGCAACTGTGATTAGATTTTTTTCAGTAGAGTATATTGCATCTATTACTGTGCAGAAGTCCTGCGCATTGAGACGATTGGGATAATAGTAAGTACCGATTTTTAGTTTTTACCTGCTCGGTTATTTCAATTATTATTATTATATATGACAGATATTACTCTCTTTGTTACGAAATTAATTGTATTTTTTATATAAATTGCTGCACCTCTGCCTCTTCTGGGCCTGCAGGAGAAAACGGAGCTATATTCCGGAATATTGTAATACTTTGCTTCTTCAGGATAGATCCATACTTCGTTTAGTATAATTAGATCCGTTTCAGGATTTTGCTGCAGATAAATTTTGTATATCACTCAGCTTGTGTCGTAAACTTCTTATATTGTAATAAAAGATAGTTAATTTGTCGCTTGATTGGATTTTGGGATTAACAGTCATCATCAAAATTATAGTCAGTACTCCTCCTAGCAATTACAATCCTTCTTTGATACTTTGGGCATTCTCACAAGTTTGCTTTTTGCGAGTGATTAGTATTCTTATTATTACCCATATAATTGTAACACTTCTCGTGTGTGTTTTTGCATTCCTTGAGCTCATGCTTTCCTCCAAATTTCACACAGATTTGTTCTCCTTCGCATTTTAACGTCTTATGGTTATATTCTTGGCACTTAAAGCATCTCGTAACGTCTTCCTTCACAAAATATGACCCAGAATCAATGTTGACGTATTTATTAGCTAATATTTTAAACATGCTTCCATTTACCTCAATAATGTGTAACCATTTTCCGTTTTTTGTCTGTCTGGCATGAATGAGCTCAATTTTTTGTCTATTCCCAACAGCAGGGTTTAGCGCCTGTATTTCGTTTTGTAGTTCCTCATTTGTAAATTGATTATCCAGCCCATTTATATCCAGTCTGGGTCGACGCATTTTTGTCTCGGTAATGTCGTACTCATCCTGCATGTTATCCATGGTTAATCGGTATAGCTCAGACGCGTTCGCATTGGTCGTTGTTTCAATTATCGCCCCACCGTTGCGATTAGGCCGTAGCAGTTGAAGAGGAATCTTGCAATTTGACGGTCTTATCCTAGACATAAAATCGGCAAGCGTTTTATGTGATGATGTATGCTTTTTTGGCTTGATTAAAAAAAAGTTATTCCTCGTGGGATTTTTGATGTAACAGCTTACACGTGGGGTACAACCATATAACATCACCTGATATCTCCTTGATGGTCTTGAATCTCTCTTCCGTCATCTTAATACATTTCAAGTGAAACCACTTGAAACACATCCCACCACAGCCTATCGCTGAGTGAGCATCTTCTACATGTTTCCTACATTTACCACCTTTCTCCTTCGAAGTCGTTGAGGCCATTACTGGATTCATTACCCGCGATAGTATTTAAATTTATATATATTTCCTCGGTTGCAATTATTTGTTCTCTCCAATTTCACTTCACGAATGATCTTTGAATTTTCTTTTTATTAATTTATTAATTTTTAAAATAAACAAAAAAACTTTATCAAAAAAATTAACAATACTTAACAATAAAATGTAAAATTAACAAACTTTCACGCTACTACACGAGAATCCCTCTCCTCGTACTACACGAGAATCTCTCTCCTCGTAGACTGAAGGCAATAAATATAAAAGATAGGAAACAAAAAACAACCGTTAATTTATTGTTCGAGCAAAAAATGTAAAAAAGGCTGCACTTAGCTCTAACAACTTATCCTTAAGTTTTTTGAAACGTCCAGTGTAGCTCCCTCCACACTTCACTTCACAAATCGCAATTTAATTCAAAGTAATTACCACTCCGAACAATTTCACTTCACGAACGACTTTTCTTCGTGTAGTTTGATTATATGTCACAATGACTTTTTTCTATCTTAAAACCATGTTTCATATACATCGGATCAAAATTGCGACTTATAGAAGCCTTTGAAGTTTTGAGCTTCAACTGGCCGCCATTTTGGTTTTTGCGACTTGACCTCCAGTTTTTTTTAACATAATTCTTTATATACTTATAGTTTCAATAACATCGGTTGAAAGCTTTGGTCACAACTACAACACCAAAATTTTGTACGTTTTTCGACTTTTGAGCGGATATGATATATATATATATATATATATATATATATATATATATATATATATATATATACTCTCTATACTCTCCGTAATAGGTAAAATTCTCTATATATATATATATATATATATATATATATATATATATATATATATATATACATATATATATATATATATATATATATATATATATATATATACATATATATACATATATATATATATATATATATATATATATATATATATATATATATATAAATATATATATATAATATATATATATATATATATATAAATATATATATATATAAATATATATAATATATATATATATATATATATATATATATATATATATATATATAAATATATATATATATAATATATATATATATATATATATATATATATATATATATATATATATATATATATATATATATATATATATATATACATATATATATATATATATACATATATATATATATATATATATATATATATATATATATATATATATATATATATATATATATATATATATATGTCGCAATTGTTTTCACAACAATGAAAAACATCAACAAAACGAATTTACTCGAAACCACGAGAACCCAACAAGCATGACCAACATCTGAAAATGAGTCACTGCTCCATTCATTCACTGCTGGAATGTTCCCGCTAATTCACCAATGTACGAGAACTGAGTTGAATGATTAGAGACCCTATATAAAGGCGAGCTGAACGAATGGGGAAATCATTCATTCAACCGCGATAAGAACTGCGATAGTGTGTGAGAAGCGATATTGTTCGTAATAGTTAAGTGATTTAGAAGACAATTGCGATAAGAAATTTATGGACAAGTGTTAGATTTTTAATAGTGAAAATTAAAATTAGTGAAAGTGTTAAATTGTTTATTGTGCATTTTTGTAATTAAATAAACTCTTTTAACTTAAATTAAAAGAAATTGCGTTTTCACTTTCCCGGAACATTAAAATTATTGGCCGCGAACCAAGAACACGCGACAGTGGTGTCGAGAAGTGAGATTAAAATTTTGAAAGTGAAAATTTGAACATTTTTATAGTGCACAATAGTAAAATTTAAAGAAACACTGAAAATGCCACGAAGCCTAAACTTAAAAATTAATGAATTGACCGTGTCGGAGCTTAAGGAAGAGTTGAAACAGCGAAACCTGGCTACGCAAGGTACAAAAGCCACTCTGATTGCACGCTTGCGTGACGCAATTGAATCGGAAGGCGCGTATCTGGATTCGGGTGAGCCCTCAGATGCAGAAAAAGGCGCAGAAGGTGGTGAAGCAGAAACATCAAAACCAAAGGAACCAGAAAATGCGCTGATGCAAATGTTGATGCTGATGCAGCAAGAGTTGCGACAACAGTCATCTAATTTAACTGCGAAGCTCAATGAACAAGCGATCGAAATCAAGGCGGACATCACACAGAAGCTGGAGAAACTGTCAACCGAAATAAAAGCGGAGCTCAGTCATCTGAACAAACAAATTAAAGGCGTCGAGGAAAGGTTGACCAGGTCGAGGAAAAGGTTTACCAGGTCGAGGAAAAGGTCAGCCAGGTCGAGGGAAAGGTCAGCCAGGTCGAAGAGAGAATGAACCACGAGATGGAAAAAGTGAAAAAAGAATTGGAAGCAGCGAAGGCAGTAGTAACCACTTCACCAGCCCCGCTTATAACCGCAGCGCAAAGCACATCCAGAAATGTGCAAGCACCAATATTCGATGGGCAAACGGTCTGGAGTATTTACAAGACCCAGTTTGAAGCTGCCGCTAGGGCAAATCACTGGAATGAGCAGGAACGAGCAACTGCGCTGATTCTTGCTCTAAGAGGCTCAGCTGCCGAGCTTTTGCAGACGATCCCCGTTGAATCGCAATCAAACTCGAATGCTATAATGAATGCGCTCGACATGCGTTATGGAGACGATCATCTAAAGCAGATTTATCGGTCACAGCTAAGGCATCGGGTGCAGAAGTCTGGTGAAACCCTACAGCAGCTAGCCCAAGACATTGAGCGACTAGCACTTTTGGCTTACCCAGCCTACGACCCAGAACATCGAGATGATGCAGCGACAGAAGCATTCATCCGCGCACTAAAGGACCCGGAATTGCAACAAGCCGTGCGTTTAGCCCAAAAGCAAACGGTTAAGGACGCATTGGCTTACAGTCTGAACTTTGAGGCAGCGAAAAATGTGAATCGTACCACTGCCCGGGTTCGTGAGGTAGTGACAGACGAGTGCAGGTGTGAACGCGTGGAAATTGAGCGAGACCCGCATGTAAATGGTGCGCCTAGATGCTGGTATTGCGGAGAGAGGGGCACCCGCAAAGAGACTGCAAGAAGCGAAGAAAACCGAGCTATTGTCCAGGGTGTGCAGCTAGGAGGAGATCCAGACCGAGTTAGGAGCCCAGAATGGAAGCCCTTCAAACAGAGGGGTCGAGAAACATGTAAGAGCCAACTTCGTGGGGCAGAGGTTGGCTAGGAGGATCGACGTCCCCAGCACCACCATCACCGTGTCAAGACTACATCGTGGAGAAGCGGACTTATGGCTTCCGGGTCAAATTGACGGAGAACACTGCACCATAACAATCGACACTGGTGCAACCCGATCGATTATCCGACCAGACCTAGTTAGACAGCAACAACTTCACAAGGGCAGAATTTTCTCACTACGGACAGGTACGGGAGAAATTGCACATGTTCATGGAGAGGTCAACCTCCAGATACTGTTGGGAGACCTTGTGTTCCGACATAATTTTCTGGTCGCGAACATTATGGATGACTGCATTCTCGGAATGGATTTTCTGCGACCACATGGAATCACATTGGATTTGGGCAAACGTGTATTGAAATGGCAGAATGTCGAAGTACTGATGGAGGATCCCAGCGTCCAAATTCCCAAGATGAATGTAGTGGTATGTACTGACACTGATGTACCGAATTCTTCCGAAAGCATTGTATGGGCCAAGCTTGATGGTGATTCTGGAGACCACCGATCTTATCTGATAGAGCCAACGAAGACATCCGCATTGCGCAGTTTGATTGTAGGACGAAGCCTTGTAAGAAGCAAGTCAAATTGCCAGTGCAGCTATTCAAACGAGCCTCAGATCTGATCACCAAGTACAGTGGCATCTTCTCAACAAGCCCGGATGACCAAGGCCGAACGAGTTTGGTAACTCACGTCATAGATACACAGGGAGCCAAGCCGATTCGACAAGCACCAAGACGTCTCCCTATAGCCAAACAAGGAGAAGTGAGCGCGCTGATCTCGGACATGGAAAAACAAGGCGTTATTGAACCTTCTGTCAGCCCATGGGCCGCGCCTGTAGTTCTAGTAAAGAAAAAGGATGGTAGCACTCGCTTTTGTGTCGACTATAGGCAGCTTAACGACGTCACTAAGAAAGATAGTTACCCGCTCCCACGCATCGATGACATCATGGACACTTTAGCCGACGCAAAATGGTTTTCTACACTCGATCTCAAGAGTGGCTACTGGCAGGTAGAAATTGACAAGAAGGACCGAGAGAAGACCGCATTTTCAGTTGGGACCGGATTGTGGCAATTTGTGGTGATGCCGTTTGGGCTTTGCAATGCTCCAGCCACTTTCGAACGCTTGATGGAATACGTGCTACGTGGTCTAACCTGGAAAACCTGCTTGGTGTACCTAGATGACATCATCGTCATCGGGAGAACGTTCGAAGAGCATGTGCGGAACTTAGAAGAGGTTTTCTCCCGATTGCGACTGGCAAATTTGAAACTTAGTCCCGATAAGTGTACCCTTTTCGCAGCTGAAGTAAAATACCTGGGACACGTCGTATCAGCAGAAGGGGTCAAAACAGATCCTGAGAAAATTGAAGCCGTGAAAAGCTGGCCAACACCAAACAACAAGCGCCAACTACAAAGTTTTCTGGGTCTGGCAACCTACTATCGAAGATTCGTCAAAGACTTTGCCAAAATAGCTAAGTGTCTCCATCAGCTAACCGAGAACAATCGTCCGTATGTCTGGAATGAACAATGCCAAACAGCCTTCGAGACCCTGAAGGAAAAGCTGTGTGAATCACCCGTGCTGGCGTATCCGAAACCCGGAAAAATGTTTGTAGTTGACACCGATGCAAGCAATGGCGGTATTGGAGCTGTACTCTCCCAGCAGATCAATGGCGAAGAAAGAGTCCTCTCTTATTACAGTCGAGTTCTCTCAAAAAGTGAGAGGAATTACTGCGTGACCAGGAAGGAGCTTTTGGCTATAATAGAGGCCACCAAGCAGTTCCACAAGTACCTTATATGGCCAGAAATTTGTTCTTCGAACGGACCATGCATCGCTGAGATGGCTACTTAACTTCAAAAACCCCGAGGGACAAGTTGCGAGATGGATCGAAAGATTGCAGTCATACGAGTACGACTACGAAATTGTTCATCGAAAGGGCGGAGTTCATGGAAATGCTGACGCCCTATCTCGTCGCCCATGTCCAGCTAACTGCAAGCATTGCCGACAGATTGAGGAAAAGGAACCGCCCGTTGACCTGCGATTGATAACGGCCGAATTCGATGAAGGTTGGTCATCAGAGGAGATTCGAAATGCCCAGTTAGCCGATGAAGACATCGGACCATTGCTCGTATGGAAGGAGACGACTGGGCGGCCTGAGTGGAAGGACGTTTCAACGCATGGCACAACCCTGAAAAGCTATTGGGCACAATGGAACTCCCTTCAAGTGGAGGGTGGCGTACTCAAGCGGAAATGGGAAACGACGGATGGCAGCTCCTATAGGATGCAAACTATACTACCCAAAAGCCGAATCCACGATGTGGTTAAGGAAATGCATGAAGGATCCTCGGGAGGCCACCTTGGTGTTAACAAGACCTTAGCAAAATTGCGGGAAAGGTTTTACTGGCTCCACGCTCGAGAAGACGTAGAGGACTGGTGTCGGAGATGCACAATTTGCGCTTCCGTCAAAGGTCCAAAGCGACGACTGAGAGGACAAATGCAAATCTATAACGTGGGGGTACCGTTTGAAAGGATTGCTGTTGACATCGCAAGACCCTTTCCTGAATCTGAATGGGGAAATCGATACACGCTGGTCGTAGCTGATTATTTCAGCAAGTGGCCCGAGGTCTACCCCATTCCCAACCAGGAAGCAACTACTGTAGCCGAACAGCTAGTGTTAAATTGGGTCAGTAGGTACGGCGTGCCTTGCGAACTACATTCGGATCAAGGCCAAAACTTTGAGTCACTAGTTTTTGGCGAAATGTGCGAGCTGCTCGGAATACGGAAAACGAGGACAACACCGCTGCATCCCCAATCCGATGGAATGGTCGAACGTTTCAACGGCACGCTCAATAAACACCTGGCCAAGATGGTTGACGAGAACCAAAGGGGCTGGGACCGACACATCCCACTATTTTTGATGGGTTACAGAGCTGCCGAACATGCATCGACGGGCCAAGCCCCAGCCAAAGTCATTTTTGGAAAGTCTATTCGTCTGCCAGCCTATATAAAGTTCGGGACGCCCCCTGAGAAACCCCAAACGATCTCGGAGTACGCAAGTGAGCTAAGACAACGGTTGAACCAGATACATCGGACAGTGCGAAATCACCTCGAATTGGCTACTGACCGCATGAAGACCAGGTATGATCTAAAGGCAAATTCTACTGGCTTCCAGCAAGATGACTTGATGTGGCTATATGAACCGCAACGGCGAAAGGGTAGGTCTCCAAAGTTGCAACATAATTGGGAGGGACCATACCGAGTTACAAAGCGAATCAACGACGTCGTATACCGAATACAGGAGCATCGTAAGCCGAGAGCTAAAATGAAAATCGTGCATCTGGACCGTCTTGCCCCATATTACATCCAGGAAGAATTGACTACAACTGGCGACACATCTTTTCGGGGCGAAAAGAACTGAGGTGGGGGCAGTGTTACATGTACAAATAATTCTGCGAGTTACTGTCGCAATTGTTTTCACAACAATGAAAAACATCAAAAAAATGAATTTACTCGAAACCACGAGAACCCAACAAGCATAAACAACATTTGAAAGTGAGTCACTGGTCCATTCATTCACTGCTGGAATGTTCCCGCTAATTCACCAATGTACGAGAACTGAGTTGAATGATTAGAGACCCTATATAAAAGCGAGCTGAACGAATGGGGGAATCATTCATTCAACCGCGATAAGAACTGCGATAGTGTGTGGGAAGCGATATTGTTCGTAATAGTGAAGTGATTTAGAAGACAATTGCGATAAGAAATTTATGGACAAGTGTTAGATTTTTAATAGTGAAAATTAAAATTAGTGAAAGTGTTAAATTGTTTATTGTGCATTTTTGTAATTAAATAAACTCTTTTAACTTAAATTAAAAGAAATTGCGTTTTCACTTTCCCGGAACATTAAAATTATTGGCCGCGAACCAAGAACACGCGGCAATATGTATATATGTATATATATATCTACCCGATATATATATATATATATATATATAAATATATATAGATATATATTTATATATATATATATATATATATATATATATATGTATATATGTTTATATAGATATATATATATATATATATATATATATATATATATATATATATATGTATATATATATCGGGTACTCTCCACAATAGGTAAAATTTTCGAGAGAAAAATCTATCATGAAATTGAGGTCTTGAACACACAGATAGAAATTGTTCGGGATAGTCTTTTGTTTATTCAGGCTGGTATGTTGCATTCCTTCATTCTTGAACCGGAACAGTTGGTTGAGGAACTCAGAAACATTAAAAATAAAGTTGATTTAGCTATCAACCCTCTAATTGGTAATTATAAAAGCATAACCCAAGATTTAGAACTTTCAGCGTATATAAAACAGAAGAATATTTGAGTAATAATAACTCTTGACGAGGCCACTCGTCAACATTATGAATTATATGAAATAATTGTATTTCCATATGTTAGAAGTAATGTCCTCCTAACTATCAACAACCTTAAGAAATATTTTATTGTAAATAAAGATAGAAGTTAGAGATATCAATTCATCATGTATTTTTTTTTGCTTTTTTTTATGTTCACTCATAACGTTTAAACGGATAGATAGAAGAGTCGTGTTTTTGGCAAATGATACGTCTTTCTTCCTGTTAGGTCCCGTTTAAAGGATAAAAAATTAAAATAACGGTAAAGGACTTTTACCGTTAAAACTAAAAAATTCGCGACTTTTACCCCGATTTTTCAGCATAACTGATCGAAACGTGTAAGTATTTTGATTGTAGAGGTTTTAAATGAAGGACAACATATTGATCTAAAATGTATCGGAAGAGATTTGTAATCCTTCCAAGGACTCTGTAGATGTTAACAGTTCAATACATTGGATTCGAGAAATTGAATTTAAATAATCTTTCGTACGAAAAGTGCCTATTAGTTGACACTCTTCAAGGATTTGATGGAGATACCGAGGCCTTTGGTGTCGGATAATGAAAATGATCGGTATCCTTAATTTTCTGCGTAAACACATTTTAGTCAATCATTTCTACCGGAAATAACCAATAAATTACTACTAAATGTGGCATAAATACATTTCAACAATAGTTAGAGGGAACATTTCAGGATGCTTTTCTCATCCGCATTCATTCTTTGTTTATGGATGAGCTTAGTAAAGGATCCTTCTTACATCCTTAGACGTAAACGTTACATATAGGATTAATAAAATTGCTCGGGGAAATAATAAGGATTGAGTGATTGCAAATTATAGAGTTGATTCGTTACTTTCTAGTTAATATTATACATTATAACATACGAGCATGCCCAGAAAACTAAAATTAGTAATTTTCATACTAAAGACCGGCGAGAATCGCAACGTGAAAAGATATACTTTTCCTTCTATAACTGATCATAACATTTCAGATGTAGATGTAAATGCATAGCCGAGTTTTCATTGAACTATAAGAATTTTCTTGAAACTTTCATGAAAATTGGGTGCCATAGTTAACTGAAAACGAAGTCGATGGATATCGAATAAACGTGAACGAGTGATACTGTTATGCTATATAGAAATGTCGACAATTGTTTAAGAATTCGCACTCCGCCAAGTGTTATACGGTCAAGCACATACGCCCATTGTCATCAAAACATGTACTTGTCGACCAACGGCAAGCGAAAAGACTTCATAATTCGCTGTACATAAGCCATAACATTAGCGACGACGACGACTATGTACATGAGAAGCTTCGGGGTGTGCTTCCAGCGGAGTGACACTGTGAAGAGAACAGAAAAGCTAAACAAAAGCTTTTCCTTGCCTGATTTCTCCAATTCCGCCAATTCGCCGCAAAGTTTCACCATGCGAGCAAGTGAGACGGAGCGCGGAGG
>OZ017738.1:226851295-227053795 GCA_963969285.1 Odontomyia ornata | reverse complement strand
CTTAGTTCATGCGGCAGCTTCCATTGAGATGATTGAGCTTTGGTTTCCACGTCATAACCATAAACCCACGATTCGTCACCAGTTATGACCCTCTGGAGCAAATTTGGTTCGTCATGGACAGAGTTTAACATCTCATTAGCAATGTTCATGCGTTGCTGTTTTTGGTCGCAATTGAGCAATTTTGGTACGAATTTTGCGGCGACCCGTCTCATGCCCAAATCGTTGATAAAAATCGAATGGCACGAGCCAATCGATATGTTTAGGTCCTCAGCAACTTCTCTAACGGTGATTCGACGATTGGCCAATACCATTTTCTCCACTTCATTAATTTTTTCGTCTGTTGTTGAAGTGCTCGGGCGTCCGGCACGCTCTTCGTCGATCACATCTTCTCGGCCTTCTAAAAACATTTTGTACCACCGATAAACGTTGCTTCGGTCCAAGGTAGCTTCTCCGTATGCCACAGTCAACATTCGGAATGCATCCGCGCACTTAATTTCGTTTTTCACACAAAATTTGATACACGTTCTTTGATCCATTTTTTTGAATAAGTAAAAGTCGAAGACGATTAAAAACACGTGCAAGTAAAGCAGCTATCACCAATTAAGTGAACATTCAAAATGGCCGAGCTTGTCGGCATAAGTGACAGACATGAGTACCAGCATAACGCCACAAAAAAATCGAAATTCGAATATACGTAGCCCGCGAAAATTCAAAATTCGCGATACTTTTTGAACACACCTCGTATATATATATATATATATATATATATATATATATATATATATATATATATATATATATATATATATATATATATATATATATATATATATATTGTTACATGTACAAATAATTCTGCGAGCTACTGTCGCAATTGTTTTCACAACAATGAAGAACATCAACAAAACGAATTTACTCGAAACCACGAGAACCCAACAAGCATGAACAACATCTGAAAGTGAGTCACTGCTCCATTCATTCACTGCTGGAATGTTCCCGCTAATTCACCAATGTACGAGAACTGAGTTGAATGATTAGAGACCCTATATAAAGGCGAGCTGAATGAATGGGGGTATCATTCATTCAACCGCGATAAGAACTGCGATAGTGTGTGGGAAGCGATATTGTTCGAGTAATAGAAAAGTGATTTTCGTAATAGTGAAGTGATTTAGAAGACAATTGCGATAAGAAATTTATGGACAAGTGTTAGATTTTTAATAGTGAAAATTAAAATTATTGAAAGTGTTAAATTGCTTATTGAGTATTTTTGTAATTAAATAAACTCTTTAAACTCTTTTTGCGAACACGCGACAGTGGTGTCAAGAAGTAAGAAAAAAAATTTTGGAAGTGAAATCGATTAAACTTTTTTGAAGTGCACAATAGTGAGAATTAACGTGGAAACTGGTGGAAAAATTGCCGAAACAATAAAAATGCCAGGAAACTTACATCTAACGAAGGTTAGGTAGAGGGGAAAAAAAAGAGCATATCGGACCTCAAAGAGGAGTTGGAACAGCGAAATCTGGCCACGCAAGGTACAAAGGACATACTGATTGCACGCTTGCGTGACGCGATTGAATCGGAAGGTGCGTATCTGGATTCGGGTGAGCCTACAGATACAGAAAAAGGCGCAGAAGGTGGTGAAGCCGAAACACCAAAACCAAAGGAACCAGAAAATGCGCTGATGCAAATGTTGATGCTGATGCAGCAAGAGCAGCGACAACAGTCATCCAATTTAACTGCGAAGCTCAATGAACAGTCGTCCAATTTAACTACGAAGCTAGATGAACAATCAGCGAAGTTAAATGAACAATCAGCAAAAATGGACCAACAAGCGATCGAAATCAAGGCGGATTTGCAAAAACAGTCAACCGAAATAAAAGCGGAGCTCAGTAGTCTCAGCAGCCAAACTAAATGTGTCGAGGAAAAGGTATACCAGGTCGAGGAGAGAATCAACCTTGAGATCAGCCAGGTCGAGGAGAGAATCAACCATGAGATGGAAAAAGTGAAAAAAGACTTGGAAGCAGCGAAGGCAGTAGTAACCGCCTCACCAGCCCCACTTATAACCGCAGCGCAAAGCTCATCTAGAAATGTGCAAGCACCAATATTCGACGGGCAAACGGTCTGGACTCTTTACAAAACCCAGTTTGAAGCAGCCGCTCGCATAAATCAATGGAATGAGCAGGAACGAGCAACTGCATTGATTCTTGCTCTAAGAGGCCCAGCTGCTCGACATGCGTTATGGAGACGATCATCTAAAGCAGATTTATCGGTCACAGCTAAGGCATCGGGTGCAGAAGTCTACACAGCAGCTAGCCCAAGACATTGAGCGACTAGCACTTTTGGCTTACCAGGCCTACGACCCAGAACATCGAGATGATGCAGCGACAGAAGCATTCATCAGCGCACTAAAGGACCCGGAATTGCAACAAGCCGTGCGTTTAGCCCAAAAGCAAACGGTTAAGGATGCATTGGCTTACAGTTTGAACTTTGAGGCAGCGAAAAATGTGAATCGTACCACAGCCCGGGTCCGTGAGGTAGTGGCAAACGAGTGCAGGTGTGAGCGCGTGGAAATTGAGCGAGACCCGCATGTAAATGGTGCGCCTAGATGCTGGAATTGCGGAGAGAAGGGGCACCTGCAAAGAGACTGCAAGAAGCGAAGAAAACCGAGCTATTGTCCAGGGTGTGCAGCTAGGAGGAGATCCAGACCGAGTCAGGAGCCCAGAATGGAAGCCCTTCAAACAGAGGGGTCGGGAAACATGTAAGAGCCAACTTCGTGGGGCAGAGGTTGGCTAGGAGGATCGACGTCCCCAGCACCACCATCATCGTGTCAAGACTACATCGTGGAGAAGCGGACTTATGCCTTCCGGGTCAAGTTGACGGAGAACACTGCACCATAACAATCGACACTGGTGCAACCCGATCGATTATCCGACCAGACCTAGTTAGACAGCAACAACTTCACAAGGGCAGAATTTTCTCACTACGGACAGCTACGGGAGAAACTGCACCTGTCCATGGAGAGGTCAACCTCCAGATACAGTTGGGAGACCTTGTGTTCCGACATAATTTTCTGGTCGCAAACATTATGGATGACTGCATTCTCGGAATGGATTTTCTGCGACCACATGGAATCACATTGGATTTGGGCAAACGTGTATTCAAATGGCAGAATGTCGAAGTACTGATGGAGGATCCCAGCGTCCAAATTCCCAAGATTAATGTAGTGGTATGTACTGACACTGATGTACCGAATTCTTCCGAAAGCATTGTATGGGCCAAGCTTGATGGTGATTCTGGAGACCACCGATCTTATCTGATAGAGCCAACGAAGACGTCCGCATTGCGCAGTTTGATTGTAGGACGAAGCCTTGTAAGATCTTTAAGGAACGGATATGTGCCGGTTAGAGTCCTTAACAAAGCAGACTCAACCACGAGCATCAAAGCGGGAGAAGTCATCGGCAGCTGCCAGCCTGTTTCCACCATCACCTCTTTGGAAGCTACTCACAACCATCATTGGAAAAGGAGGCAAGACACAGACAAAGCCCGGGAATCCACGTCTGCAATATTGAAGCAAGTCAAATTGCCAGTGCAGCTATTCAAACGAGCCTCTGATCTGGTCACCAAGTACAGTGACATCTTCTCAACAAGCCCGGATGACCAAGGCCGAACGAGTTTGGTAACTCACGTCATAGATACACAGGGAGCCAAGCCGATTCGACAAGCACCAAGACGTCTCCCTATAGCCAAACAAGGAGAAGTGAGCGCGCTGATCTCGGACATGGAAAAACAAGGCGTTATTGAACCTTCTGTCAGTCCATGGGCCGCGCCTGTAGTTCTAGTAAAGAAAAAGGATGGTAGCACTCGCTTTTGTGTCGACTATAGGCAGCTTAACGACGTCACTAAGAAAGATAGTTACCCGCTCCCACGCATCGATGACATTATGGACACTTTAGCCGACGCAAAATGGTTTTCTACACTCGATCTCAAGAGTGGCTACTGGCAGGTAGAAATTGACAAGAAGGACCGAGAGAAGACCGCATTTTCAGTTGGGACCGGATTGTGGCAATTTGTGGTGATGCCGTTTGGGCTTTGCTATGCTCCAGCCACTTTCGAACGCTTGATGGAATACGTGCTACGTGGTCTAACCTGGAAAACCATTTTTGGAAAGACTATTCGTCTGCCAGCTGATATGAAGTTCGGGACAACCCCTGAGAAACCCCAAACGATCTCGGAGTACGCAAGTGAGCTGAGACAACGGTTGAACCAGATACATCGGACAGTGCGAAAACACCTCGAATCGGCTACTGACCGCATGAAGACCAGGTATGATCTAAAGACAAATTCTACTGGCTTCCAGCAAGATGACTTGGTCTGGCTATATAACCCACAGCGACGCTTCCGTCCTACCTACCCTTCGGTAGGTCTCCAAAGTTGCAGCATAGTTGGGAGGGACCATACCGAGTTACAAAGCTAATCAATGACGTCGTATATCGCATACAGGAACACCGTAAAACGAGAGCTAAAATGAAAATCGTGCATCTGGACCGTCTTGCCCCATATTACATCAAGGGAGAATTGACTACAACTGGCGACACATCTTTTCGGGGCGAAAAGAACTGAGGTGGGGGCAGTGTTCCATGTACAAATAATTCTGCGAGCTACTGTCGCAATTGTTTTCACAACAATGAAGAACATCAACAAAACGAATTTACTCGAAACCACGAGAACCCAACAAGCATGAACAACATCTGAAAGTGAGTCACTGCTCCATTCATTCACTGCTGGAATGTCCCGCTAATTCACCACT
Organism: Odontomyia ornata; assembly: GCA_963969285.1. Lineage (NCBI taxonomy): Eukaryota > Metazoa > Arthropoda > Insecta > Diptera > Stratiomyidae > Odontomyia > Odontomyia ornata. The sequence continues at coordinate 227,048,988 of OZ017738.1, read as the reverse complement.
GTACGAGAACTGAGTTCACCACTGTACGAGAACTGAGGCGAGCTGAATGAATTGAATGAATTCATTCAGCCGCGATAAGAACTGCGATAGTGTGTGGGAAGCGATATTTTTCGAGTAATAGAAAAGTGGTTTTCGTAATAGTGAGGTGATTTAGAAGACAATTGCGATAAGAAATTTATGGACAAGTGTTAGATTTTTAATAGTGAAAATTAAAATTAGTGAAAGTGTTAAATTGCTTATTGAGCATTTTTGTAATTAAAGAAACTCTTTTAACTTAAATTAAAAGACATTGCGTTTTCACTTTCCCGGAACATTAAAATTATTGGCCGCGAACCAAGAGCACGCGACAATATATATATATATATATATATATATATATATATATATATATATATATATATATATGTATATACATATATATATATATGCATATATATATATATATATATATATATATATATATATATATATATATATGTATATATATATATATATATATATATATATATATATATATATATATATATATATATATATATATATATATATATATATATATACATATGTGTGTGTGTGTGTGTGTTTGGTTGCAGGTGTGAGTCTACATAAGATATAACAAAATTTGTGCCAAGAGGTAGCAACTTTGCTTCGATTTTCGCCGAATTTGGAGAAATATTTCTGTTCTGACCAAAGTAGAGCTCCGGTTTGTACCAAAACTGGTACAAAAATTTATTCAAGTGTGTGATAAAGCTCACAGTAAAAAATTCAAAGTCGAATAATTTGAAACAAAATGGCGGCCGCTCATAGGTCGAAAAAAGTTGAACGATAAAAAGCACTTCAGGGTCAGGTCAGAATATAAAAATGGCGGCTAGGCAAAGTTCGAAATTCGAAAATTTCTCAAAGCTACAATTCATATCGAATTTTTATGAAATCCAAAATCAAGGTAGACGTTGATGAGATCATGTATTACATGTACCAGAATTAAATTCGATTCATATGAACGCTGCAGGTTTTAGCCGTAGTGGGTTGTGCATTGCAGTTAAAAATTATATTTTAATATACGAGTACATGATACAATGTATTCATGAAACTGACTTTTGAAGGTTCGAAATGATAAAATTTGCCACTAAAAAGGGTGAAATAAAAAACTTTTAGAAAAAAAAAAGAAAACCGACTTCGAAATGCTCTAAAAAGGATGAAAGAAATTTTATGGAAGCGGCGCCAAATCAATTTCCTCATTTCAACATAAATACTTCCAACATCTGCACCATCACAAAAGAATGGGGGAAAATATGATATGGTACCGCTTCCATAAAATTTAGTTTTTCCTTTTTAGGGCATTTCGAAGTCAGTTTTCTTTTTTTTTCTAAAAGTTTTTTTTTGTCGGTAATATTTATAGAGAAAGGTCTCTAATATATTATTTTATTATAAGTTGTTTTGTCTTCATTTCGGTGGTTCCGTTGGCCGTGTCATACGACGAGAAGTGTGGTGACAAATAAATTAAAACATTTTGTTGGCGCGCATATTCCGCACACACATACAAAATAAATTTCTGTGTGGTGACAAATAATTTAAAACATGTTGTTGGCGTGCATATTCCACACGCACATAACACCTCCCTTAGGGTTTGGTAGATGGACCAATTCAAAATGAGTTCCAATCAGGTCAAGTTTATGCAATCCATCACATGTAATCCTGTTTCCATTTTTATTCGGAGTCGTACTCTCAAGAGAAGATTTATCTCATCACTAACGACTTCAAGATTCGATACCTTCACTCGAGACTTGTTACGAGATAAGCTATTCACTTTCCTGAAAACGCCATCTGGGTCCAGTGGGCTAATAACTCTCAGTTTTTCCACCCATTCATTGCTGACCCCACTTCTGAAGTATGAACGGATAAAGTTCCGGATATTCTTCAAATGTAATTTTAACAAAGCCAACGAGGGATGGTTTTAGTTACAAAATCTCCGATAAATAATGTTAACGCGTGTGAGAAGCATGGTTTTCAATATTTTTTAAAAGGCAGGAAAGGTAATTTACAAAAGGGGTAGTTATAAAAATATTGTTTTACAAAATTCAGAAAAGATATTATTTAATTAATTTAAATCGCCATGATCTGCAGTTTCCGTCATCCTGATTGTGAAAGCTTTATTCCCGAGTATTCCGGTGATGGAGACACTGGGATACATAGAAGAATGATTTTCTCACCAAGAAAATTCATTATGTTGGAAAATAAAAACTAGGCAGTATATCCAACTTGTGGGACTTTGCATGACCGAAAATTATTTCACCTTTCGGGGTAAATTTTATAAGACTAAAGGCGGCGTAGCGATGGGAAATCCACTTTCACCATTCTTCGGCGAGATATTTATGACGAAATTAGAAGAGGGACTGCAGGAGGAAGGCCAGTTACTAAAACATTGGGTCCGATATGTGGACGATGTGTTTGCGTATGTGAAAAGGAGTGACGTGGAGAAGGTGCTTGCCAACTTGAATGGAGCCCACAAGAATATAGTATTCTCGATGGAGGAAGAGAAAGACGGTAAACTATCGTTCCTAGATACAGTAGTAAGGAGAACCAAAACAAATATAATTTTCGATGCATACCGGAAAGCAACTCACACACAGAGAACGATTCCAAACACATCAAATCATTCGCAGCAAATCAAGGTTTCTCCGCACAGAGCCATGATTCACAGGATGCTCGACTTGCCGCTAAGCAAAGAAGCTAAGGAAAAGGAGATGAGGTACTTGTTGAGACAGCTAGACTAAACGGCTTCAAGGGCTCGACGATTAGGAGAATGGCACAGAAGATCCAGATAAATAGACAGTGACAGGGGCGATCAACATTATCAAATGCGAATACCGAAAGAACGTACTGGAAGGCTTTAACTTATCACGAAGGCATCAGCAATCCGATCAAGACGCGAATAAATCAGCTCAGTTATGTACGGTTAATCGAATCAAGCAGCAAGAACCAGCTCAAAAACGTTTTCGGATCAACGGAGGACAAACGCGAACCACACGAAAAATCTGGTATCGATCGCATCGAATGTTCCACTTGTGAAGAAGTGTACATAGGTCAAACGAGGAGACTCATCGGCACGCGAATCAAGGAGCATTTAGGCGAAGTAGCAGCTGCAAGAAAGAAAGAAAAAACTTCGAATTTCATGTCGGCGGTAGCGGAACATATTATTAGGCAGGGACACGAGATAACAATGTAGGACGCTGTAGTCATCAAGGAAGCTAGAGACATACGTGAATTGGATGTGATGGAAAGCCTGGCAATTACCCAGAAAGGAAAAAGTTGATGAATCAGGATGACGGAAACTGCAGATCCTGGCTATTTAAATTAATTAAATAATATCTTTTCTGAATTTTGTAAAAACAATATTTTTATAACTACCCCTTTTGTAAATTACATTTCCTACCTTTTATTGACTTAAGCAAATTTCTCTAATTACCTTTTAATGATCTAAAGTAAATTTCCTTAAACACAGCTAGTATATAAGCAGGAATGTAAGTGAAAATAAATTAAACGCAGAAGAAGACCGAACGGTTACGGTCGAAAATCGAAGAAGAAAAATAAAAAATAAAATACACAAAATTAAAAGGAAGCTGGTTATTTTTTACTTTCAGTTGGAGTATTTTGTGAAGGTGAAAATGAATTTGATTACAAACATTGTAGTATTCTTCATCTAAACTTTAAACCTAATCTTTAAACTAATATAATAATCATAACAAATGTCTATCCTAAATATTGAAATCCATCTTTAATTTTTAACATAAACAAAACACTAAATGTAGCAATAATGAACAAAAACTCAAAAACTATGTATTAATCGAGCAGTTGTACAAGCAAACTGCACACACACACTTGTGATTTTATGTAGGAGAGTTAAAAAAATAATTAATTATTCGCATTCATAATCGTCACTTGTAAAAAAGTTTTCTTTCTTATTATTATTATTAAATGTAATTCTATATCAATTTTTCTTTATCAATTTACCTTTATACTAAATGTAATTTTATATCAATTTTCCTTTATATTAAATTTAAACATTTTCCTTCAATTATATTTTTCATGAAAATTAATTTTTCTTACTTTTTTTAAAAAAAATCCTATTCATTTTTCTTTACTTCGTTCAAATTTAGTACAATTCAAATCCGCCACATAAAATTAGCAGTGTAGGAAACGTTGATCGGGTACGCCGAACCGGTGTACTAGATTCGGAAGTAGTGGAGGGACGTCAAAAATATAGCACGAAGAGGAAGGAGAAAATGGCTGCTTGTGCATAATCTTTCCTCAACTGGTGACAACGTGTGCGTTTTTTCATTTATTTTTCCTTTTTTTGTGTATTTTGTGCTTTCTGTGAACTTACTCCTGTTGCAAAGGCGTTCGGCTACGTGGAACACGAGACGCAAATTTAGTCAAGCGCTAAGTTCGTCAGTCTGCACTCCGTGTCCAGTTTACGCACGGCCTAAGGGAACGGCATTCGCAAAAAGTTCACTAGTTAATTCGTTCGGTCAGGTTGTATCCTCGAACAATCGCAAAGCCGCTGAAAGAAAGCACATGGTGAAGTTTTTCATCCTGGTGAAAAGAAGGTCGTACACTCGATAGTGATTTCCCAGAAAGGTACATATTGTAATTTTTTGGGGGCATTGTATGTCATGTCCATTTCCCAGCCAGCAGCAAATTCATCGGTGCTGGTGCCGCCACAGGGGCTGGTTCTGGTGCTGGCATTGGAACCGTATTCGGTTCCCTGACCATCGGCTACGCAAGGAATCCATCCCTCAAGCAACAGTTGTTCTCATACGCTATCTTGGGTTTCGCCTTGGCGGAAGCTATGGGACTGTTCTGTCGTATGATGGCCTTCTTGCTGCTCTTCGCTTTCTAAAAAGTGATCGTAGCCTTTTAACGGAATTTCGGATTAATACTAATTACCATCTTTAGGTACAAAAAAAAAAAAACCAGAAACCCAACATCAACCCATATATCTTCTAGTTGCGACGCAGAAATTGAAATATCCACTCGTACAGAACCAGGACTTATCGCTTATATGTCAGGATTTGTTATAGCTTTCCTAGGATGCTGGCTGGGTTGCTGTTTGAATCCTTGTTGCATTAACGAATGTATGGAGGTACATCACACTTGTCCGAATTGCAAAGCGTAGCTAGGCCGTTATAGACGATAAAGCGGCGGCAGCGAAGACGACGAGATCTAAATATAACGTTTAATCGGCTCATAAGGTTTGCAAAATACAGTGAGTAAAGTCCACACCTTTGATATTTTTCAAGTCTCGAATGTTTAAATACGAATGCACACAAAGCTCAAATGACTGAATCTCTTGGCACACAATATTTAATTATCTCAAATATCCGCATGTACGATATGTATAAATATCCTATTCAAAGAACCGAAACTAAGCGAATATATTCAACACAAAATATATGAAATTGAAATCAGGTTTCCTAAAAGCTAGGATAAAAATGTAAATATATTCAAACCAAAAGGAATTCAATATTTGCATTTATTCACAACCAATGAGAAAAAAATACATAAAAAAATCTATGAATAATATCCTCATTTAAGAAGTAGATAGCATATAATCATGAAAACTTTCAAAATTCAACAAAAAAATGTAAATTTATCTTTGGTGCAACAATTTTTTCACTTCCTTTGAGATTTTAAAAATGCTTATGAACTCAATTAACTAGAGCTATTTGAGCAACTTGGTGCATTAAAAACCAAGAAAAATTAATGGTGTCAAGAAATTTAAAAAAAAATATTTTATTATTTCCACAATAATAGTATAACTTATTTTGTTATGTACAATTTTTCTCCTATTTTTTATTGTCGTGAAATGGATATGCTATACGAATAGTATAGTGAACTATAATTCTTCGTAGTTTCAAGTAACATATATCGTATATGACGTATAAAATTTTTTTGTAAGGTCACTGCGTGGTTTAAATTTACGACTCCTAATATAATATAATTTATAGCATTGCATTTTTTATCTTGAATGGAAGTTTACAACTTGCATGTTTTCATGTGCTTTAAAGATGCCTTGTATGTACTTATGCATATGATACCCCCTTTTTCTTCATACAGTTAGATTAATTCAAAAATTTAGCCTTTTTCAATTTGAATCAACTCATTAAACATGAAAAGTTTTTTTTCTTATTATTATAGACTATATATGATTGTTTCTTCCCTTTTTCTGAGCTGTTTATATGCTTAGTTTACAAATCGCATGATAAAACTTGTACTTTACAAATGTTGTGCTTGATTAAAATTCATTTTCGACAACTGTCGTTAACATTTAAATTATTTAAAATTTATTATGAGAATGATTTTAACAAACTTTCCATTCGGTCTACCTGACCGGGTATAGGTCCCGCATCGATGGCAGGCTTTTCCGCTGATATGGGCTAGCCATCGGGCGCGCTCCACCGTTTTGTCGCTTAACAGGGGCTCTTGCCGGGTAGAGTGGCCTTCCGCTCGCGTGCCCTTTTATGATATAGAGTTATGTGATTTCATTGCATTCATTGGTTACGTTTGTGCTTCTCATTTAAGGGAGAGAGTCATACCAAGTGCTTTTGTATGAGTTTTTCTCTCAAATGGGAAACGTTTGGCCACGTCTACGTTTGGATCTTGATCCGGTTGGGAGGGTACGAGGGCCCACCACCTCCATCTGGATGCCCCACTCTTATTTGTGGGCCATAAGAATTGTCGGGTAACGACGAAGTCCCCTTAAGTCCGTCTGTCTTCCCCAGGTCCAATTTGTCCTTTTCGTCTGCAATCACCAACCCTAAGTTGGTTACCTCCTTTTTTCGACTTTGGTCGACTTTTTTTGTGACCCAGGAATTCGTGGATGCGAAATTCTTTTGTAGTAAGTCCTTGTGCTGGGGGAAAGAACCCGCCCCACGAAACCGCAACGCTAGCCTGCTAGCGCATTCACGCGTCCCTAAACAAGGACAATCTCGGCGGGTCTTACCATCCTCTTTCGCCGAGTCAGCAGACCATCGCTGCAGTTATGTACGGACATGTTTATCTACCAATTTCACTACAACTAAGTAACGGAAAAGACAAAAACTGAAATAAACACAAATAATTTAGACATTGTCATTCAGCCACCAATACGTCGATTGCTCCGTCTCAACTCGACCAGCCTCAAAGAATCTAGCAAATAAGTACCTCCATTGGAATTGTTGATCTCGTGAACTCGATTTCGGAGGATATTTTATCTTTTTAATCGGTGGCGGGACGCCGTCAGAATCAAAAACTTATCGATTTATGTCCAAATACACAAATGCTTCTGGAGGAACGAAGGCAGTAGCGAGGCAAGTCACAATATAGCCGTTTGTAGGGCGGAACGGCTGAGAAATCCAGAGGTTTTCGTTCTCAGTTACAGATCTTGCGATATGATTCCGAAGAAGTTTCGATATGAAGGTATCGACTCACGTCACTTCAGCAGTTAGATAAATTTTTCTATTCGTCATATAGTGTTTCCAATCAGTCTCAGGCTTTCTGTATAAACAAGTACATGCACGAAGACATTTCCTTTCGAAATCTCTTAATCTTTCCATTGTACTACCACTCTGGTCTAACCAGGGTCTTGTGACAGATAACTTTGAACTTTTGATCAATGTATCTGGAATGAAAGTGTCGTCGAAGGACCATTACTACTTTTTGTGCTTTACTGAGCATGGTTTTGACATGTTCAGTATAGTACAAATACTGATAGAGATGAACACCGAGGTATCGAGCACAGGATTTATGTGAAGCTCGTTCTGAACTACCCTCACCAGCCATGATGTGGAAATCCTTCCAATTACGTTTCAGGTCTTGACTGACCCCCTTCAGCGCTGTCCGAAACAAAATTGATTGGAACTTCTGCGCATTGATTTTAATTCGCCAATTGTCGGTGTAAAGCTTTTCATAATTAAACATATTTTTGAAGATTCCTCTGAACTATTGTAGCTTTTTGGACTGCCGTATAGATGACCAAATCATCAGCAAACGGTACCAATGATCGCGTTGGCGAGACGTTAAAATCAAAGTCATTCAATAGCTTGCGAATGAATATTGAGGAAAGCAGAAGTGCAGTTGCTGTTCCCTGCTGTGGACCATTGAAGACCTTGAAGTCGCGCGTTATAATCGGTTTTCCATCAGTTACAACAAATGATTTCCCGTATAACGTATTGCTCGTCATGGCGGCAAGGTGTCTGGGGAACCTGGCCTGAAGCAGTTTAAAACTAAGTCCACACCGTATCGAAGGCTTTCTCTATATAAATGAGATACGCTCGAACAAATTCTCTATCATTAAGTTTCCAATAGATGCCTGAGGTTACTTTCGTTATCGCATGTAGGGTCGAGTGCCTGGCACGATGACCAAATTAGCAGTTCGATATCAACTTATATTTCTCAATGTGAGCGTTTAATGATTTGTTTAGTATCACTTCAAACACCTTGCTGATGTTAGGCAGCAAGCTGATTCGGCGATAGCTTTTAGTAAGCGACCATTCTTTTCCTTTCTTCAAGATCGCAAATACCTTAGCCTTTTCCACTCATTTGAGAAATATGAATTGCTCAACATGTGACAGAAATCCTGATAGCCACCTCAGGCAAATATCGGAGAACTACATTTGGAACACTGCCAATACCACATGATTTCTTGTTGTTTATCCTGCCAAATATGAAACACAAATCTCCATAGCTGACAAAACAATCAATAAGATTCAAGCTCGGCATGAGGTTAGATGTTAATGTTTCATTGAACTGAAGAATTGATTCGCCGTTCAGGCTTGATTTGAAGTCGGAAACTTTTGCTTCAACGACCTCTGAAAATATTTTATCCCTCTCTCAGGGTTTGGTAGATGAACCAATTCAAAATTTGTTCAAATCAGGGCAAGTTTCCATCCATATAATCCTGTTTCCATTTCGGATTAAGTTCCGGACATACTTCAGGTGTAATTTCAACAAAGTCAACGAGGGATGATTGTAGTTAAAAAATCGCCGATAAATATTGTTGACGCGTGTGAGAACAAGGCTTTTCAATCTTTTTAACCTTGCAATGGTTGGTGTTTCATATCTTTCCATATTGTTTCGATGTTTAATCTTGAGAACTACTCTCTCAATCGTTTCCAATGCAGGTTTTCACACTTCGACGGATAGAGATCTATTTCATCGTAAGTTAGATTCCTGTCATTACGAACCATTGAGCAAGCATTGCCATCATTAGAAAGAGGACATTGCTGCTGATAATTCCGATTAAACTTCCTTTGAAACTTTCCCGAGTCCGTTTTTTTTAGATTCAACCGATGATTTTCATGTTGAACTGGAATGCGGAGACATTATCTCTTTGATAATTGATTTCCATCACGATTGCGTTATGGTCGCTATCGTATGGAAGCACCTGTGGTTTACTTTGAGGACTATTAAAGCTGAATCCAAGTTTTGCGTCAGCAATGCAGAGGTCCAAATATGAATTTGTCCTATGGTATGTTGGGAGCTCGGACCCATATAGATTGCACCTTTATTCAATTTGGTTCTCTGTTATCCACGATTTCAGGAATAAACTTGGATTTTTGGTGGCTTTCAGCCATGATTTATGCCGGGCATTCGGGTCACTGGCAAGAATATAACTATGCAGCCTGTTCAATTCGCGTACTTCAAACAAGGAATTGAGCTCCTCCTTGAACTTGATAACGTTTCGAACAGTTGTATAGGAAGAGATAACGAAGAAGTTATCCCCAATTGGCAGTGCAATTTTGATAAAGGACAATTCTAGAGATTCAAAGTTTTTGAATTCGACTTTAATCAATATTTCGGAAACAATAGAGTCTTCTCACCAATATCCCGGTGCCACCTCCCCCATTCTTACGAATTCAAAATCCTTGAATGTCATGGAGTCCCATGAATTGAGGTTTCAGGGAGAAGCATGATGTCTGGTTTTTGCTTAACAATGAATTCAAGGAGTTAACGATGATCGAGATGAGACGAACCCTATCCATGAGAATGTAACTGGATGACAAGTTATTTTGAGACATTTGAAAGATATAACACTGAAAAATAAAGTTAATTTTTGAATCTTTTTTACCGATTCTCTCTGGTACAGAATTAAGTTGCTCGTAAATTTTGAGAAGCAGCTCATTATTGCCGCTTACATTATTTGCAGCATTATGCGCTGGTCCTCTAGTGGCGAGTGCAAATGATACTCACGCTTGACGAAGTTGGAAGGTATAACACTGCCGTGTACTTGTGTTTGCTTTTCGATATGATGCTGGATGACCAAAAGCACCGCAGTTAACACAGTATAATTTTTCTTTAGGCTCCGCCTGAGCCAATTTGCGTTTGACACGCAGTTGGCAGCCGAATGAACAAATCTTTGACACTGGTGACACTGATTGACTTCTCTTTTCTGGAGCCTTTCCCAACTCACTCTGAAATTCCAAGTACCTTATTTGTTGAAGGGCACTTGGACTGCTTTTTTTTTTATTTTGTACCAGGTAAAGTGGTAAATTCATCCTTTCTACGGTCGATCTTCTTATCGCAAAGTTTTAACGGAAATAAATTCAATCTCTGGTGCAACTTCCTTGAGCACCTGAAGAAGATCGACCATACCTTCTCCGCAGTCCAAACCCTTCCACAAAAAATTCTGAATTTTTCGCTTTTCGGGGTATAGGTGAAGCGTGGAACCTACCCAAAATTCAGCGCATCTTCAGCTGCCTTGAAATCAGTGATTTCGTTCAAATAGTTAATTTACAGTGAAATGGGTGTATATAAATTGGCCGTAAAGGACTGCAGTGACGGTCTGCTCCCTCGGCGAAAGAGGATGGTGGGATCCGCCGAAATTGGTTTATATTTTTTATTTAAAGGAAAAATTCATTCAAATTTTGTTTGTATGAGTTTTTCACTTAAATGGAAAATATGGCCACGCTTACATTTGGATTTTGATCCGGTTGGGAGGGTGCGAGGGGGCGCCGCTTTCATGTGGATGCCCCACTCTTATTTGAGGGCTATAAGTATGGTCGGTAACGAGGAAGTCCTCTGAAGTCCGTCTGTTTTCTACAGGGCCGGTTTGTCCTCCGAGACAGCAATTTAATAACCCTTAGTAGGTTACCTCATTCTCGACCTCGGTCGATATTTCTTTTGTAGTGGGTCCTTGTGCTGGGGGAAAAACTCGCCCAACGACACCGCAACGCTAGCCTGCCAGCGTATTTAAGCGTCCTCAGACAAGGCCAGTCTCGGCGGGTCCCACCATCCTCTTTCGCCGGGGCAGTAGACCATGGCTGCAGTCCTTTGCGGACAATTGATATACACCCATTTCACTACAAGACGGTGCCCCACGTTGGGCGCCATTTTGTCGTGAAATTGAGTAGATTCAATGTCTGTAAATGACTGCAGCGATGGTCTGCTGCCTCGGCGAAAGAGGATGGTGGGATTCGCCAAGATTGGCCTTGTCTGAGGACGCGTTAATGCGCTGGCAGGCTAGCGTTACGGTGTCGTGGGGCGGGTTCTTTTCTTCAGAACAACGACCCAAGAGGACTTCGTCGTTACAGACGATATTTATGGCCCCCAAATAAGAGTGGAGCATCCAGGTGGAAGCAGGGTGTTATGTTATTCCCTCACATAATACTATGAAATAAATTTGCCACGTTTATATTTTTCATTTAAAGGAAAAATTCATTCAAATTACGTGTGCATGAGTTTTTCACTTAAATGGAAAATATGACCACGCTTACATTTGGATCTTGATCCGGTTGGGAGGGTGCGAGGGGGCACCGCTTCCACCTGGACGCCCCACTCTTATTTGGGGGCCATAAGTATCGTCGGTGACGAAGAAGTGCTCTCAAGCCCGCCTTTTATCTCCAGGCCCGGTTTGTCCTCTGTGTCAGCAATTTGTGACCCTTAGTAGGTTAGCTCATTCTCGACCTCGGTCAATATTTGTTTGTACTCCGAAATTCGTGGATGCGAATTTTTTTTTGTAGTGAGTCCTTGTACTGGGGAAGAGAACCCGCCCGACGACACCGCAACGCTAGCCTGCCATTCACGCGTCCTCAGACAAGGCCAATCTCGGCGGATCCCACCATCCTCCTTCGCCGAGGCAGCAGACCATCGCCGCAGTCCTTTACGGACAATTAATATACACCCATTTCACAACAAAATGCCGTCTCATGTCGACAAACATCAAATTTTTAAAGTAACGCGCCATTGAATCATGTTTAGGATTAATTATTAAGCAAGAACAATAAGAGAACAATAGACTGGGTAATTATCGGATCCGTGCTTTTATTAGCGATTTTTGTTCAAGTAAGAAACAGAAGTTAAGAAAGACAACTAACAAATAGCAACGTAAAACATATCAAACGGAATAATTTTACAAGTGATTTGATTGTCATTGCAATATTTGGATTAAATCGACGCACATCAAGTTAAAGGCGGCGAGTGAGATCATCTAAATCAACCGGCAATTATCGTTACTGTTTCATGGAAATAATTGATTAGCTCAGGCAGAACACTTTTTTTTTACTTACGCGTTTGTAGATTATTTAGCTCACATGTAAACAGTATGTACATAAGTCGTGCAATTATGGAAACTTAATTGATGGGAACTTATTTTGAATGAAAACTTGTTCGGTGCACTTACCATGGGGCTAGTCGAGAATTCCTAGAGGACAAGCTCAGAGCATGGCACTATGTGAATATTAAATTAATAAGGTTACATAAAAGCTACTAAGGTTACATAAAAGCTCGTGATTTATTATTATGCTACTAAGGTTACATAAAAGCTCGTGATTTATTATTCTTACTTCTGCTTGAGCCGATTATATTATCTCATGGACAGCAGACAACAAAGGGAAGTTTTTCGTGAACTTCTGAGAAAAACAACGTGAAGTATAAACATAACAAGAATGCCAAAACGAAAACAGTTTCAATTTTGCCTGCTCGTGGAAGTAAATTGTGTGACAGTGCTGCAAGAGAGGGGGAACATAGTCTGGCGAAGATTTTAACAATTTTGAATTGCGCATCATTTGTACTGATCCATACGCGCCGGAAAGGTTTAATGTGTTTCGTGCTGAATTCTTCACGAATAGGGAGGTGCCATCAACAATTTCTTCGGAATTTTCACCGAAAGTAAAAATTTGAATTGCAAGCGATACTGGCGTAAGCTGCCAACACCTTTCTTTCTTTTCTAAGGTGGTTTTTTTTGTGGTAGGGAGGTGAATGCCATTTATGCACAGAGCGTGGGACTCCCATACGCGACTGGACTACCCACTCAACACCTCCCCAGGCTGACAGGGAGGTGTTGAGTGGGTAGTCCAGTCGCGTATGGGACTCACACACTCTGTGCATAAATGGCATTTACCTCCCTACCACAAAAAAAAACCTTAGAAAAGAATTCAGTGCCTTCGTAGACGACAAGTTAATATCCTTTCGCGGTGATTGCGTATTTTGTAACCTTTTTGCTGCTCGATCAAAAATTAATCGCAAATCGAAGCAGAAAAGAAAATTCAAAAGAAAAACGTTTTAATTTGTAGGAATTCCGTTACCACGCCCGCGTTTTACGATTTACTAATTAAAAAAAAATTATAACATGTGCCCAATTTGTAAATTTAAAGATTAGAGTCGAAAAACATTAGAATAGGTTCGCCCACCCAGTCTACGAGCGCTCGTTAGGAGATCGAGTAAGTACCCTTTTTGGTTATTGAAAAGAAAAAAATTATATTCAAATATTTACATACTCACATAATTATTCAATTGCGATTAATTTGACTTTGGTATTTGTGTTAGAGATACTTCATCGTAAAAAGTAAAAAGAAAGAAAATTTACATATATAGTATAAGAATAACGTTTTGTAATTAAATCCAAAATTCGATCTTTCATTTCGCTGGGAACCTGACCGGGTATGAGACTCGCAACGGTGGCTGGCCTCTCCACTATAATGAGCTAACCATCGTATCGTATGAGTTTATCACTTAAATGGAAAATATGGCCACGCTTACATTTTGATATTGATCCGGTTGGGAGGGTGCGAGGGGGCACCGCTTCCACCTGGATGCCCCAACCTTATTCGGGGGCCATAAGTATCGTCGGTAACGACGGAGTCTCCTCAAGTCCGTCGGTTTTCGCAAGGCCCTATTTGTCCTCTGAATCAGCGAGTTCATAATCAATCAACAAAGGGACGATTTCTTCCCCATTCTAGTTCAACATGAAAATTATCGGTTGAATTTCAAAAAACAGACTGGGGAATGCTTCAAAAGAAGTTTAATCGGGAGTACCAGAAGCAATGTCCTCATTCTGATGATGGCAATGCTTGCTCAATGGTTTCTAATGACAGGAATCCAACTAACGATGAAATAGATCTCTATTTGTCGAAGTTAGAAAAGCTGACGTTGGAAACGATTGAGAAAGTAGTTCCCAAGATTAAATATCGAAACAATATGGAAGGATATGAAACACCAACCATTGTAAGGTTGAAAAGATTGAAAAGCCTTCTTCTCACACGCGTCAACAATATTTATCGACGATTTTTGGACTCCAACCATCCCTCGTTGGCTATGTTGAAATTACACCTGGAGAATGTCAGGAACTTAATCCGTTCATACTTCAGGAGTGAGGTCAGCAGTCAATGGGCGGAAAAATTGAAGGGTATTAGCCCACAGAACCCAGATGGCGTATTCGCGAAAGTGAACAGCATATTCCGCAAGAAGTCTCGAGTGAAGGTATCGAATCTTGACGTCGCTAGTGATGAGATAAATCTTCTCGATAGGGAGGGCTAGTATCGAAATTGATAGTACGACTCCGGATAGAAATGGAAACAGGATTATTTGTGAGGGATTGCATAAACTTGCCTTGATTGGAACACATTTTGAATTGGTTCATCTACCAAACCCTGAGAGAGGGAATGAAATAATTTCAGAGGTCGTTGAAGCAAGTTTCCGACATCAAATCAAGCCTGAACGGTGAATCAGTTCTTCATTTCAATGAAAAATTAACATCTGACCTCATACCGAGCTTGAATCTTTATTATTTTGTCAGCTATGAAGACTTTTGTTTCATATTTAGCAGGATAAATAACAAGAAATAATGTGGTACTGATGGTATTCCAAATGTACTTCTCCGATATTTGCCTGAGATTGCTATTAGGAATTATTGCATATTGTTCTACAACATGTTGACCAATTCATATTTCCCAAATGAGAGGAAAAAGGCTAAGGCATTTCCGCCTAACATCAGCAAGGTGTTTGAAGTGATACTCAACAAACCATTAAATGCCCACATTGAGAAATATAAGTTGATTCCGAATTGCCAATTTGGTTTCCGTGCCAGGCTTTCGACCATACATGCAATAACGAAAGTAACCTCAGACATCTGTTGGAAATTTAATGATAGAGAATGTGTTGGAGCGTGCATTATTGATATGGAAAAAGCTTTCAATACGGTGTGGTTAGATGGACTAGTTTTTAAACTTCTTCAGGACATATTCCCCAGACACCTTGTCGCCATGATGTGCGATATGTTATACGGGAAATCGTTTTTTGTAACTGATGGAACTCTGACAACAATGCGCGAATTCAAGGTCTTGAATGATCTACAGCAAGAAACAGTTACTGCACCTTTGCTCTTCTCAATATTCATTCGCAAGCTATTGAACGGCTTTGATTTTAACGTCTCACCAACGCCATCATTGGTAGCGTTTGCTGATGATCTGATCATTTATACGGCAGACCGAAAAGCTACAATAGTTCAGACCAATCTCCAAAAAATGTTCAATGATGTGCAGTTGTACACTGACAATAGGCGAATGAAAATCAATGCGCAGAAGTGCGAAACAAACTTGTTTCGGACAACGGTGCAGGGGGTCAGTCAAGACCTGAAACGTAATTGGAAGGATTTCCACTTCATGGCTGGCGAGGGTAATTTGGAACGGGTTCCACATAAGTCCTGTCCTCGATACCTCGGTGTTCATCTGGATCAGTATCTGTACTGTACTGAACATGTCAAAAACATGCTCAGACTCTTTCATTCTAGATACATTGATCAAAAGGTCAAAATTATCTGTTACAACCAGAGTGCTAGTACTATGGAAAAATTAAGAGTTTTCGAGTGGAAATGTCTTGTTGCGTGTACTGGTTTGTACAGAAAGCCTGAGACGGATTGGAAACATTATATGACGAATAGAAGAGTTTACCAAACTGCTAAAGTGACAAGACTCGATATCTTCATATTGAAACTTTTGCGGAATCATATCGTAAGATCTGTAACGGAGTGGAAACCCTTGGATTTCACAGCTGTTCCACCCTACAGACGGTTATATTGCGACTTGCCTCGCTACTGGCTTCGTTCCTCCAGAAGCGTTTGTGTATTTGGACATGAATCGATATGCTTTTGATTCTGAAGGCGTCCCAATCATATATCACACACATATATAGACGGGCCACAGATAAGAAATCCTCCGAATTTGAGTTCACGAGACCAACAATTCCAATGGAGATACTCATTTGCTAGATTCGTTGAAGCTGATCGAGCTGAGACGGAGCAATCGATGTATTGGTGGCTGAATGACGATGTCTAAATTATTTGTGTTTATTTCAGTTTTTGTCTTTTCCGTTACTTAGTTTCAGTATTGCTACATTTAATGTTGTTGTTTACATGTGTTAAAAATTAGGGATAGGTTAGGTATATGTTATGTTTATTGTATGAGGTTTAGAGATAAGGTTACCCGCGTAGTTTAGGAATATTGTGATAGAATTTTTTAGTATAAGATGAAGTTTTTGATTGAATTTTATTAGAATTATGTTATAAAATATTTAGGTGTAGGATCAAAGTTCACAGTTGTGTTAAAATTATAAATAATTTTGAAATAGTGTTGGTTGGTTTTTTTCTCCTTTTCCCAATCGAATCATAAAATATGTAATAATCTTAATTAATTTGAATTTGCTATAGTTTTTTTTTTTGATAAAATCTGTTAAACTGATAACGTCTAAATTTAGAGAGCCATTTGGGCCATTAAGTTTTTTGTATAGTTATTTTTTGGAATTTGCTTTTTATTCTTTTAAAATTTAGAACGATTAGAATTGAATAGAGCGCTTTTGATTTTGACTAACATAAATTTGCCACGTTTATATTTTTCATTTAAAGGAATAATTCATTCAAATTATGGTTGTATGAGTTTTTCACTTAAATGGAAAATATGGCCACGCTTACATTTGGATCTTGATCCGGTTTGGAGGGTGCGAGGGGGCAACGCGTCCTCCTAGATGCCCCATTCTTATTTGTGGGCCATAAGTATCGTCGGTAACGAGAAAGTCCTAAGTCCGTATGTTTTCTCTCTGAGTCAACAATTTAATAAACCTTAGTAGGTTACCTCATTCTCGACTTCGTTCGATAATCCTTTGACCCTCGAAATTCGTGGATGCGAAATTTCTTTTGTAGTCGATCGTTTTGCTGACCATCGCTGCAGTCCTTTACGAACATTGAATCTACTCAATTTCACTACAAATCTTTCAGCATTAACTATTTTGATCTTGAAATTGCTTAGTTTATTTATACATCATTATATTACGAAGGCGCATGGTTTTCCCTGCCAGAGCTCTCAAATCAAGTGGTGAAACAAAAAACTATATATGAAAGGAAGTTTTTTTGAAGAATAATTATAATCTTTAACCTTCATTTTGTCGAGAACTAAGGACATTCCCCACAAATGCCCCCAAAACAAACGATTTTTTTCATCAAGCTGGTTGGAATGCCCCTTTGCCTCCCTGATTTTTTTTTTCCTTGAGACAAAGGATAATGATAAGGGGAAAATTTTATCCTAGCCGGTGTTTTTCGGTGGCATTCAATTTAGCTTGGCGAGAGGAATTATCTTTGTTCTGGGTATTTGTACAAAATATTAGTTTTCGAGCAAATGAAGAATCAAGCTAACATATTTATCTGAAGGAAAATATCCTTCATTTTTAGTTCGTAGTGTCATCACATTTTAAATGCAAGAAGTGATATTAAATATTTTTGTCTTCAATTTCCACAAAAATAACCCCCTAACACAACACGATTCATTCGCCCAACTTTTAGAAAATTCAAATAACATTTCGTCAAGGTAGTCAGATTAGGTTGCAGCACTGTTTTATCGAATGATAGCCACTGCACCGATTGCGTTCAAATTTTATATTCCGGATCAGTTTTTGATTCTAGAACCGATAAGGAGAGGAAAAATCCGATTCAAACACTTTTTCAATATAATTTTCTTAATTTTACTATCAAACTGACAGATAAGAAGCACTACATTTATTCCTGAATTGACAACCCACACATTTATTCAATTGTGATCAGATATTGTCATATAACACAATTGAAGAAAATAACTTCTAAAAACTAGAAAGGTGCCCTTGTGAAGAATAGAAGGGTGCTCTTCAAAGAATAGGATACCCGTCTAAAAAATAAAGCCTTTCTAAAGAATACAGGGATGCCTTTTTAAAAACTAGAAAGGTGCCGTTGAGAGTTCCCTTCCAAAAAGTAGAAAGGTGCCCTTGTTAAGAATAGAAGAGTGCCCTTCCAAAGAATAGAAGGGTGCCCTAAAGATAAGGAGAGCACCATTATATTCCCTTGAGGAGCACCCTTCTATTCTCTAGAGGAGCACCTCTCTATTCTATAGAAGAGTACTCTTCAAATAAATAGAAGAGTATCCTTATAAAGAATAGAAGAGTATCCTATCCTACCCTTCTATAGTATAGATTTTGAGGAACGGAACAAATGGAGAGGCTATGCTCATATAAACTCCATAGGAAATGATATGACCACGTTCTTGCGACTGATTGTCATTTCATTTCCAATAATTTCCAATTTCTCCTCTCGGTAGTCCGATTGTCAATTTGACGACTAAACATGGACACGAAATTTACCTGGCGCGTGAGACACGATTCGGAATTTAGTCGTTTTTTTCGGTTCGAGAACGTGTATGAAGGTACATATTGACTGTAGTGAAAGCAATATTACACCTGGTTTAGGGGTAAGAACATTTTAAGGAGTGACATTGTAAATCGGAGCGAGGAACTCAATTAAAAGTTTAATGTGCGTTATGTCTAGGAAACGATGGGTTATCGATACGAAAGTGTTTTGCATCCAAAGTGGAAATAATGTTTTATTCGTATTCAATGCTATTTTCTGGTTTTGTGGTGTTATTTGCAATAAAATCATATTTACGAGTGCATAAGCGTTTGTTTACTTTCTTGTCATAACCCATTGGGTTCCCCTTAACTAGCTTTAGAATCACGGTCGCAAGCGTAGGTGTTGTGACAACGTGAACGTATGGATGTCCACTCCGGTTTTATCTTGTTCCTCAAAGAGTACAAGAATGCTTCCTTTGAGAATAGAAGGATGCCCTTCTTTAGAATAGAAGGGTGCACACCTATAGAATAGAAGGGTGCTACTCTAGAGAATAGAAGGGTGCCCTTCTAAAGTAGAAGGCTGCTCTTCTAGAACTCGTCCTTGCACAATATATTACAGCAGCATCGGGGATCTACCATTCCAAATATTATAATTTAATGCCTTAAAACCCACCAAAATTTTGTTGAATTACAATTCCCATCCAGTTATTTTCTTCAATTGTGTTATATGACAACATCTGATCACAATTGAATAAATGTGTGGGTTGTCAATTGAGGAATAAATTTAGTGCTTCTTATCTGTCAGTTCGATAGTAAAATTAAGAAAATTATTTTGAAAAAGTGTTTGAATCGGATTTTTCCTCACCTTATCGGTTTTAGAATTAAGAAGTGCTCCGGAATACATAATTTGAACGCAATCGGTGCAGCGGCTACCATTCGATAAAACAGTGCTCCAACCGTCAGATTAGTCTGCATTAACTTTTATTACTTTTCAAAATTTGCTTGATAGTTTCAAGGAATGAGCATTCTATAACCAAATGGAAAAATGAGGATCGCGTGAACCTGAAAATTGAACCAAGCCAAATGATAAACGGCAGAAGTGTGGAGAATATATTTGTTTAAATACCTTGCCCTGACAGCATTTGCCTCCGTTGATCTTTTCAAGCTTTAGCAAGACAGATTTCAATATTAGATTTCCTGGCAGCGACAAATAATTCATTTGAAAAGTAATAACATTTGCAAAACAAGATGGGTTACGGTAATGAGCACGAGTCTTCTTGTGGTGAGTCAAAAGTATTACATCAATTGGTCCTGTGCTACAAATATTTTGTTTGCTAGAAGGATTAATTTCTGGACTTAAAGTTTACGTCATATATTTACACATTCAACGCAAAAGCTACCGACAAAACCAGCACAGCAACAAAAAATTTGCATTTGCATTGCAAGGAGAAATATATCAAAATGGAGAAGCTAGGCCGTACAAAATGTATCTCGGTCAAAGCTCACGGAATATAAGAAGCCATATTGCAGCAGCACTTCCTACATCACAGTCCAGTAATAGGCTGACTTTGCTCGCTAGCTTACATGGCGGCATATGGTATGAAGAATTGTTGAGGTGCCGACAGAAATTCGAGGTTTTGTATGGTTTCGAGATGGAGTGAAATCCAGATGGTCCGCAGAGAACACAATAGCGCTTCTAGTGAAGTAAAAATTATTTCAGTTCTATACCCGTTTAATTTTTATTGCCTTTCAAGTGAATCAATAGGAGTTTGTTTACTTCTCAAAGTGAATCAATAGGAGTTTGTTTACTTCTCAAAGCTTTGTTATCAGTGGAAGGTGCAAAACATGTACTTCGTTTCCTCGTCCTGAGAAGTGTAGGAATACAATGGACAGTACAATGTGAATTTTAAGCATGCACAGAATGCGTTCCGTACGTTTTCATTCGAAAATTAGTATATATTACGCGATTTAACCAGTTGCTTATGCCGCAGCTGACTGACAGCTCACGAAAGCTTGTCCAATAGTAGTTTGTCTAATGCATTGAGTAATTAAATAATTCTGGAGTGGACAACCATTCGACCTTGTGGTCGCAACAACCCTTGCGACCCTTCCCCGGCCTATCAGCTGTAAACAAGCCAAAGGCGTAGACAAAAGGGCAAAAATTACGAATTGAATTTGGCGCGCAAATTTAAAATTAAATTCAAAGTATATGCAAAGATGAAATAAATATTGTTGAGTTTTGCAAAATCAATTTTTACTAGCCATTATGTTTATTTCAATTTGTATGCATCACAAAGACAGTAATATTGCTATATTTTCAGTTTTCACATACGTAAAACTGGTTACGTATTTGAAAATATACTTCGAGCATTGTTCAATCAATTATCATCGGTTTTACTAATGGAGAATATTATCTTCCCGAGATACATTTGTGAATTAATGAAAATTTAATATTTATCATGAGGAGATAGATAGATAGAATCAAACAACAATTCACATAGAATTCACTCAATCAATATGAGGTTAAAAGCTGGAAAACAGCGGAATTACACCAGTGCTCAAATGCAGTCAACAATCGTTTAAAAAGAAAAATATAACAAAAGGAAGATACATTTAAAAAAAGAAACGTTTACGCTTTTAGTAAGAGAGTTCACATTAATAATAATAAAATAAATTAAGTAAAAGGAACAGGAAACTATCATACGTATATGCAATTTTTAAGATTCAAAAAGTCAAGTCCTGTCAAGCGGCCAATGACAACAGGTTTATTGATTTTGCACTGGCTCCGTGAAATATACTATCATTTTGTGGCATCTTCATTTGTTGTATATTTTAAAGCAAGTGATTTATTTCAATTCTTTTCTGGGTTGTTGATGAGTCCCGTGAGTATTTTACTCGTGAATACATGCATAAAAACATGCTTCAGAAAAAATCTATTTCCTGATTCCTATTTTCAAGTTCTGAAGAGTGCTTCATATAGCTTGTGGTAACCTACTCAGTTAAAAGTTCAGAGCCTCCCTCTTCCTTTTGCAACCGGGCTTGGGACACGGCTTTGGCGGAATTACGGCTTTCGATGCGCTCTTATATCAATTCATGATTATGTCTTAATTATCGTCAGGATATTATCTTATATTTAAAATTTACAGCTACGTACTTAAAGAATAATTAAAAGCTAAAAGCATCCTTAATCTACATGCCTTTGAAATGGGTCATTTTGTTTAGATATTGTCGTAGCGAAAGTTTCTCAGACCGTTTTTTCGCTATGAAATGGAAGCGAGTTTTGGCGTATTTTTCTATCACCAGCTTTATCAGAAGACCATAATGATGGCAATCCGTTAGGTGCTCTGTATGCTTTTCAAATAAGGGCATTCCAATGCACAGTTTCATAACAGCCGAAATAATTAAGGCATATGCTTTTGATGACAAAATATTCTGCTCACTCCGATGTTTATACGAGCGAATGTATTTCTCTACTTCCTGGCAAATCTTAACAACACATTTCGAAGGCACTTCAAGAAGTCCTCTACTCTTAATTAATATAAGCGACGCCTTGTCAGCAGTACCTTTCAGCGCTTTTATGCATCCATTACATTGCAGAGCTTTGCAAAGTTTGAAGACGACAAAGCCCGCAATGTACTCGACGACGTAATCCACGTAAAGAGAAAGCTTCGATGGATCAGCTGCATAGCTATGTTCTATAAGAAATTGATCATCCAACTGTGTTGTGTCAACTCCTTCGGCGTCTGTCATTGCGTATCGTTCTGTGCTAGTGTTGATTTGCTGCAGGGTAGACTTCTCGTGCCTTAGTATCGGAATATATTCTAATGGAAGTGCATTGCCAATTCCTCCCTCCCTTATTTGGCACCTGACCATTAATTTTTTTAATCGACTATTAAATTGGCTAGCTGTCGGATTGTTATTATAGCCAAGGCCCGATCTAATTGAACCGAAAAGTAATTCAATGTGGTCCTGGTTAATTTTATACAATGGCACGAACTTCAAAACATTGTTCAGAATGAAGTTATCGTAGATAGTTCTTATGTTTCGTAGTGCTCGAATGAGGCCTACGAAGCCTACATTTCGCTTTGAATCTATTATTTTCATCCCTGAAATAAGTTTGAGTTCTTTAATGTAGTTAATTGCCTCATCTGTAAATTCCAGGACTGCACTAATATTTCTTTCGCAAAGCGCCTGCTTGAGGGGCTCATATACCGTCAGCTTCCTGCTATTGAGCACATCGAATGAATCATTGAAATGACGAACAAATTTCGATGTCGCTTCACTACCGGCGAATTCTTTCAATCGAAGCACTTCTCGGCAAAAATCAAAGGCATCCGCAACGGACCTGCTCAACGTTTGCACGGCTAATCGAACCTTCATTTTCTGTCGACTGAAGTAGATATGCGCTTTCCGCAATTTATTTCCATGATGGAGTTCTTCTTTTTCTTGCAAATCGAGAAGTGATTTAAAAAAACCCCACTTAATATCTTTCCCTTCATGGTCAACAAGCACTTCTAAATCGGCTAAGGCGTTTCTCACCAATTTCAGCATGTGACATGGATCTGGATGAAGGATATAATGTTCGTCACTGCCTTCAAGAGTAATATATTCAGATGAATATATATTTCGTACATCAGATCCTAATAATTTCGACATGGTGAGATTGGCTGCAGCTCCATCAAAAGTGATACCTATGACTTTAGCTCCGGTTTCTGCCAAATGCTGAACACATAGTGCCGTTATGTTTGCTTTTTGCTCGGCGGAAATACCGGCTATAGGAAAATATGCAAGAGGGATTTTCCAGGCCTTATTAATGCATACGGCCAAAAACACGAGTACCTGTGTTGCTACATCATTACTATTCCCTCCATCGCCGTAGTCTACAAAGCCATGTGCTTTTTTGCCATCCCAGCCAATATGTTGTCGAATATGCATTTCGTCAAAAATTAAATTGACTACTATGGATTCATGTTCTCCAGCTAAACTAACTACTTTCTGGATCGTATCGAATGATTCTTTAATAAAGCCTGGCGAACAATCCACTTTTTCGTACCAGCGTCGGAGAGTTCTGCTATGTGGAAGGCAATCATTGAAAGTATTTCTCACGTACTCGTATGCTCTTGGTGATAAAAAGTTCAAGGAAAGAGCAAATGTCTTCAATTTTTCGTCGTACGCCTTTGCCTTTTTTCCTGATTTGGCCTTCGTGAGCTGGAGGTTTAATATTTGCGATGGTAAGTCGCTTATGGAACTCAAATGTTCACGAGTGCTCTCACAAATCAGGTTTTGGTCTCGCAGAACATTTAGAAGGTCTTTGGCTGAAGTGGGATTTCGTGGCCTTCGTTGAAGTCGACTTCTTAAATTGCGCATTGTTCTATTTTTTATCTTTAGCCTCTCTTGCAAGCGTTTGATCTTCTCTTCAAGCCGTGTTATGATGATGTTAGTTAGATCAGCACCAGTGTTCGTTGCCTAAGTTTGATTTAATATTCTTAATATAATAATTAAAAAATTTATTTGAACACTGCGACGAAGACAAAATTACTTACACATTTAAAACAGCACATTATATAACTAATTAATAGCAGACTTCAACAAAAGCGAACATAAAGTTATTGCTATCACAAATACCAATTTTTAATCTAACTTATTATAGCGCAGCCATAAGGATCCTATTCGCGAAATCAGTTTCGATCGATGATCGTGATAAATTTTATATTTAAAAATAGTATGCTTTAAACTCCCGGAATGCTACAATAAAGACAGGATCAAAAAGAAGATGTCATTTAAATATTACTTTTAATACATTCAGGTTTGTTATTCGTGACCGGACCGCGGCACCAGACGGGTCACCGACAATCTGAAGGCAGATTTAAAAAAGCTAGTTTATAGCCGTAAGTTATGCATACCAATCTGTTGATCGGAATAGTATATCATTCTGGCATTCCAATAATTCACTGGTTTTATGAATCAAACAGTCCAAACAAACGATTTGCATTTCGGGAGTAATGACACCTATAAAGATACTGAAAAAATTAAAAAAACTCCCTTTTTCAAGTGCTATTTATTATTAAATTTTCTATCCATATACTGATATTTCAAAGACAAGTTATCCTCTTCATCAATGGCGGTATTCTGAAGCTTTTCTTACAATCATCCGAATATTTATACCTTTCACATTTAATGGCAGAAAAGATACATTTGTTAATAAACATAAATATGTATGTATCTTAACATTAGTTAATAAACATAAACATGTATGTATCTTTTCTGCCATTAAATGTGAAGGATTTAAATAGAAGAGAAGAATAGCTTCAGAATACCGCCACTGATGAAGAGGATAACTTTTCTTCGAAATACCGGTATCTGGATAGTTAATTTAATAATAAATAGCACTTAAAAAAGGAAATTTTATTTTTAATTTTTTTCAGAGTCTAAAAAAACAGCGCATTCGTTCAGCACAAGCGAGTAGGCCACTGATATGTTGTGTGGTATTTTTCTACCAAAAATTCAAGGTTCTTAATCTCTTATGTGAAAGCAAATAGTCACAAACTCCATGTTTATAGTTGGAATTTAAAAGAAAGAGTTACATAACAAAAACATTTTATCCGTACATTTCCGAAACGATGTTTATAAGTTACCGTATGCTTTAAAATCAAATGCGCACCCACAATTTTAAAAATCCATTATTATAAAATTTGGTAATTGATACAGCAAATGCTTTCCAGCAAAATATCTTAACTTAATATATTTCGTTCAACTGTCATATAGGAATCGTTCTATCTTCGATTCGAACAGGTAATTTAAGGTAAAGGTAAAATTGATATTACTGTGAATCAAACGCAAGCTAAATTTAACATAAAGTCAACACAGAAGTGTTTATTGAATTGTAACCACGTTTCAGTTAACTTTATCTTCTGATAAAGGTACTGTATACTGAAATGCCGCAACGACTAAATTTAAATATTTGTTAATATTGTGAGCAAAGTATTATTTGTATTTCACTCATAATCACAAAAAAATTTAAAAACGAACATAATGACTTGACTTTAAATTTACTAAATATCCAAACTAATGGAGTTATCTTCTGAAGGAAAGCACTTTGGAATATTTATAAGTTAATGTAAAACTTACAGTGGAAACGAATTTTTTTGCTTCTACTGCACTTCTAAACGCTGGGGTATCACCATTGAATATCTGAAAATAATTTAAATTAGCAAGAAAATTGTTTTAAATATGATGCTTACGTTTTGATTTCGCATCTGTTCGCACTCCCTTCCATCTTGAAAATATACACACCTAGCCGTCTGCAAAAAATGCGGCAATAAAAATTGTTAAATGTTGGCAAAACTTATCTTACCGAATCGAGATATGTATTTTTGTTCATCTCTTGATATACTTCCACTCCGATTGATGGAGGAGCACAAAACATCTGGAAAAAGTCAAATTAGCAACATGTTTGTCTTGCAATATCTTTCTTACATTTTCAATACTCATCGGCTGGGACTCTCCTCTGTCGTCAGGATATATACAGTTGGCAGTCTGTAAAGAAATTGATATGTAGAAATTGTTAGATATTTGCATTATTTTTGATACCGTATCAAGAAACCCATTTTGAGGCATCTCTTGAGGAGCTGCAGAAATAGTCGAAACCTGTAATATCATATTTTTATATTTCATATTCGATTTGAAATGTAGTTCAACCGAAGTGGGAAGGAAATATTCGAATTAATAAAGATTTAAATTTCAGCATGCATTCAAAATCTTTTTTCGTACTATTTACAAAACTTATCTTACCGAATCGAGATATGTATTTGTGTCCATCTCTTGATATACCTCCACTCCAATTGATGGAGGAGCACAAAACATCTGGAAAAAGTCAAATTAGCAACATGTTTGTCTTGCAATATCTTTCTTACATTTTCAATACTCATCGGCTGGGACTCTCCTCTGTCGTCAGGATATATACAGTTGGCAGTCTGTAAAGAAATTGATATGTAGAAATTGTTAGATATTTGCATTATTTTTGATACCGTATCAAGAAACCCATTTTGAGGCATCTCTTGAGGAGCTGCAGAAATAGTCGAAACCTGTAATATCATATTTTTATATTTCATATTCGATTTGAAATGTAGTTCAACCGAAGTGGGAAGGAAATATTCGAATTAATAAAGATTCAAATTTCAGCATGCATTCAAAATCTTTTTTCGTACTATTTACAAAACTTATCTTACCGAATCGAGATATCTATTTGTGTCCGTCTCTTGATATACCTCCACTCCAATTGATGGAGGAGCATAAATTAACATCTGGAAAAAGTCAAATTAGCAACATGTTTGTCTTGCTATATCTTTCTTACATTTTCAATACTCACCGGCTGGGACTCTCCTCTGTCGTCAGGATATATACAGTTGGCAGTCTGTAAAGAAATTGATATGTAGAAATTGTTAAATATTTGCATTATTTTTGATACCGTATCAAGAAACGCATTTTGAGGCATCTCTTGAGGAGCCGGAGAAATAGTCGAAACCTGTAATGATATTATATTTTTATATTAGATTTGGAAAGTTGGTCAATCGAAGTGGGGAAGGAAATATTACGATTAATAAAGATTCAAATTTCAGCATGCATTCAAAATCTTTCTTCGTACTATTTACAAAACTGTTCTGACACAATCGAGATATATATTTGAAAGCATGTGATAGTCATTATAAAAATATTTGAAATGCATGTATTCAAAAAATATATCCATATTAAATACCTCGTTTGCAAATGCATATGCTGATGGCAAAGTTTTCATTGCACACGTCTGACTGGAATTGATACTCTGAAAAACGTACAGAATCAATTATTAAAGCTTATGAATACAATACACCACTTACAGTCTGGCAAACAGGACTTTTAGTTTTCCTGGGCAATGCGTCCACTCTCAACTCATAACGGCTTGCCGTCCTTATCAAATACTCTGGAGCAAAATGGTCAGAGCATACAAACGTTCTGTTCCGAATCTCCAAATCGGGAATTTCCAATGCATTTTTCCATAAAATGCAATCGATCTCACATTTGGGAAATCTAAAACGAAAGTGTCATTAAATAGGTCTTAATGTTAATGATTGGAAGCACTATATATCGAATAGGAGAATTTATCAAACTGCTCAAGTGACGAGAGTCGATATCTTCATATCGTAACTTCTTCGGAATTATATCGCCAGATTTGTAACTGCGAGCGAAAGACGGGTATATTGCGACTTGCCTCGCTACTGGCTTCGTTCCTCCAGAAGCATTCGTGTATTTGGACATGAATCGATGTTTTTGATTCTGACGGCATCCCAGTCATATATCACATACATAGCCGGGCCACCGATAAGAAGATAAAATATCCTCCTCATTTGCTAGATTCGTTGAAGCTGATCGAGCTGAGACGGGGCAATCTAGGTACTGATGGTTGAATGACAACGCCTAAATTATCCGTCTTAATTTTCAGTTTTTGTGTTTTCGTTACTAAGTTTTTAAGTTTCAGCTCATTATTACTACATTTAGTGTTGTTGTTTATTTTTGTTAAAAAGTTAAGTTTTTGTACTTTATTGTTTGGAATTTGCTTTATATTCTTTTAAAATTTATAACGATTAGTATTGAATAAAGCGCTATTGACTTTGACTTTGAAATAATAATGAGCCCCTCTGCATTCAATCAATCAATCACTTCTCCTACTGCCATGCTTTTGTTTACAACCTAAAAGAGCGCCAAATTGCACAAGCAAGCATGGCTGCTGCTCAATGTAAACAAATTTTCATACAATACTAAAAATTCGTTTTCTATTGGAAAAACCTTCAGTATTGTATGAAAAACATGCAAAACATTAACATATTAATTACTCACTTGTGAAATGAAACACCTATAGATCCTTTTCTGCTATCATTTTTACACGAAGGCACTACACATTTCATTTTGAAATTCTAAGTTAATTACACAGTGTCACACGTTAAAGTCACTTGAATCACAAACTCCAATCGAATCTTTAAACACTTGGAACGAATTTAGATCGCGAACACTTTCCACAGTTTTAATATCGGACAAAATTCGCGACGAAACTTGCAAATTGGCCAATTTGGCATCCAATTTGCATCAGTCAACTTGACAGTCTGTTCACATCTAGTCAGCATTTGGAACAAGAAAGTGACCAGCAAGAGGCAGACGGGGAGGAAATGACAGACAGTTCACGTGAAAGAGAGCCGAAACCGGTCGCATGCTCTCTCATGCATTTTATATGAGCTTAGCCCATCCAGTTCTTATTCATCTGAGGTCTAATGCAGATGCATCATGCTACCATATGATTTTCCATTTTACGTGAGCTTTGGTAGCAGTTCTTAGGGAAGAAAAGGTTTCTGCTTCCAGCTGAACAAACATTGTGGCGGAAGTTGGATGGCCTAAATTTTTCGCTGGGTGTGCTACTGGGTATTTTTCTTTCCTGGAGTTCAAAATACAATAATTGTGCCCTGAGGAGAGGCACGGTGGTTTATATTTGGACGAAATGAAAATCAAAAAGGAACTGAGTAGAACACCAACTTAAGACTTCTTAATAGTAGTAAACTCACACCTAAAGCTTTACTTGTAATTATAGGTAGGTTAAGCAATAGATGAAGGTAGGTAGTTGCCTACCAATTGTCAAGAAACTCTTGGAAGAGATTTTTACCATCTCGCCGTTGGTGTGGTAAAAAAATGTGAAGAAATAGGATTCCAGATACATTCAGTAACATCTGATATAGGTCCATTGTATCAGCATATACGGAATGAATTTGGAATAAAGCACACAGGTCGTAATGTCACCAATAGCGTTGTCCATCCAGCTGATCCCAACTGAAAATTGTGGATACTGGCGGATGTTCCTCATTTGCTTAAAAATTTCACCCAATCCCTTCTAAATAATGAAACCTCCGGGATGAATAGAGCATGTATGCACGTATATACTAACAACAAATTAATTTAAAAGTGAGCACTTCAAAACTCTTTTAAATGCCCCGGAAAGGTTGTCCTTTCAAATAAGCTCCTTATTTAGAATGATGCATGCTGAAATCCAGACACTACCAAAAAATGCGAGTGGGAACGCCTTACCACGTAATTAGCCAGGAAGTGAGCGCTTCTCTTGAATTTTGAGGCATATTTTGAGGGAACGAATGCCTAGAAATCACAGCATGGTTTTTACGGATGTTCCTCTAGTGGTTCTTAATATCATCCAATCGTGGAAAACCTTTGGTGCTTAGCTTTGTGTAGAGTTTTAGGTATGATATAGTGTCCATAAAGGACTGCAGCGATTGTCTGCTACCTCAGCGGAAGAGGATGTTAAGATCTGCCGAGATTAGCCTAGTCTGACGCTAGCAGGCTAGCGTTGCGGTGTCATGGGGTGGGTTCTTTTCTCCAGCACAAGGACCCACTACAAAAGAATTTCGCATACACGAATTTCTGGGGTCAAAAATTTCGGAAATTGTTGACTCATAGCACAAACTTTATTTGGGGAAGACAGATGGACTTGGAGGACTTCGTCGTTATCGACGATTCTTACGACCCACAAATAAGAGTGGGGCATCCAGATGGAGGTGGTGCCGCTTCACACCCTCCCAACCGGATCAAGATCCAAATGAAGACGTGGCCATGTAGTTCCCACTTGAGTGGAAAACTCATACAAACATAATTCGCATGAATTTTCCCATCAAATGAGAAATATAGACATGGCCAATTTATGTTATAAAATTATGTGATCGATTCACATCACTCTACACCATAAAAGGGCACACGAGCGGAAAGCCACACTACCCAGCAAGAGCTCCTGTTAAACAAAGAAACGTATGAGCGCACCCGATGGCTAGCCCATGTTAGTGGAGGAGCCTGCTATCGATTCGGGTCCTATACTCGGTCAGGTAAATCGAAATGGAAAGACCGAAAGGTATAGGGTTCAAGTTTAACTAACCAAACATTATTATTTCCATCTCCATCATTCTTTATAATAAATCTATTTTCAAATCTCAATCAAAACTTCATTCAATTTCACCAATTAACCCACATCCAATCACTGTTTACTTGGTTTTTCCGTAATATTTTCCCTTTTAATTCTATTCTTATTGCCATTTCATTTCTCAGGATAAATTCTACCATGTGCAATGATCGGAAAAATTAAATAAATTTGATCAAAGAAAAGGTAGAAAATATATAGTTTACTCCATTTGACATTTGAGATTTTACAGTATTCATATATTTAAGTCATAATCGTTAATTAAAATTCCAAAATAATAATAATTGAAATAATTTTAATATAAATTACAAAACCTTAATAAAATGAAGATAAACGCTGTACTCACCGGCATCCTCGCCAGGCACCCGCTGGTGATGTGGGTGGATTTACTGAATTTACAGAAATATAAATATGTACAATCCGTAGTCTCAACGCCACTACGTTTCATTTAAAATTAAAATTGAAGGCTAGTTATAGTGGTGAATTCCATCAAATGCTTCCCTCTAATACATGTACTTGGCAAGATTATATAGTTATTTTTGAATACTCCCTTCTCATATTCATTACGATAAACAGCTGAAATGGGATCATGTGTCATTTGCTCTGGTAATTTCATCCAAATATCAAGGTTAAATCCGCATTTCATTTAATGATTCAAATATCAGGAATTTAACATATCTCCAACTCTGATTTTACTTTTTGTAAATTTTCTCAAAACAATAAAATTCCAGTAACAAGGTTCAGAGTAGTGACGACACTCAAAGCACTCTTTCATTTTTCTTTGTTTTACACCCATAATTAATTTTATATATGTTGATGAAAATGGTTCGTTTGGTGCGAATTATAGCTAAAAAATTTATTTAAACCAAAAAACAAGTCATCCTACGTTGGCTTCTGTTCACTAATAATTTTCAAAGCCAAATCTTGATTGACTTTAAGTGGATCAGTTTTGAGTTGAAGTCGATTTGATTGTTCCGCTTCAATTTGTTGCCGAATCTTTTCTTTTCGGAATTTATCATAGGCAAATGTTTCGATAACAGCTTTCGCTTTATTGTACAGGGAAACGTTAATGAAATAGCAATGCATATGTGGCGTCCATATGCTCACCGCAAGGAGTGCATCAAGCAGTTAGTGGATGCCATGAATTTCTCAACTCATGTCAACGAGACGGCCACTTCGTTCGCAACCTCCGACGAGTCAACATCGCGCGCGCCAACATGTAGTCCTTCACTACATTCATTTCTAACTACATAGTCCTGTCAATAAAGTTATATTTGTGTTTAGTAAAGAAATATTCTTTCTTCTCATGGAGATCGCACCTAGCTTATTAATAATCCCCATAATGGTGACCCCGTTTTTGTTCACGTTTTTGTTACACGAGTCATGTGCTCGCCATCTTTTTACTATCGCAGCAGGTCGTAGCTTCACGAGTCAGCGCAAGAACGCCGCATGCGATCCCGACATGCCCGATCACGCACCCGTCATACGCATGCCCGAACAGACGCCGCGTTCGCATGTGTACGTCACTACGCCTCGATCGCATGTTCGATTCCGCCGCCAACACGCCGAACAGTGTCGCATGCCCAAACCCGCACAGTGTCGCATGCCCGACCTCGCACAGTGTCGCATGCCCAAACCCACACAGTGTCGCATGCCCGACCCCGCACAGTGTTGCATGCCCGACCTCGCACCAGACCGCATGCCCGACCTCGCACAGTGTCGCATGCCCGACCTCACACCAGGCCGCATGCCCGACCTCGCACTACGTCGTATGTATTGAAAGTGCATCTTCTGAACATATGCTACGCAACCCACCATTGCTCCAGGCTCATTTACGAATTTTTCAACGCCATTTTTCGATCGTGACATTCTCATCGAAATGTCACTTGGGAGGGAGTACTGTGGCGTCCACATGCTCACCGCAAGGAGCGCATCAAGCAGTTAGTGGATGCCATGAATTGCTCAACTCATGTCAACGAGACGGCCACTTCGTTCGCAACCTCCGACGAGTCAACATCGCGCGCGCCAACATGTAGTCCTTCACTACATTCACTTCTAACTACATAATCCTGTCAATAAAATTATATTTGTGTTTAGTAAATAAATATTCTTTCTTCTCATGGAGGTTGCACCTAGCTTATTAATAATCCCCATACATATAAGCTCTTAGTAGTTTTGTTCCGATTAAATTATCGAAATTGAGCTCTTCCGAATTCATCCTGGTGACAAATTGGTAATCATCGTAGATATTTTCAACAACCTGAACCTCCAAGAGATGAAAGCCCTTTCAAGGTAAGCACGTTGGCACTTTATAAACCCTTGAATTATCTTTAACTTAAAACAAAAAAGTCCAAGTCAAAAGCTTGAGCATATTGTAAGTTGCGCTATGACACCCCGTATTAAAAAATTTTACAAAGAAAAATAACTGTTCACTTCGAAATTTCACTACTCTATCCCTATATGTTCTTTCACTCCGGCTTGGAAAAATATCGACACGACCCCCTTCTGTACAGCAATTCATTCCCTTTTGCCATCCGTGTGCCTCGGCAGTTCAAACCGAACTTTCCAAATTCGAATAGTTATAATTTAATATTTTAAATTTAAAATATTATAAGATAATAAATTATTAAGATAATTTCGAAATGCGACAAGCAGAATTTTTAAACATCTTCGCAATGGAGCGCGAGCACTCTTCCAACTCACCGTTCTTCCAGTGCTTGCCGGGTGAAGATCGTAAGTAGACTCCCCCTCCGTCCCAGAAATTCCCGACCTTTTCTTCTTTTCATTACCGTGTGTACGGTAAATCGCATCAGCTGAGCTCAGCCAAATTAGCTTGCCTTCTGTGATGTAATATACCGTTGGGCTGGACTACATCAGCGTTCCCATACTCGAAATTTTATGTAGCAGATTTGAAATATTTAAAAACAAAATTTTAATGAAGTAAAGAAAAGAAAAAGTTAAATCTCATGGTGAAAATAATTAAAGGGAGACATTTAAATTTAATATAAAGGAAAATTGACGTAAAATTACATTTATTAATAATGATATTAAGGAAAACTGTTTTATAAATTACGATTATGAATGGAAATAATTGAAAATTTTTTTGTGAATCTGCCATTTATATTTTGAATAGGAGGTTTTTCGAGCAGTTTGCTTATGCGACTGCTTGATTTGCTCGATTACTACACTCGATAATGCAGAGGGCTCTGATGCGAAAATAATGTTCCCCAAAGAATTTGTGAAACAGTCAAATAATTTTTTAATAGGAGTTAAGAGAATTTGGAAACCTGTCCAAGCAGGGGTAGCCATTACAACTGCGTCTATTATTGAACTTAGTTAATATTGGTAAAAGGAATGCAATTTCAAATTTGTGTTAACTGCAAGATTTACGCACGACGCTTGAAACTTTATTCAGCTCAGTAAGACCGAAACAGTTCAAACCATCGGCACTTCAGTTTACATAAACTTAAAATTGATATGCGTTTCTCAATATTTAGATAATTGCAGAAATAGCTCCTCTTAGGAAGAAGATGATAGGCTGCATTGAGACGGTATTTTAGCTATGTACAACGTAAAATCAATATTTGCAACGGCACAAATAATGATATGGATTATGAACTACTGGACAGCGAAGAAACTGAAAACATACCATTGGATTTCACAGCAAAATACATTTTGTACAATATCGCTGGTTATATTATATATATATATATATCTACATATATATATATATATATATATATATATATATATATATGTATTGTATATATATATATGTATATATATATATATATTGTATATATATATATATATATATATATATATATATATATATATATATATATATATATATATATATATATATATATATAAAGGGAGAGTCATAGCAAGTGTACACATTTTGTCGAAAAAAAAATTGTTTATGTAAAGATTGAGCTTTCATGTTTATTTATTTTGAAAAGTTGGTCCCTTACAATTAAATATGAAACATTACTTCGGGCATATGTGCACCTCGTGCTGCTTTACAGACTATCAAACAATGATTTTAATTTTCGAAGACATTTTCACACACTTCCGGCATTATTATGCGTATGTTGGCTCGAATATTGTTTTTAAATGCTTAAGTAGTCTGGAGAGCATCAGCGTAAACACAATGCTTCAGAAATCTTCAGAGGAAGAAGCCACAAGGAGTCAAATCACACTATCTCGCCGGCCAATTTATGGGTCCATTTCGTGAAATTATTCGATTTCACGTAGAACGCGAAATGTTTGCACTGGCGATTCATTATTTTTGTAAAAAGTTTTAACAATAATAAAACGTTCGGCTGATGTGTTTGATGCCGTGGTTAGAATTGTAAAAGACCAAACTGTCATAATCTGCCAATATATAACCTGAAGTTGGTGATAAATAAGAGTTAAGGCCCATTCACATGTGTACACTTGTTATGAATCACCCTTTGTATATATATATATATTTATATATATATATACATAAATATATATATATATGTATATATATATATATATATATATATATATATATATATATATATATATATATATATATATATAAACGAAATGAGAAAATAACATGTGCATCATAACTTAATGATTTAATTTTCGATTTACCACTAGATATATAAAGTAGTTTTGTACATTTTAAAGAACTAGAGCACCGAGTGATAAATAGTAGTAGCCTTTAAATTTTTTAAAATTCCAAGACTTGAATTTTTTACTAAAAAAGAGAATATTTTCCAGGGTTCGTATGAAAAATACTCGGATGAAAAAAAAAAGTTTCAATGAAACATTGCAGTTTCATTTAACAGCAATCCCTAATATATTTCTAGATTGTCATAATATTTATCCAAGATTAATTCAAAGGTGTTCTTTGTATGGATGTTGAATCGCTGGCAAAAATAGGGA
Organism: Odontomyia ornata; assembly: GCA_963969285.1. NCBI lineage: Eukaryota > Metazoa > Arthropoda > Insecta > Diptera > Stratiomyidae > Odontomyia > Odontomyia ornata. Next base: position 227,013,167 of record OZ017738.1, on the reverse strand, counting down.
TAGTTCAGCCAAGATAACGTTTGGAAGATCTTCCTTCCAATAAATCAATCTTAAATTTAGATTTTAGCTCATACTTGTAAATGATGATAAATGTCGTAATATGTTATTTTGATAATTATATAGAACTTAGTTCGATTAATAGCTATTTTTGTCTTAAGCACTGTTTTTTATCCTTTTGGCCCTCTTATCACTTAACCTACGTCTTTATGTTTAGTATTACATTTGTATCTTAATTATCTAAGAATCTTATTATCCTCATCCTGTCGCAGGGGGGATGCCGGTCGACAAGAACACTCTTGGAGGCTAACATTCTTTGGGGAGTTCCACCCCCACGTACCCGAGGAAACTCCGCAGGGGGAATGCCGGTCGACAAGACCACTCTTGGAGGCTAGCATTCTTTGGGGAGTTCCGCCCCCACGTACCCGAGGAAATTCCCGCAGGGAGAAAGCCGGTCTACAAGAACATTCTTGGAGGCTAGCATTCTTTGGGGAGTGCTGCCCCCACGGACCCGAGGAGATGGGGGGTGCCGTGAGGTTCCCTCCTGGGATGACAGGTAACGACCCTTATTGTATCTGGACTACGCTTTGGACAACGAACTGGAATTTATGCTTTGGCTGGCGGATGTGATGGTTTGGACCTAGTTGCTTTGCATAGTAGCGCCGAGGTGAAACTCGTGTGTGAACGGCTCCAATTCAACTATCATACCGTCTCCGTCCCGGTAAAACCTTGGCAGGCCTCGGAGTACGTTCGAAGTTCGCACCATTGGGTTGGTGGTGTAGGTTCGGTTGAGACGGACTCCCGATTAGCGCTGGTCTGGCTCTGAGCACTTGTCCCCATAAGGGCTTGTGCCAACCCTCGCATGGCCTCCCTGCTCTGCAAAGATAACCATGGGACCAAAAAGGCGACTACACACACGAACGGAGATAGCGGCTCCGAGGGGGGACCCAAGTAGCTAGAGAATGCCGGTTCTGGAGCACTTTTTTCATACAAATTTCAAATGTTGTCGAGGGTGTGTGTCTTGGGTGTATTGGTGTGTATATTAGGGTGGTATAGGTAGGTGCCTGAGATAAGAAGGTGTGAGTCCGGAGTAGGTGTGGATCTCTTGGCTGGTTGCCAGAGGGTGGGTGTGTGTCTAGGGTATGTGGATATGTGTAACAGATTTGTGTAGGTGTGGGCCTTAGATATGTGTACAAGATTGGCATAGTTGGGTGCCTGGGATAAGAAGGTATGAGCCCGGAATAGGTGTGGATCTCTTGTGCGGTTGCCAGAGGGTGGGTGTGTGTCTAGGGTATGTGGATATGTGTAACAGATTTGTGTAGGTGTGGGCCTTAGATATGTGTACAAGATTGGCATAGGTGAGTGCCGGGGATGAGAAGGTATGGGTCTTAGATAAATAAACATCGGTATCTTGGTTAAATAGGTAAGCGTTTCGAATTAAAGTACCCTCTAACGGTTAGTAGAAGTAGTCATATGTCTTTAGATTACTGATGCATATCCTTAGCCTTTACAGCCTGTGATGGTAAATAGTGAAACTAGAAAGTTGATTTCTGTCTAGATTAGTCCCGTGTTTTCAGTTAATAGATTCAAGACTTAGATTTCCCAGCGTGTTTATATAGGGTTAATATAAATGTTTGAAATTAATGGAAGCTAGCCTTTGACGCTTTTAGCGATAGATAATTATACTATTCATGGTTGTTATTTCTCTATAGCGGAAGGATTTCTCATACATTCGTTGCTTATAGTCTTTGCATGGTTTCTTATTCATCTTTGGTGGAAGTGTTTCTCGGGTCTTAAACGCTCCTAGTGGTTGATAGTTTTTTATCCATGGTCGTTTTAATGTGCATGTTAGGAGGTCCATGTCTAGAGTTGATACCTTGAAGTATTAGGGTCGTTGATCAATTAGGGAAGCTCTATGGATAGGTGGCGCTCTGGGCGATAGGTTTACTGCTTATACGGCTTGAGAATTTCTAGTGTATCTCACTACTGAGAGGCTTCCGGGTCGAACGATTTACTTTTTCACAATAGGCGTACTGAACGTTTTTATGGTGCGATTGGCTGCGTGGTGACGGCGGGCGTTTGTATAGACGGATGACTGCGATACTGATGGATGATGGACGTGCCCGTCAGCGCGTATTCTAAGCCGTGGGAATTTACTTCATGGACGCTTGGATAAGGAACGCGTTGCAGCGATTGGTGTCTTTGGCTAAGGATAGACGGCCGCGTGTGGAAATGGCCGATTCACTTGATCATGCTAGCCGTGCCGGAAGTTTTATGGTGCGAGTAGTTGTGTGGAATGGAGGGCGCTGCTATAGACGGGTGGCTTTGCATTATGGATGGGCGACGGGCTTGCCTTTCCACGGGTGTTCTAAGGCGTGAGAATTTGCTTCATGGACGCTTGCTTAAGGTACGTTTTGCTCCTCGTTTGATGTCTGTGGTTAAAGATGAATGGTATTGTAGATGTGATGTGCGTCGCTTGTTGGAGGAAGTAATCTGAGGTGTATGTTTCCACCGAGCCGTAGAAATTTGTCTCGTGACCGTTTGGTTAAGTTTCCGCGTTTCTCATCAAAGGATGCCTGTCTTTAAGTATGGACGGTCTTGTCGGCGATTTGGAATGATTTGCGTCACTTTTTGGAGGATCGTGATTGGGGTGTAGATTTGTTCGGCAGTGAATGCTGTAAGGCATGGAAATTGACGTCGGGGATGCGTGACATGTGCAAGTGAGTTTGCTTGTTAAGAGTAGTGTTTCGTACGCATAGACTTCCCTGTCGGCGAGAGTTTTGGGGCATCGGAATCTACAACGTGGAAGAGAAGTGGCACGGCGTACATTGCATTGCAATATGGTTTTGCTTGATGGAGGCAGTTTTTCTTGTTGTGTTGGCCGTGGGCAGAGGGTAACGTGATGCGCGGCATTGAGACGTGTTTTCATAAATGTCCATTCACAGATGCGCCTGTTCTAGTTTGCTGATTATTATTTACATTGATCGTTTTCAGTTTCTTTTGCTCGGATATGTCGTTTCTTTGTTTTGTGACTCAGTGCTATTGTATATTATTGCTTTTATCGGTTTCATGTTAATAGTACTTTAAGAATCGTCAACAATGTATTTAATTCGGTTAGACTACTATGTTGATTGTTCAAATCTATGGATGTAGGGAAAGAGATCTTAATGTTTGTTGTGATGCGTTCTTGATATTAAGTATAGTATTAAATTTTAGTTTGCTTGTGGCAGCATTTTGTTTGTCTTCATCATCATCCCTTATTTCTTAGAGCAGTTTCTATACTTCATTCTCTGATTTTACTATTATGTAGAAGTATGGCACTATATTCATTCGTTTTTTTTTTACTTTACTTTAGGTTGCCCATTGGTTTTGTTCAAAAATTCTAATAATTTCTTCCAAGACGAGATGGTGATAATTTTGTTCGTACATCATATGATTTGACCCTTTTGATAAGTGCTTGGGTCTATTTTTTAGATCACTATGTTGAGATGTATGTTTTGGATATCTATTCTAAATTTGAGATTATTTATGGATGTTGTATAGGAAAGATATTACGGTTTATGGCTTCTGGAATGCTACTTTTTTATGATGGATGTAGAAATCATCGTGGTGGTCCTAATGAGTAGGAATATAGACGCATTTTCATTGATAAATTTTGGGTACGTACTGAAAGGAAGAACGTAATATAGAAAAAAGTGAATGCGGTAGGTCATTGACATTAGGGGTTTGTTGTTATTATGGTATTATTCTTTGTTTATGCTCATAATGCATGGGAAAATATTTTTTAGTCATGCTAGCATTATAGGCATGCACTAGATTGAATAAATTTTTATATTTACTCTGAATTAGGTGCTGTTATTATGGATCTGTATTATTTAGTTTAAGTAGTTTCATGAGTGTCAGTATAATATAGAGTAAAACTGTTATTTTATGCTTGTCTCATATTCTACACAGTATGTATGATTTTTTGACATTTTCGAATTTCTCTAGGTATATTTTCATTTAGAAATTGTTGATGTTTTTGAGTATGATAATTTTTAATTTGTTATCTCCTTAGGAAAATGATGCTTGAATGGTGCCGCTAAGTTGATACTTTTCGGATGCATATTATCGCTATGATTGCATGAGAATTTACAAACCTCATACTTTGTGTGCTTGTATTAAGCGTAAAGCCACTTCTGCTATATTCATATACATTTTCAATATTTGTGCATTAAGTAAAATACGTATTTACTACATTTTAAATATGCTAGATTTATCATCATAGGGATTGCAGGGTATGCTCACTGACATATTCAAGTAATATTTTCACATAAGTAAAATATATTCTTGTTGAGTTTTTTCTTATCAGAATTTTTTTCTGCTGGATGCTTGGTTGATTTTTTTTAGGTTAGTTTTCAACATAAAGGGTTTGTTTTGGGTTGGCGCACTGCTACTATAGATCACTTAGGCTAATGTTTATGTAAGATAGTTCGGTATACATAACGATGTGTGGAAGCATATGAGTTTATGGTAGGCTATTTTTAGATCGATCTCATCGTATCTTGTATAGACAAGTAGCATATGTTATAAAGTGTTCTTGATAAGGATGGTCACGAGTCATTGTAGGATGTTAAGATATGATCATTACTTTCAGGAGGTGTTTGTCTGCTGGTAATTAGATGAACAGATGTATACTTGAGTTGAATGAACTAATGAGGGGTTTTTTTTGTCTCTCATTAGATATTTTTGAATGGTAGAATTGAGTGTTTGATACTTGGGAGTTTCGGATATGCTAGGGATGTTTAAGTTTTTTTTGGTTTATTGTTTGAGGTATTTGTTTACTTGAGCAGTGTTAGATTAGTTGTTAAAATAAAAAGATTGTGTTTCTTTCTAATAGAAATAATTTATTGAGTAATGCTATTTTTTGTTATATATATAAATAAATTTTCATACAATTTACAGGACATCTAATATATGGGTTGATATATTTATGAATTCTATAGCATATTGAAGGTTTATTCAGCTGCACTATTTCTGCTTTAGGACCATACAAATGTATAGTAAGTCCTCTCACGTCTTTTTTAATGTTTATTATACAATTTATATAGCAATTCAATATCCTCAGCATATAATTGTAGCTTATATCCCCTTCACTCTAGTGTAAACTGTTGATGTTTCAATTTGAATTTCGTTTTGGTTGCATTTTATGAGAATAGTATGTTCCTTGATGAATTACTGGTGAGGATTTCCCGATACATTCTAATAGCGCTGGCCACCAGTTGGCTCTAATTTTGTTTGGACTATTTATACTACCCGATACTATGAATTATTACTTTATCGTATGTATGCGAGACTGCAGGAGTATGTACTGTTATATTAGTTTAAAAATATTTCTTGTCTCTTGATCGTATGAATGACAAATGCATGTATCAGTGCCTGATGTCGTATTAGAGTTGGACCATTCACATATTTGGTAGTGTATTCCATGTTTATTAGATACTTTCTCGCCCATATTACCATATTTAAGTATATAATTCTCGATTCGTATTCGGTGTTCAGGAAAAATATCACGGTACACTTCCATGAAGTATAGGATAACCATTGTAATAGATCTTATCGCGGTGAAAGTGTATTGACCTATGTTTTCCTAGTTTTCTTGACGTCGTTTACGTTGGTTTGCTGAATTTTAAAAACCTCATAATAATCCGTCGAATTATATGTACTCTTGTGATAGAAAAAACGACGTGCTGCCTTCAAGTTAACATACATTCATGTCCTAGTTTGTACAGTGCAGCTAAGATGAGGGTCTGTTTCTCAATATTAAATTTCAGTATTTTGTAGACTCAAGAGATTATACTTGATTTCAAAGCCTTTCACAATAGTCTGTAGTTTACCAAGTCTCAATTTCCAATTTCCTAATGAATAGTTCCTTTAAGTGAAGTAAAACATTGTTTATAGGGTTTTTAGTATTTTATTTCATCACATTGAAAATTAGATCGTTACATAGTACTGGTATTTCATAAAAAAGCCTAGAGTAGTTTATATTTACAAATGATGTTTGAGTTGGAGTGAAGAAGTCGTTGATATCCAGTTTAAGTACGCTTTTTTCTCTGCATCTTGCACAATATTGGTCATAGTATTCCTTCACACAATCGGTAAGCAAATTGTTGTATTGCATGACAATGTTGAAAAAATCCATCAAGATGAAAAGCGTGAAGAGCTCGGTATGTTTAAGTATTAGTCTCTCTCCTCCAATAGGTATGTAGAAGAGTTCAAGAAGTCCAAGCTGATTTGCAGGGAATTCATCTACTCTATCCTTGAGATCAATGAGGTATTGGCGAAGTGAAGTCCATTGACTGTTATCTAACTCCAACTGATTTTGTCCACTGCATTGGAAGATTTTTTTCGCTTGAAATGTCAGCGGGTCAAATCCAAGTATTACTTTGCTTTTGTGGAAGCCTTCATCAAGATAGTATGTATAGTTCAGCAAGAGGTTTTTCTCATAGATTCGCTGTTTCTCTCGATTCTTTTTTAGTCTCTTCTCTCTTTTGTTCACTTTTCTGGCTGAAGTAGCCTTATCAGTCTGGCTGGCCTTTTCATGCTTCTGACTAGCTGACGAATTTACTGGATCTACTCCGATCATTTTAAATGACTGCTTCTCGTAGTAAAACTAAATATGTATATTTATTACACCAGTATATATATTCACTTTTATGAATTTACGGATGGAGAAGGGGTCAAGTTCAATATATGTTGATAATTCTATTGCATAAGTAAACATGTTTAGCCCTTGGATGCTATAATGTTGCTTACTCTCATGATTTAAATTCAAAGATAAGAAGTGCTATGGAGTTAAGATTTGAACCACCAAGCTAACAGGAGTAGGAGTCAGTAACAGGAAATGACACATTGCTCCGTATATTCTTTAGAATTTTTAGTAGTACTGCTGGGCTACAATAGATTGCTTCTAGGCTAATTAGCTGTCTTTTTATCTGTTAAACTATCTATTTAGCTATCGCTTTTGATGATGAACTGTCTATCTTATGTGTAATGCTGTATATGTAGCTGTCTTTTAAGCCGATTCCCTGTCTGTTTAGCTGATATGCTATCCTCTTGAGCTGTCTCTGTAGCTGTCGCTTTTGCTGATGAGCTGTCTATTTTATGTATAATGCTGTCTTGGCAGCTGTCTATTTAGCTGATGCCCTGTCTGTTTAGTTTTTATGCTGTCTGCTGAGCTAACCGTTTAGCTGATAAACCCGTCTGTTTAGCTGGTAAGTGGTCTATGTAGCTATCTTTTTAGCTGATGCCCTGTCTACTTAGTTGATATGCTGTTTCTTGAGCTGTCTGTATAGCTATCTTTAGTTAATAAGTTGAGCGTTTGACCTTACGTGCTATCTGCCATTCGGTAAATTCATTTGATTGTTGGTAATTATCTACCCATAAAAAAATTCTTACTTGCCATACAGTTGCAGACAGCTTTTTTTTTACATTTACTTTAAATGTCATATGCTCATCACGATTTACGTTAGGCCTATTGGTTACCAAGACTGCATGTTGATCATCTTCCAAGTTATTCGTAGGCATACATGGGTCAGACAAGAATCTTCACGTCTATGTTGCTCTTCTGATGAACAAATCTTGATTAGGAGCAAGCCATTGTTATTTGCTCGAGAGTTAATTGATCTTATTTCACACTGATGCATTCTTCATAAGAATGAGTCAAGTCACCATTCTTTTTTATCTGCGTCAGTTTTTCTCTTGACCTCTGTCTATCTAATCTATAGGATCCTCTTTCTACAGCAATTCGATTTCAGTTCTCTAGGTTTTCATGTCTTCATAGGATTTACGGCCTATGGGACCCTCATTGCCCACTATAATGTTCCATTGCATTGAAATTTTGTTGCTACACTTATGAACTCATCCAATATGCCCTAAAATCATATGATCCCATGGATCAACCATTTGAATCATTTTGTAAATCACAAATTTGTTGAATAAATCTCTACTTCATGCAAACCATTGCTAGGGCCTTAACATGAATTAGTTCAGCCTGTTGCTTAGTCTATGTATTAAGGGTTTATAGTGGAACTTATTAAGTATATTGAATCATCTTGGCGTTCTGATGTATGATCAACCCTTTTGGATTATCCGGGATATGCTATGACTGGAACGATTTTTTCCCTATCATTGAACAATTGAGTAAAATTTTGATACCTCCAACTGACTAAAAATCTGTCATTGATCCATTTTCAGAAGATGTTTGAATGGTTTGGAAGACTTGAGGCTGCATCATTATTCACAACCTGTGTAATGATTAAATATCATGGACAAATGTGTCTACATATGTACATTATAATAGCTATCAAATGTCTATGTATTAGTATCATATGATCGACTGGTCTCTTTATCATGCAAAGAGGGTTATCCACAATCACCAATCAGTTGAGCCGTCTGATACGATCATGAGTTGCCTGTTCAGCAGTTGAACTTTGGTCAACTTCACACCAATATGTTTTCTCTTTCGCACCTGCTAACGCGTCATAATGCATGATGATGGGTCATCATGCCTGCATGGCAATGGGGTAGGCTGGGTAGAAGGTTATTCTGCATCTCTGCGAGGATCATCACGCATGCATGCCACGGGGCAGGCTGGGTAGAAGCCCTGTAAGAGGGTTATCCACAATCACCAATCAGTTGAGCCGTCTGATACGATCATGAGTTGCCTGTTCAGCAGTTGAACTTTGGTCAACTTCACACCAATATGTTTTCTCTTTCGCACCTGCTAACCCAATTTCCTAACGAACTCAAGGTAGCCTTCTCTTTCACACCTACAACTCGAGTTGATTGGTGAGCAGAAGGTGGTGAAGGGCCTTACAGGGCTTCTACCCAGCCTGCCCCGTGGCATGTGTGCATGATGATCCTCGCAGAGATGCAGAATAATCTTCTACCTAGCCTACCTCATTGCCACGCAGGCATCAATGACCCGTTATCATGCGTTATGACGCGTCATAATGCATGATGATGGGTCATCATGCCTGCATGGCAATGGGGTAGGCTGGGTAGAAGGTTATTCTGCATCTCTGCGAGGATCATCACGCATGCATGCCACGGGGCAGGCTGGGTAGAAGCCCTGTAAGGCTCTTCACCACCTTCTGCTCACCAATCAACTCGAGTTGTAGGTGTGAAAGAGAAGGCTACCTTGAGTTCGTTAGGAAATTGGGTTAGCAGGTGCGAAAGAGAAAACATATTGGTGTGAAGTTGACCAAAGTTCAACTGCTGAACAGGCAACTCATGATCGTATCAGACGGCTCAACTGATTGGTGATTGTGGATAACCCTCTTTGCATGATAAAGAGACCAGTCGATCATATGATACTAATACATAGACATTTGATAGCTATTATAATGTACATATGTAGACACATTTGTCCATGATATTTAATCATTACACAGGTTGTGAATAATGATGCAGCCTCAAGTCTTCCAAACCATTCAAACATCTTCTGAAAATGGATCAATGACAGATTTTTAGTCAGTTGGAGGTATCAAAATTTTACTCAATTGTTCAATGATAGGGAAAAAATCGTTCCAGTCATAGCATATCCCGGATAATCCAAAAGGGTTGATCATACATCAGAACGCCAAGATGATTCAATATACTTAATAAGTTCCACTATAAACCCTTAATACATAGACTAAGCAACAGGCTGAACTAATTCATGTTAAGGCCCTAGCAATGGTTTGCATGAAGTAGAGATTTATTCAACAAATTTGTGATTTACAAAATGATTCAAATGGTTGATCCATGGGATCATATGATTTTAGGGCATATTGGATGAGTTCATAAGTGTAGCAACAAAATTTCAATGCAATGGAACATTATAGTGGGCAATGAGGGTCCCATAGGCCGTGAATCCTATGAAGACATGAAAACCTAGAGAACTGAAATCGAATTGCTGTAGAAAGAGGATCCTATAGATTAGATAGACAGAGGTCAAGAGAAAAACTGACGCAGATAAAAAAGAATGGTGACTTGACTCATTCTTATGAAGAATGCATCAGTGTGAAATAAGATCAATTAACTCTCGAGCAAATAACAATGGCTTGCTCCTAATCAAGATTTGTTCATCAGAAGAGCAACATAGACGTGAAGATTCTTGTCTGACCCATGTATGCCTACGAATAACTTGGAAGATGATCAACATGCAGTCTTGGTAACCAATAGGCCTAACGTAAATCGTGATGAGCATATGACATTTAAAGTAAATGTAAAAAAAAAGCTGTCTGCAACTGTATGGAAAGTAAGAATTTTTTTATGGGTAGATAATTACCAACAATCAAATGAATTTACCGAATGGCAGATAGCACGTAAGGTCAAACGCTCAACTTATTAACTAAAGATAGCTATACAGACAGCTCAAGAAACAGCATATCAACTAAGTAGACAGGGCATCAGCTAAAAAGATAGCTACATAGACCACTTACCAGCTAAACAGACGGGTTTATCAGCTAAACGGTTAGATCAGCAGACAGCATAAAAACTAAACAGACAGGGCATCAGCTAAATAGACAGCTGCCAAGACAGCATTATACATAAAATAGACAGCTCATCAGCAAAAGCGACAGCTACAGAGACAGCTCAAGAGGATAGCATATCAGCTAAACAGACAGGGAATCGGCTTAAAAGACAGCTACATATACAGCATTACACATAAGATAGACAGTTCATCATCAAAAGCGATAGCTAAATAGATAGTTTAACAGATAAAAAGACAGCTAATTAGCCTAGAAGCAATCTATTGTAGCCCAGCAGTACTACTAAAAATTCTAAAGAATATACGGAGCAATGTGTCATTTCCTGTTACTGACTCCTACTCCTGTTAGCTTGGTGGTTCAAATCTTAACTCCATAGCACTTCTTATCTTTGAATTTAAATCATGAGAGTAAGCAACATTATAGCATCCAAGGGCTAAACATGTTTACTTATGCAATAGAATTATCAACATATATTGAACTTGACCCCTTCTCCATCCGTAAATTCATAAAAGTGAATATATATACTGGTGTAATAAATATACATATTTAGTTTTACTACGAGAAGCAGTCATTTAAAATGATCGGAGTAGATCCAGTAAATTCGTCAGCTAGTCAGAAGCATGAAAAGGCCAGCCAGACTGATAAGGCTACTTCAGCCAGAAAAGTGAACAAAAGAGAGAAGAGACTAAAAAAGAATCGAGAGAAACAGCGAATCTATGAGAAAAACCTCTTGCTGAACTATACATACTATCTTGATGAAGGCTTCCACAAAAGCAAAGTAATACTTGGATTTGACCCGCTGACATTTCAAGCGAAAATAATCTTCCAATGCAGTGGACAAAATCAGTTGGAGTTAGATAACAGTCAATGGACTTCACTTCGCCAATACCTCATTGATCTCAAGGATAGAGTAGATGAATTCCCTGCAAATCAGCTTGGACTTCTTGAACTCTTCTACATACCTATTGGAGGAGAGAGACTAATACTTAAACATACCGAGCTCTTCACGCTTTTCATCTTGATGGATTTTTTCAACATTGTCATGCAATACAACAATTTGCTTACCGATTGTGTGAAGGAATACTATGACCAATATTGTGCAAGATGCAGAGAAAAAAGCGTACTTAAACTGGATATCAACGACTTCTTCACTCCAACTCAAACATCATTTGTAAATATAAACTACTCTAGGCTTTTTTATGAAATACCAGTACTATGTAACGATCTAATTTTCAATGTGATGAAATAAAATACTAAAAACCCTATAAACAATGTTTTACTTCACTTAAAGGAACTATTCATTAGGAAATTGGAAATTGAGACTTGGTAAACTACAGACTATTGTGAAAGGCTTTGAAATCAAGTATAATCTCTTGAGTCTACAAAATACTGAAATTTAATATTGAGAAACAGACCCTCATCTTAGCTGCACTGTACAAACTAGGACATGAATGTATGTTAACTTGAAGGCAGCACGTCGTTTTTTCTATCACAAGAGTACATATAATTCGACGGATTATTATGAGGTTTTTAAAATTCAGCAAACCAACGTAAACGACGTCAAGAAAACTAGGAAAACATAGGTCAATACACTTTCACCGCGATAAGATCTATTACAATGGTTATCCTATACTTCATGGAAGTGTACCGTGATATTTTTCCTGAACACCGAATACGAATCGAGAATTATATACTTAAATATGGTAATATGGGCGAGAAAGTATCTAATAAACATGGAATACACTACCAAATATGTGAATGGTCCAACTCTAATACGACATCAGGCACTGATACATGCATTTGTCATTCATACGATCAAGAGACAAGAAATATTTTTAAACTAATATAACAGTACATACTCTTGCAGTCTCGCATACATACGATAAAGTAATAATTCATAGTATCGGGTAGTATAAATAGTCCAAACAAAATTAGAGCCAACTGGTGGCCAGCGCTATTAGAATGTATCGGGAAATCCTCACCAGTAATTCATCAAGGAACATACTATTCTCATAAAATGCAACCATAACGAAATTCAAATTGAAACATCAACAGTTTACACTAGAGTGAAGGGGATATAAGCTACAATTATATGCTGAGGATATTGAATTGCTATATAAATTGTATAATAAACATTAAAAAAGACGTGAGAGGACTTACTATACATTTGTATGGTCCTAAAGCAGAAATAGTGCAGCTGAATAAACCTTCAATATGCTATAGAATTCATAAATATATCAACCCATATATTAGATGTCCTGTAAATTGTATGAAAATTTATTTATATATATAACAAAAAATAGCATTACTCAATAAATTATTTCTATTAGAAAGAAACACAATCTTTTTATTTTAACAACCAATCTAACACTGCTCAAGTAAACAAATACCTCAAACAATAAACCAAAAAAAACTTAAACATCCCTAGCATATCCGAAACTCCCAAGTATCAAACACTCAATTCTACCATTCAAAAATATCTAATGAGAGACAAAAAAAACCCCTCATTAGTTCATTCAACTCAAGTATACATCTGTTCATCTAATTACCAGCAGACAAACACCTCCTGAAAGTAATGATCATATCTTAACATCCTACAATGACTCGTGACCATCCTTATCAAGAACACTTTATAACATATGCTACTTGTCTATACAAGATACGATGAGATCGATCTAAAAATAGCCTACCATAAACTCATATGCTTCCACACATCGTTATGTATACCGAACTATCTTACATAAACATTAGCCTAAGTGATCTATAGTAGCAGTGCGCCAACCCAAAACAAACCCTTTATGTTGAAAACTAACCTAAAAAAAATCAACCAAGCATCCAGCAGAAAAAAATTCTGATAAGAAAAAACTCAACAAGAATATATTTTACTTATGTGAAAATATTACTTGAATATGTCAGTGAGCATACCCTGCAATCCCTATGATGATAAATCTAGCATATTTAAAATGTAGTAAATACGTATTTTACTTAATGCACAAATATTGAAAATGTATATGAATATAGCAGAAGTGGCTTTACGCTTAATACAAGCACACAAAGTATGAGGTTTGTAAATTCTCATGCAATCATAGCGATAATATGCATCCGAAAAGTATCAACTTAGCGGCACCATTCAAGCATCATTTTCCTAAGGAGATAACAAATTAAAAATTATCATACTCAAAAACATCAACAATTTCTAAATGAAAATATACCTAGAGAAATTCGAAAATGTCAAAAAATCATACATACTGTGTAGAATATGAGACAAGCATAAAATAACAGCTTTACTCTATATTATACTGACACTCATGAAACTACTTAAACTATATAATACAGATCCATAATAACAGCACCTAATTCAGAGTAAATATAAAAATTTATTCAATCTAGTGCATGCCTATAATGCTAGCATGACTAAAAAATATTTTCCCATGCATTATGAGCATAAACAAAGAATAATACCATAATAACAACAAACCCCTAATGTCAATGACCTACCGCATTCACTTTTTTCTATATTACGTTCTTCCTTTCAGTACGTACCCAAAATTTATCAATGAAAATGCGTCTATATTCCTACTCATTAGGACCACCACGATGATTTCTACATCCATCATAAAAAAGTAGCATTCCAGAAGCCATAAACCGTAATATCTTTCCTATACAACATCCATAAATAATCTCAAATTTAGAATAGATATCCAAAACATACATCTCAACATAGTGATCTAAAAAATAGACCCAAGCACTTATCAAAAGGGTCAAATCATATGATGTACGAACAAAATTATCACCATCTCGTCTTGGAAGAAATTATTAGAATTTTTGAACAAAACCAATGGGCAACCTAAAGTAAAGTAAAAAAAAAACGAATGAATATAGTGCCATACTTCTACATAATAGTAAAATCAGAGAATGAAGTATAGAAACTGCTCTAAGAAATAAGGGATGATGATGAAGACAAACAAAATGCTGCCACAAGCAAACTAAAATTTAATACTATACTTAATATCAAGAACGCATCACAACAAACATTAAGATCTCTTTCCCTACATCCATAGATTTGAACAATCAACATAGTAGTCTAACCGAATTAAATACATTGTTGACGATTCTTAAAGTACTATTAACATGAAACCGATAAAAGCAATAATATACAATAGCACTGAGTCACAAAACAAAGAAACGACATATCCGAGCAAAAGAAACTGAAAACGATCAATGTAAATAATAATCAGCAAACTAGAACAGGCGCATCTGTGAATGGACATTTATGAAAACACGTCTCAATGCCGCGCATCACGTTACCCTCTGCCCACGGCCAACACAACAAGAAAAACTGCCTCCATCAAGCAAAACCATATTGCAATGCAATGTACGCCGTGCCACTTCTCTTCCACGTTGTAGATTCCGATGCCCCAAAACTCTCGCCGACAGGGAAGTCTATGCGTACGAAACACTACTCTTAACAAGCAAACTCACTTGCACATGTCACGCATCCCCGACGTCAATTTCCATGCCTTACAGCATTCACTGCCGAACAAATCTACACCCCAATCACGATCCTCCAAAAAGTGACGCAAATCATTCCAAATCGCCGACAAGACCGTCCATACTTAAAGACAGGCATCCTTTGATGAGAAACGCGGAAACTTAACCAAACGGTCACGAGACAAATTTCTACGGCTCGGTGGAAACATACACCTCAGATTACTTCCTCCAACAAGCGACGCACATCACATCTACAATACCATTCATCTTTAACCACAGACATCAAACGAGGAGCAAAACGTACCTTAAGCAAGCGTCCATGAAGCAAATTCTCACGCCTTAGAACACCCGTGGAAAGGCAAGCCCGTCGCCCATCCATAATGCAAAGCCACCCGTCTATAGCAGCGCCCTCCATTCCACACAACTACTCGCACCATAAAACTTCCGGCACGGCTAGCATGATCAAGTGAATCGGCCATTTCCACACGCGGCCGTCTACCCTTAGCCAAAGACACCAATCGCTGCAACGCGTTCCTTATCCAAGCGTCCATGAAGTAAATTCCCACGGCTTAGAATACGCGCTGACGGGCACGTCCATCATCCATCAGTATCGCAGTCATCCGTCTATACAAACGCCCGCCGTCACCACGCAGCCAATCGCACCATAAAAACGTTCAGTACGCCTATTGTGAAAAAGTAAATCGTTCGACCCGGAAGCCTCTCAGTAGTGAGATACACTAGAAATTCTCAAGCCGTATAAGCAGTAAACCTATCGCCCAGAGCGCCACCTATCCATAGAGCTTCCCTAATTGATCAACGACCCTAATACTTCAAGGTATCAACTCTAGACATGGACCTCCTAACATGCACATTAAAACGACCATGGATAAAAAACTATCAACCACTAGGAGCGTTTAAGACCCGAGAAACACTTCCACCAAAGATGAATAAGAAACCATGCAAAGACTATAAGCAACGAATGTATGAGAAATCCTTCCGCTATAGAGAAATAACAACCATGAATAGTATAATTATCTATCGCTAAAAGCGTCAAAGGCTAGCTTCCATTAATTTCAAACATTTATATTAACCCTATATAAACACGCTGGGAAATCTAAGTCTTGAATCTATTAACTGAAAACACGGGACTAATCTAGACAGAAATCAACTTTCTAGTTTCACTATTTACCATCACAGGCTGTAAAGGCTAAGGATATGCATCAGTAATCTAAAGACATATGACTACTTCTACTAACCGTTAGAGGGTACTTTAATTCGAAACGCTTACCTATTTAACCAAGATACCGATGTTTATTTATCTAAGACCCATACCTTCTCATCCCCGGCACTCACCTATGCCAATCTTGTACACATATCTAAGGCCCACACCTACACAAATCTGTTACACATATCCACATACCCTAGACACACACCCACCCTCTGGCAACCGCACAAGAGATCCACACCTATTCCGGGCTCATACCTTCTTATCCCAGGCACCCAACTATGCCAATCTTGTACACATATCTAAGGCCCACACCTACACAAATCTGTTACACATATCCACATACCCTAGACACACACCCACCCTCTGGCAACCAGCCAAGAGATCCACACCTACTCCGGACTCACACCTTCTTATCTCAGGCACCTACCTATACCACCCTAATATACACACCAATACACCCAAGACACACACCCTCGACAACATTTGAAATTTGTATGAAAAAAGTGCTCCAGAACCGGCATTCTACCCCTACTGACCCAATAAAATGGAGCAAATAAAATTAACAGATCAAAAACATCCAACAAATGAAACCACAAGCAAACAGGACGCTAGCACGGAGAACCCTTTCAGGCAAAAACCGCTGTTGGCAAGAACACCGATAAAACAAGTCACCGATTGCGGGGGGAGGCAGCAAACCCCAGAAACACTGTCAAAGTCAACATCACAGGTTAAATCATCGGAGACAGACCACAGACGGACTAACGAACGAAAGAAGGCAGAGTGCGTTGTGCAACCTGGCATCATTGTGGCCTTTGGGCGCAGTAGAAGGACTATGCGCACCCCGGAGCGCCCAGTGCAAGACGTACACAATCCGGATCAAGCTGCGACACCAACAGAGGCCAGTGTAAGAGTGGGGGAGGGAGAAGTTTTGCCGTTGGCCGACGCCACTTCAAACGCGACCCAAGCGATAGAAGCAAAAGGGCTAGGAAACGGGGGCCTCTCCCAAGAGGTGGTGCCAGATAACACAATCGCCCTTGACCGCGCCGAAGAGGAGCGGCTTACTCGGAAAGCGGGGAATATCGTCAAACAACTGAGGGCTGCCTGCGAAGTGCAGAAAAACATAGGCAAGAGTGTCAAGAATGGCATTCTTGAACTGGAGGAGCTTTTTGGCCGCATAACGCACTACAGGCGGAGGTGGCTTGCAACCGAAAAGCACCAAAAAGACACACTCTCCATCGAGGCATCAGTGGGTCCTAGCAGCAGCAAAAGAATGGCCGGTAGCCCAATTGAAGGTGACCGTGAGAAAAGGAGGAAGGACGAGACCATAAACGAAGTTGACACTCCAGGCGAGGAGTTTCATGTGGTGCGAAACAAGGCAGCGAAAAAAGCGGCCAAAAAGCTACTCCTAGAAAAAACAGACAAAGAGCTCAACCACGAAAAAAACAAAGAACCCCCCGATATACCGTAGAAAACAAAAAGCAAACCGCGGCGCAAACCCTTGCGAGAGGCACTGCTTATTAAACCAACTAACGGCCGAACCTACGCAGATGTCCTCCGTGAAATTAAAGGAGCGGTCAAGCCAGACGACACCAAAACTGCCATCAAAGCAGTTCGACCAACCCGGACCGGTGGCTTGCTGGTGGAATTCGGGCCAGAGGCCACAAACAAAGATGCATTCCGTGACGCGGTTCAAAAGGTTCTTGGAGATGCGGCAACGGTTGCCCCGCTCGAACCAATGGCCACCCTGCGTCACGGACAAAGCTGAAGTAGAGGATGCCATCAGGAGGGAGTTCCCCAGCTTAAGTGAAGTCAAGGCAAGATTGACACGTGAAAACACAAGGGGGCAACGCATGGCTATTGTCGAACTAGCTGATAAAGACGCCCAGCAAATCCTGGCGAAGGGCAAAATTAAGATAGGTTGGGTGATCTGCAGGATACGGAGAAGAGCGATCCCTATCCGCTGCTTCAGATGCTTCGAATACGGACACACCGCGTATGGCTGTAGGGGACCCGACAGGAGATCTCTGTGCTACAAATGTGGTGAAACGGGGCACAAAAGGAAGGAGTGCACGAACGAGGCAAAATGCATTCTTTGCAAGGATGCTAAGCTAGCACCCGGCGACCTCAAACATGAGCCGGGGACAGGGAGATGCTGGGTTTTCAAGGAGGCCCTAAATAAAGCCAAATCGATACTCAAATGATCCGTATCCTGCAGGTCAATTTGCACCGAAGCACAAACGCCCATGACCTACTTGAGCAGTTTGCGAGGGATACGAAAGCTGACCTCCTGTTGCTGAGCGAGCAACATCATAACAAGGACTCGCAAGCGTGGTACCCTGACATATCTAGTACCTCGGCCATCTGGGTTCGAGACAGCGCCCGCCTTCAGGTGCAGGGCCATGGACGCGGGGATGGTTTTGTGTGGGTGCGGTGTTCAGGGATAACATATTTCAGTGTTTATCTGACGCCTAACGAAGCAATGCCATCTTTTTGAACCAAACTCGATGCCCTGGAGGACGCTGTCTCGAACACAGAGGGCCACATGCTGGTCGGGGGAGACTTCAACGCTAGAGCCATTGAATGGGGTATGCCTCAATCCGACCCAAGGGGAAAGCAAATCTTGGACATGGCGGCCAGAACAGCGCTTTTTGTCCTAAATACTGGTAACACCCCTACTTTCCGCCGCTGGGGTTGCGTAGGAACCATACCCGATGTGACACTCGCTTCGGAGTCCCTGGTACCCAGAGTACACAACTGGCGAGTACTAGAGGACTACTCGGCTAGTGATCACCAGTATATAGCTGTTGAGATTCACGACAGTGCCACTCTGCGTGCATATGCCCAAACTTCAATCCTCGGATGGAGGAGTGGGAGGATGGACGTTGAGAGGTTTGCTGACGCGCTTACGGCAGGCGCACCGTTGCTGGGAGCTCCGCCAGGGAGTGGAGGGCCTACAGCCAAGGACTTGGTGAACTCAACTATGAGTACCATCATAGCCGCTTGCGAGTCTTCCATGCCCCGTCGGAGACCCCGACATGGTAAGCCTCCAGTATACTGGTGGTCAAACGAGATCGCCGAACAAAGAAGCGAGTGTCACAAACTTCGGCGAGAGGCCCAGCGGGCGCGAACACGGGAGGAGGCAGACACTAGGCTAGCAGCATACAGGTCCGGCAGGAAATATCTTCGCAGGCTTATTAACAAGAGCTAGGCCCGATGCTGGCAAGACCTCGTGGACGATCTAAATAGGGATCCGTGGGGCCTTGGCAACAAGCTGGTCATGGGGAAACTTAGTGCCCTACGGAAGCCTTGTATACATGACGCGGAAAAGATGGACGCGATAGTGCGGGGACTTTTCCCCGCCCATCCCGTCCGTGTTGACACTGTCCATGGTGAAACAGCAGTCGAGTGCCCACTCTTCACACAGCTGGAACTGGAGGAAGCAGTCCTCTCCCTGAAAGCGAGGAAGGCTCCAGGTCCAGATGGTGTTCCAGCTGAGGTTTTGCAGCTCGTCTATCACCATTGTCCTGACTTGCTGCTCAGCACATTCAACGCTTGCCTACGGGACGGGGTTTTCCCGGTACGATGGAAGTTGGCGAGGCTCGTGCTGGTCAGCAAGGGGAAGGGAAATCCCGAATCGCCGTTTGCATACCGCCCGTTATGCATGCTAGACACGGCTGGGAAAGTGCTAGAGAAACTCATCAAGGGAAGACTCACTGACGCGATTCGTGCTGCTGGGGACCTATCTCCTCGGCAGTACGGCTTTAGAGCAGGACGTTCTACCATTGATGCGATTGCAGAGGTGGTGAACGCGGTCCAAAAGGCAGAGGCATATAGTCGCACCAAGCGACGGATCGTCCTGTTGGTGACACTCGACGTCAGGAATGCCTTCAACTCCGCTAGATGGGTGGATATTCTGGACACGCTGGAAAACTCTTTTCAAGTTCCAGAATATCTAATGCGACTTTTGAGGAACTACCTAAAGGACCAACGCCTGCTCTACGACACGACACAGGGCCAACGAAGGATGGAAATTACATCGGGTGTTGCCCAGGGATCTATCCTTGGTCCGGACCTGTGGAACGTGTCTTACGACGGGCTACTGAGACTTGAGATGTCAGATGAGTCGTGCTTGGTCGGCTATGCGGATGATGTTGCGGCTCTGGTCGCCGGACGCACCGTTGAACAAGAGCAACTTAGGCTAGGTATGCTAATGCGCCGAGTAAGGGACTGGATGACTGCTCGCGGGCTCAGTTTAGCACTGGAGAAAACCGAAGTGGTCATCTTGACAAAAAAGAGAATCCCTAGAGTAAGGATGATCAGTATTGGAGATATACAGATCGAATCGAAGCCAGCGGTGAAGTACCTGGGGCTACTGATCGACTCGAAGATGAGTTTCTCTGAGCAAATCAGGGCAACGGCTGAGAAGACTGCTTCGGGAATATCGGCCCTGAGTCGACTTATCACCAACATAGCGGGACCCAGCCCATCAAGAAGACGCCTCTTGATGAGTGCTGTAGGGTCAGTGCTAATGTACGGAGCAGAGGTATGGGGCGACGCTCTCAGCAAGGAGGTATACCGAAAACGATTGGCACAGGTACAGAGAAGAGGAGCACTGAGAATTGCATCTTCGTATCCAACAGTCTCCGACTCGGCGGTGAGAGTGATTGCAGGCGTGATACCTGTCGCCCTCCTTGCTAGAGAGCGCCGCGCTATTTACCTGCGCCGAAACGAGGATGCGAGGGAGATGGTTGTCCGCGAGGAGAGACAACGCTCGCTCAACGATTGGCAGCAGTCCTGGAGGAATTGCACGAAGGGAAGGTGGACTGCGCGCCTCATCCCGGATGTGAGACCGTGGCTGAATTGAAGGCATGGTGAGACTGACTTCTATCTGACCCAGCTTTTGAGCAGGCACGGGTGTTTTCAGTCTTACCTGCACAAGATCGGCAAGTCATGGTCTCCCGATTGTCGGTTTTGCCCAGGAGAGGAGGACAATGCCTGTCACACATTTTTTGCGTGTACCAAATGGGCCAGGCTGCAAAGGGAACTCTACAGGGAGACGGGAGAGCTCACCCCGGATAATATAGTTGCGGTGATGCTCGAATCGGTTGACAAATGGAACCAGGTGGCACATTATGCTCGGGCAGTCCTAAAATATAAAAGGGACTCACAGCAGCCGGAGGCACTGGGGCTGGGGGATCGCTCTTCTGGCATTTCCTCTTCCCCTCTCCCCTCCCGCTAGGAAAGGGACTCCCCAGCTTTAAGGCGCCCCACGGCGTAACAAAACGAGACCTGGCCCGAAGTAATGTGTCAAACGGTTCCAGGCTAGGTTCTCAGATTGACAGGGGAGGTGTTTAGTGGGTAGTCCAAAGTTATCCTCCATGGGAGTCCCACACTGCCAGACTCGGCGGGCATAAATGCCTTCACCTCCCTACCACAAAAAAAAAATTATCCTCATCCTAGAGTTATTATTTATTGTTTTTTTACAAGTCTCATTATTGTGCGTTAGTTTGTAATTTAAGGTCGTTTATGAACTTTTACATACTACTTAAATTGCATTAATTCCTAAAGCTTTGAATATCCGTTGCCTACATCTTCGTTGAGTCGTTAGTTCTCCGGATCTCGAATAAGCCGGAGACTCTCGTATACGTACAATTTCCGATTTTTGCTTATTTCTTGAACTACCTCTAGATCATCCTAACTGATTACTTGATTGGTTTCCACAATATGCTTAGCGACGGCTGATTTTGCAGCATCACTTGGGGCTTTCCTTGATTTTAGCTTCTCTGCCTCCTTTGTTTATTCACTATATCTTGCTTCATCCGGCCGGTTCGTTTGTCCAATATACGCTTTCTGGCATAGTTGGCAGGTGATTTTGCATATTGATGAAACTAATTACGTAATTAATTAGGATGATCTAGAGGTAATACAAAAAATAAACAAAATCGGAAATAGTGCGTATACGGGAGCCTCCGGTTTTTTTTGACAACCGGAGAACTCACGACTCAACGAAGATGTAGGTAACGGACATTCGAAGCTATTGGAGCTAGTTTGATCTAAGTAGTATGTGAAATTTCATAAACCAACTTATTTACAAACTAACAAATAATAATGAAATGAGAAAAATAGATAAAATGTGAGGGATAATAAAAGTTGAAAATAGTTGTACCTTAAAAAAGCACCCGCATAATTTTAGAAAGACACCATTCTTTCCTTTAGATGGGCATCCTTCTAAAGGAACTTAATTTGGTAGCTGTAAGCTGATGAACGAATGTGGTGATTCTCATCTATCATGTCAAAACCAAAATATTTTAAATATAATTGAAGGTGCTTAAATATGATTTTCCCCCAACTCATTGGTTTAGTAGTTAAAAAGTGCTTCGGGGTATAAAATTTCAGCCCAATCGGTCCACCCACTGCACTGCCTCCTTAAACCTGGCCATCTTGCTAGGTTTGATAATGCAGTGACAAGTAAAACTGACAATCAGCTGTTTCATCAATGACGTCATTACTTTTTTCCTTTTGTTATCAGCTGCCGTGACATTTCTCCAATAAGTGTCAGATTATTGGCAAACTGTGGGAGCAATAGTTATTGGCGGTAATTTGTTGCCTGAGAAATAGTTCAGCAGGATAGCCTGAATTATTTTTGTGAGTCGAATAGTCGTGTATGAAGTTGCAAAGCAGTTAATTAAGTATTTCATACATATTTGGATCAACATTAACCTGAACTTCATTCAATTTCGTTTATGAACATTGTTCGAAAGTCATACTCCTTTGTCAGTGACGATATACGAAATATTGGTATCTGGCAGAAAATAAAAATAATGCTCGTTAAGGACCATTTTTAATATTTCACCCTAGACTGAATTCTAGACAGAATCCGGAAACAGTGTGGTAGGCTTCAAAGCGTTTTATAATATTTAATATGTGATATTAGTATTGATTCCTTTCATTAAATTATCAAGTTTACACATTACAGAATGCTACAGTTAAATCGCTTGCACTAGAAGTAGTTGCATTGGTTTCCCGCAATAAGGAATGTGTAAGCGAGAAAGCAGCGTGCGAAATATAGGGAAGCTATTTTGTTGCGCTAAAAGATCCTGATATAAGAGACCAACAAATGAAAGTACTGGAAACACTTTCAGGGTTTCTGAATTCACAAGAGATGATAAAAGAAGCTCAACATAAAGGTAAAGTGAACTCTTGGCAAACAATTATAAAATGTTTGCTTCCTGTTTAGGTGCTGTGATATATCTACTGAACATGTTCTGTAATTCAAGGAATCCTCAAATGCGAGAACTTTGTGCTGAAATTCTCGCTAAAATGACCGCTGACCGTATAAGCGGACCTAAGGTAGGAAAATTATAACATATACAAAATTATAGAAAGCTAATATTGCATAAAATTCTGAAGGTTCGCATAACAGTTTGCAAATTTCTACCTCCATTATTCGTCGATGCAATGATCGAATCTCCGGGTACTTCCGTCCAATTATTCGAATCAATTCACGAGCATCCAGAATTAATTTGGAATGTAAAGACAAGAACAAAAGTATGTGATGTTGTTGCTGATATCTGCGATGGGTAAGCTAACAGAGATTGCGTAAAGTTTTTAAATAGCTAATATAATATATATTCACGTATAAATACAGTTTTTGTAAAACACAGAAACAAAATCCAAAAATTTTGTGGAAAGACCCAGATATTCTTAAAGGAATTATACCCAATGAGGTGATTGTATCGGGCGTTTATTTGCGGCTGTTTGTTAGTAATCCAGCTTGGACTCTGCGCAAGCCGAAGTTATTCTTATCAGATTTACTGGACTTCGTTGTAGACCTTATCAACAAAAATTTTCCGGGTGTAAGTTAATTAATTTTTTAAATAACCGGTAAATTGTCTTCTGGAATCTTCATAACGTACTCTTCAATATTTTTAGAAAGATGCATTGGAATTAGCATCTACTGCATTAGTCGAATTATTAAGAGTGCAGCCTAATTTAGCAGATGACATTCCAGTTTGGGGTTACATACCAAAAGTCTTCAATTTACTTTACGTACAACCAAAACATACAGTGTCAGTATTACATCAATTAGCTCTTTCTGATAAAAAAGCTTATCTCTAACTGTTATTGCGTTAATTGTAGGATTCATTGATTAGCCAGTCTTTAGAAAGTAATCTAATACCATTCCTGTTAAATTTGCTTGAAAGTCGTATGGAGTATGTAGACAGCCCTTCTGCGGTGAAGGCACAAGTTGTAGCTGCGCTCAAGGCGATGACACACAATTTAAATTATGGTGACCGTGTATCGCAAATTTTATTGAAACATCCAGTCTGGGCAGAGTTTAAAGATCAGAAGCACGACTTATTCATAACGGATACAAACGTTAGAGGCTATTTAACAGGTGAGTTATTTACTTATTTATGAATCATTGAGTGAAACATCGATAAATTACCAAAATGGATTAAATACTTTGTTTGTTTCTTCCAATTCTCAATTTGGCTATAATGGGTATTAACTCAAAGTTCAAACAGTCCCAAATTCAATTACACATTGTGATAATTATCATTGCTTTTCAATGGCAAATTATTGAATATAAGCTTAAAAATTTGTTGTCATCAATTTTGAGCCTATCAAAGGATACACAAAGATATTTTTAATTTTGATCAGGTTCCACGATTTTCGCTTAATCCCTATCTCCTTGCTTATTCTAATTATGAAACGGACAACAATAAGGTTTTAGTCATACATTCCTTATAATAAAACGTTTCAGGAAATCCTTAAACTGCTAAGCCTATACAGAAAATTTTTGGAAAGAGCTATATTTACAGCAAATGTTAAGCTTATTGGCGCAGTTAAGTAGGACATCGATGTATGTTTAATACGAGCAACTTTCTTCAATTCATCATAAGAGCTGATTTACAATTTCAGAATGGTCTGTTTTCTACTTATTCCTTCTTAAAGCTGATTCCCAATAGAACTGGCTGTATCTGTAATCAATTTAGTTAATTTTAATTCAAATCTCGTTCTTTTGTAACATGCAATCCTAAACATCAATAGATATTGTGAACCTTTGCAGGAAAAAGGCATAAATGCTTGCATCTAATCACGGATGTTTTAATGGACCATGTAACCCATTGCTCATAATTTTGTTTTCATAAATTGGAATCAAGCCGATTGCCGCGGGCATTAAAATGTCTTTCCATTTCATATATCTACAGAGGAGCCAGATAAAATGATTGCGTTTTGTCAACAATACATTTTTTAAAGATTAACTGCGCGCTTGTTTTCTACAGCAAGTTCATTCCTCGTTTGGTTGTCAAGAAATGTGACTCTCCTCGTTCTATATCGTTCCATAAATCAATACTTGACCCTTTTGCTATTCTTCTTCTTATAAGCACTACAGCCCCTCTCGGGCCTTCGCTTAGAGATAGTTAGAGTATCTCATTTTCATGACCGTATTGATTTTTTCGGAAGTTGGTTTGGTCAATATCATGCTCCTGTGTGCTTGCTCAGCTATGATATGACCTGATTAAATCAGTACATATGACTACTGACTGAACACTCGTAGTCTGTCCGAAAAATCCCCTGAACTAAATCACGTTGCTCCCAACGAGATTTGAACCTGGGACATTATCGTCATTCAATTCTAATTTGTATACAATTTGACTTTTAACTGCTGAAGATGAAGATGATGCTACAGCATCATTACTAGTTGTTGAATTTGCATGCTATCGTGTTACTGAGCCACCAAGTGTGGAACTACTAGGTGGTTGACGATTGCGCATTGGTTGTGTTGATCTATAAACCGCAATAGCATTACCATTGGTTATTCGATTCACAAGAATCGAATAACCAATGTCAATGCTAGCGCGGTTCATAGATCAACACAACCAATGCGCAATCGTCAACGCCTAGTAGTTCCACACTTACGACTTTAAAATAGTTTGCGTTATTTTCTAACTTTTCAATCAATTTTCTCAGAAACTTAATCGGAAGCTGATACCACGAAAAAAGTCGTCAGAATTGGAACAAACTGCCGAAGAAACGTTAACTCCGGAAATAACAACAGACGAAATCCGCCTCAACTACGCCAAGTACTGAATAAGTACGGAAATGAATACGATCGTGGCTCAACAAGAACTGGAAGTACACGTTTTCCTTGCCGTTATTTTAAAAATACCTTTGTAGCTTGATCTGCTTTTCATTATAGCTTAATTGAAAGTAAAATAAATTTTAAATAAAATCATTAAACTATATGTTTCAATATATTTTATAATTTATCAAGGCTGATGACATCAATTTACAAATTTTTTTATAGATGTTAATGCAATAACAAAGAGTATGGACGTTGAACCGTGATAATTCGAGATGGCTAGTGGATGCTAAGTCCCGATTTGGTGTGTCGCGCCGCTGATAATGAATCAATCTCACTGAATATTCTTGTATCCTGATTATAAAACGTCTGTTTGTTTACCACGAATGCTGTAATGATGTTAAAAACTTTATATAGTTAGAGCAAGTGTTATGAACTGATAAATATTATTTCAAACTAATTTAAGAAGGGATTGAGGATTTCTGTGGATTTAGAGAAAAAAGGATATGCATTTTAGCTAGTGAAAGAAGCAGATAAGAAATATTATCTTATTGAAAGTCATTTAGATTTTAAGTTTTCGGTAGGTTAACAGACAACTCTATCTTAATTTAACTATTGAAGTTATTTAAGAGTTTCTAGGTGGATAAACAGTCTACGGTAATTATCTTTATCTATAACAGCTAAATATGTCATCGTGTGTATTTCTGTTCTGGCTAATTTCATGTTAAAAACTCCTATTAAACTTGCTCTCTTTTTGTATGTAGCTAGATTGAAAAACAAGCATACGATAAATAATGCTTTGCTTTGGCATCCTAGCCAAATTAGTCCGTCTTATCAAAATGAGGTGAACAACCTCCCAAGTCTGCATTAATAACCAACTCACCGACGTCTTTGACACCAAAAGCGGACTAAAGCAAGGAGATGGGCTGGCCCCATTGCTATTCAATTTGGGTCTGGGTAAGAAAGCTACCTTTCCATACAAGAGGTACGCTATTATACAAGTTAAGCCAAGTGGTAGCCTATGCAGATAATAGCAACGTTTTGTCACGGTCGCTAACAACTGCCTAAGAACTTTTCCTGAAACTCGACAGCGAAGCAAAACTAGTAGGGCTACAAATCAATGCAAATAAAACAAAGCTCATTACGCAGTCGAGGAAAAATACCTAAAGTACACAAAATATCGCAGTTGCCGAATACACTGCCGAAAATTTGGGCGAACTTGTGTATCGAGGTACCAAAATATAGAGAACGCTAATGAAAGAGAAGAAATACGTGGACGAATACAGCTCGCAAATAAAGTATTTTATTCAGTTTTGACGATCTTGAAAACCAGCTGCATACACAGAAAAACAAAGCTCCAAGTATACAAATCTGTGATAAGACCTGTGCTATGCTATGGATTTGGAAAACATGGACCCTAAATCAAGCATCCGCAAACATATTCAACGCCTTTGAGGGACGGGTCCTGAGGCGGATGATTGGAGCGAAGCTAGACGGAGACCAATGGCAAATTCAACACAACCAGGAGCTGTATGAGCCTGAGGTCTCAACGATTATAAGACTGCGGAAGCTGTAATGGGCTGACCACATAAATCGTATGGATGAACAACGGATACCCAATAAGGTATTCGTTGGGAGAACTGAAGGGCGGAGATCAGTGGGGAAATCGAGGAAACGCCGGTCTGACTCGATCGACGAAGGCAGTTCATCGCTGCTCGGATTTCAAAATTAGAGGACACCATTGATGGACCGAGGCACTATTTGCACGAAGCGAAGCCCGGGGAGGGGCTGTCGTGCTACGAACAAGTTGAAAAAATGAATTTCACACTTATGTAGACTAATAAATTTTTTATTTCAAAAACAAAGAAAAACATGTCTTACAAAAATTAACATTTAATAAAGAATAGATTATCACAATATTGCCAATTTCTTTTGGATAAAAAGTATTGCTTTAAGCCTTAATTGAATAAATTATAAGAAATGTTGTATTTTGTTATGAATAAACAAATTCAATACTTCCAAACGCTATGAATTTAAAAACACTCAACAATTTGTATCATAAATTAAAATGCGAACAAAAATCGAATTCAATATTGTTAATTTTGTTTAGACAGTCTTTTCGTCTTTGGAATATTTAGAAAATTTGCTAATTTTAATTAAATTTTTGTCAATTATGAATAAATAGTTTATATATTTTAAAATAGTATGAAATGCAAAAAAAAAAATCAATATTTTGCATATTAAATGAACATATGAAAAAAACAACTAATTCAATATTACAAGCTTCGATTTGGTCAGCAGCCTGGATATACTATTTAAGTGTTGCTTTACTCATTGACTCCAAATAAGTACTCCATAATTTAATTTCGTCAGAACCAACGCATTTAGAACAAATTTCTTGATGTGCATTGGAAAAGACTATTAAAGCTGATTGAGTTCAGCGTGTTTTTGTATTAGAGTGTACAGACGCACAACTTTCGTGCGTAACTGTACTCGGCGTAGCAACCGAGCGTGACTCAGTCTTCTTCGTAAATAATCGAATGACGAAGAGCGCCGGGAGTCAATCACCGCGTTGGTTAAGTAAGTTCGTCTCGATCGCTCTAGTAGCACGCTCGCAAATAAACGTCTTCATATTATTAAATAAAATAACAAAATTATTAAACTAAAATCAACGTTTATTTATCCACCTAAACTTGTTCTCCCATTCCTGATCTAACAGGTTATGGGCCCTGTTTACGTAGTAACTGTGAAAATTAGGAGAACAAAAAAGTGGAAAAATTAACTCGACAAGTCCCACGTGGCGCGGAACGGAGGTCGGCCATTGTTCGGTCGTGTCGAAGTTAACGAGAGTGAAAACGTGCGGAGTGTAAATCGAATCCATGATGTCAGTCGGCATCTCAGTAAAGGGCGTGAAGCCATTTGACGGAACGAATTCTCAAGGCTGGAAAGCGCAAGCAAATGCTTTATTTGTGATGAATGATGTTCTCGATGTCATCGACGGCAAGAGGCCGGAGCCTCCTGCTGGAAACGGACAAGCGGCCGCGTTGAAGTAAAATATAAGGGACGATGCAACGGCAAAGTTTATAATACTGTCGAATCTCGACGAGACGCAACAGGTGTGTGTATTGTCCTGCGTTTCTGCGAAAGAAATGTGGGATAAATTGTGCCTAATTCATGAACAGAAAAGCGCAACAAATAAACTAGGTTTGCTACAAAAGTTTCACGCGTATCGAATGAGTGAATCGGATACGGCAGTTCAACATGTGGCGAAGGTGACAAACATGGCGAGTCAACTCAAGGACATCGGTGAAGATGTGTCAGCACTACAATAATGGCTAAGATACTCGCGAGTCTCACCACGAGGTTCAGCACGCTGCAAGTAGCATGGGACCGTGTGGATCCGGAACGTCAGACTCTCGATAACCTCCAGGAATGGCTGATAAGAGAGGACGCAAGACTCAACGACGAAGAAGAAACGTCAGAAGCGCTGGCTGCGACAGCCCAAAATCGTCGTTCGCGAGGAACGAAAAGTGCTAAAATAAAAAGACTGAAAATAAAAAGACTGAATATAAACAAGACATAAAGGAAGTGCAGCGTTACAAGTGCCAAGGCATGGGACATTTCGCGAGTCGCTGCCAAAACAAGCGAAAGCCACGCGATGGTGCCGAAAAAACACGTGACTGTGCATTCGTAGGTGAAATGAGCGGTTCGGTTGCGTCGGGCTTCAAAAGTGCGGGAACCGCGAAGGTGCTGTGGACAAAGACTCAAGTGATGAAGGCCGATCAGAACAATGTCTGGCTGATCGACAGCGGCGCATCGCGACATTTTACTCACCGACGTGACTGGCTATCAGACTACAAGTCGGACAATACGGGTGCTACAGTATCGCTTGGCGATAATCAAAACTGCAATGTCGCCGGTGAAGGCACAGTGAAAATTAAAAACTTGATCGATGAAGTGTGGCAAGATACAAAAATCGAAAATTGCTACACGTGCCAAAGTTACGAAAAAATCTGTTCTCTGTCGTAGTATGTACTAAAAAGGGATTCCAAGTGCGTTTCGAAAATAATCAAGTTATCGTAGCGCGTGACAGTGAAGTACTTGCCACGGGAATGAAGCGAAACAATGGCGTGTACAGAATGTTTTTCAAGGTCGCGAAACAAGGGAGCAACGCAGAAGCCAATGTAGTTGCGACGAATTTAACCGTGTGGCGCGAGCGTTTGGGACACGTCGGGAAGCGTGCAATTCGTGAATTAGCGGAAAAAGGACTCGTGAGTGGCGTAACATTTACAGACAAAAGTGATGTTTTCTGTGAGCCGTGCAATCTTGGAAAAGCGCACAGGTTACCCTTTAATAAGAAAATGGAGCGCGACAAGAAAATAAAGCCAGGTGAAAAAATGCATTCAGATGTCTGTGGGCCCATGTCGACGAACTCGGTCGGAGGATCAAGGTTCTTTTTGACATTCAAAGACGAAGCAACAGGCCACAGGCACGTCTATTTAATGAGAAGGAAATCCGAAGTATTCAAAAAATTCAAAACTTTCGAGAAAATGATCGAGAACAAATTCGGAAAAAAAATGAAGACTCTTCGCTCTGGCAATGGTCGAGAATTCTGTAACGAAGAGATGGACAAATATCTTGAGGAATGTGGCATCAGACGAAAAACAACAGCGCCGTACAACCCGGAGTAAAATGGAAAAGCCGAGCGCGACAATCGGACGATTGTCGAAAGTGCCTGTACAATGATAATCGCGAAGAATCTTCCATTGGCTCTATGGGCAGAAGCAGTAAATTGTGCAGTGTACGTGTTAAATCGAACCGTATGGACGAGTGGCACCGTAACTCCGTACAAAGCGTGGACTGGGATGGTTCCGAACCTAAAGCATCTCTGAATCTTTGGATCAGATGCATACGTACACACTCCGAAACAATTCACGCGAAAATTTGACGCTCGAGCAATCAAGAAAGTTTTTGTTGGATACACGGAAGAGTCAATGAATTACCGGGTATACGATCCTGAAAAGAAAAAGGTCAGCGTTGTTCGAAACGTCGTATTCAACGAGAAAATCGGGCCGCCGTCGGTAGAAGCGAACGAGAAGGAAGATGAATATGAAATATTTCTTCCAATGAACGAGGCACGAGAAGATAACGAAGGACATGAAATCGACGAGGAAAAAGAACACGAGAACAATGGTGAGGACAACATCGACATCAAAGAACGAGAAGAAGAAGATTACAACGAGAACAACGCAAAAGAGAACGAGCAAGAAGAAGAAGATTGCGAAAATCGAGGAGTCCTGCGAGATCGGAACGTAATTCAAACTCCAAGAAGATATCGGCACGATGCAAATGTAGCCGAATATGTGATTCCATTGATATCCGAAGAAGCAACAAAGAGCACTGAAGCCACGCAGTGGGCAAGTGCGATTCATGACGAATTTAAAGCGCATGAAGAAAATCGTACATGGGAAATTGTAACAAAAACGCCAGACATGAGGCTAATCGATTCAAAATGGGTATTCCGCGTGAAGACGGACGTCGACGGGAAGTCACACCGCTTCAAAGCCCGATTGTGCGCGAGAGGTTTTCTTCAACGTGAAGGGATTGACTTCAAAGAAACATTCTCCCCAGTCGTGAGATATGACTTACTAAGGATTCTGCTGGCAACGATAGCAGCGAAAAATCTCAACGTAGTGCAGTTCGATGTTCAAACTGCATTTTTGTATGGGAAACTTGAAGAAACAATCTTCATGAAAGTTCCGGAAGGACTGAAGCTGAAAGAAGATGCAAGAAACGTCGTATGCAAGCTCGAAAAGTCTCTCTACGGGCTTAAGCAGGCTCCACGCTGTTGGAACTAAAGATTTACAAAGTTTCTGAGTGAATTTAACTTCGAAGAATGTGAAGCAGATAAGTGCGTGTTTACCGGGAAGTTTAAAAACAACGAAGTATATCTGGCGCTGTTCGTCGATGATGGGATGGTAGCCTCAGACAATGTAGAGAAGCTTAAGAAAATCATTCAACGATTAAGCGAAACGTTCAGAGTTACGATCGGAGATTCTAACATTTTTGTCGGGTTACAGATCGAAAGAGATAGAGGCAAAGGAAAAATGGTAGTTCACCAGAGCGCGTACACAAAGAAAATAATCGAAAAATTCGGCATGGTAGACGCGAAAACGGTAAGCGTGCCGGAGGATCCGCACGCAGCACTTACCCCGGTCATAGAAAGCGAAATAAAAATAAACAACGTGCCATATCGCGAAGCAGTAGGCTTTTTAGTTTTTCTAGCAGCCGTTTCGAGACCAGACATTGCTTATGCAGTAAATGCAGTCAGTAAATTCTTGAACGAGCAGTATTCATCCCATTGGCAGGCGGTTAAAAGAATATTCGCGTATCTGAAAGGCACGGTTAACTATGGCATCGAGTATCAAAGCGGCGGTAGTGAAGCAAAGCTGATAGATTTCTCAGATGCTGACTACGCCGGAGATGTAGAGATGCGGAGGTCGACGACCGGATATGTATTCTGTCTGTCAAACGGAGCCGTAGCATGGTCGTCACAACGACAAAAACTGGTGACGTTGAGCACAACAGAAGCCGAGTACGTAGCTGCATCGGCAGCTGCTTGGGAAGTAGTCTGGATTAGAAAATTGTTGTCGGACATCGGATGTCCTTGTGATAAAGAAACAACACTTTATGTTGATAATCAAAGCGCAATCCAACTAGTCAGAAATCCAGTTTTTCACAAAAGAACCAAGCATATAGATGTTCACTTTCACTTTATTCGCGAGAAAGTGAACGAAAAAGAAATTGTTGTTCAATACGTTTCATCTGCAAATCAAAGAGCAGATATATTTACAAAGACGCTGCCGCGAGATCGCTTCAAGGATCTATGTTACAAGCTAAACATGATAACAGCAAACGAGAAACATTCGAACGGCGGTAGTATTAAAGCTGATTGAGTTCAGCGTGTTTTTGTATTAGAGTGTACAGACGCACAACTTTCGTGCGTAACTGTACTCGGCGTAGCAACCGAGCGCGACTCGGTCTTCTTCGTAAATACTCGAATGATGAAGAGCGCCGGGAGTCAATCACCGCGTTGGTTAAGTTAGTTCGTCTCGATCGCTCCAGTAGTACGCTCGCAAATAAACTCTTCATATTATTAAATAAAATAACAAAATTATTAAACTAAAATTAAGGTTTATTTATCCACCTACACTTTTTCTCCCATTCCTGGTCTAACAAAGACTCTTATCTTCTTAACAAGCCTATTATTGGGGCTTATTGCCTCCTTAAGCTATGTATGTGTGGCAACCAGGTCATATAATGGTCTATGATAAGACCAAGATATTTCATTTCTAGCACTCTTTACAATTTTTCGCCGTTAATATTTAGTTCGACATGTATGTTTCATTATTTTGGATTCCGATCGGCAAGCGCCTACTTTATTTCCAATGCTTCATTCGATCCAGTATTTCCTCTGTATCGGAAAAGCTGATTGCTTAACGAGAAGTTTTTGGAATGTTCTGACAGCAGGATTCACGGACTGCAAATAATTAAATTAGCAATTAATTAACCAATTCAACATGTAAACTTGCAAAAATTGTTCCTATATTTAAGGGTGGTAATCATCTCAACCCGAATAACTATCGCCCGATTGCGCTGCCGACGGGATTTAGTAAGATATTTGAAAAAATACTAAACAATCGATTGACATCATTCTTAGTTGAAAACTCTATCGTAAGCTAATATCAGTTTGGTTTTCAAAAGAACAAGAGTACTTTGGATGCCCTACATTCTGCCACACGTTTCATCAATCTAGGAATTGACAGAGGTGATTATGCCATCGCAATTTTCGTGAATTTGAGAAAAGCATTTGATACAGTTGATCATGACCTCTTGCTTCGTAAACTTGAATCGTATGGTATTCAGGGTAGTCCTAAGCAATTGTTTAAGAGTTACTTGGAGAGAAGATCACAGAGAACTTTAATCAACAATGTCCTTAGCGATTGAGCACCTACGAAAACAGGAGTTCCCCAAGGCTCACTACTTGGCCCAACGTTGTTCCTGCTATACACAAATAGTCTAAATACATGTGGACTGACGAGATATCACACATTATATGCTGATGACACAGTTCTTCTTTATTCAGGACGAGACAAAACATTGAGAACACTATCAACCTGGATCTAGGAAAATTCCATCAGTGGTTAATCGAAGACAAACTAGTATTGAACACTACAAAGAGAAAATAAACTGTTTTTAAGCAGAAGAACAAAGGAGACATAGATGTCGACCTAAATATTAACAGCGAAAAATTGCAAAGAGTGCTGGAAATGAAATATCTTGGTCTTATCATAGACCATCGTATGATAAATAGCTTAAGGAGGCAATTAGCCCCGATAATAGGCGTGTTGAAACTTGTTCTAAATGCATTTGTGCTAACGAAGTTATATTATGGAGCACTCATTTGGAGTCAATCAGCAAAGCAGCATATAATGCCAAGCTTACTCAAACTCGTTTGGTTTACCAATTAACAAAATCATTAACCTTTAGTCAAATCATTATAATGGAGAAAGCTATGTTTATCTACAACAATTTAAAAACTAATTGATCGGAACGAACACCATTAATTAAGGTATCACAGATCAACCCATATAATGCGAGGAATGCAGATCAATTCGTAATACTTTTTGCCGGAACGGATTGTTGAATTTTTTTTATCTCTGAGAGCTCATCATGATTTTTGGGCTAGATGTTCATGAAAACGATTAGTTCACATTATTTTGTGTGTCCCCTTATGTAATGGTTTTCAAAAAGCCCGTGTAGGACACGGGTGCCGATGGTCTGGCATAAGTGTCAGCGAGCTATAAACAACACCGAGCTCAGCTAACTAGCTTCGCTTAACGACCGCGTACGCGTGCTTGACGACTAGCGTTTGCGGGATCATATGAGGCGGGTTCTTGTCGAGCCACGAAGCTACACTACAAAATACTTATCACGCGTACTCTACTCTACAAGACGCACCGATCAATTTTTATTGTCTTTAGAAAAGTTCTATTAGGTGTCAATTAAGCTACTCTACAGTAATTCGATATATTTTTTTTTTTTGCCTCGATAAAGTTAGCGGACACGGCGGCTTGAGACAAACGCAAACATTACACAAAAAGCAACCGTTACTTTCACCGAAGAAGGTCGTTGCATTACAAGGGGAATGTCAAACATAAAGATGTTAAAGTGACTGAAGTGAACCACTCATCTCTGCCTAAAGGATGGAAACCTGACGGATGTAGTTTACTTTACACTAGTAAAACAACCAACTAAGCAGTTTCAACGGGGTGACCACCTTATCTCTTCAGGAGCAGCCACTCCTGATCACCACGGGGCTGCTCGACTGCTTATGTTTATTACACTTATACCGATGAATTAAACATTGTCTGGGTGGCACAAAGGTCGAAGCGAGGTAATATAAATGCAGATTGCACGAGCGTTGTGCGACGAAGAAAGGGTGATGGAGAGAGTGGTAGGGAGTGGAGGTACTAAAAAAACGTTTTATATTTTTTGTTGTTTGGAATTTGCTTTATATTCTTTGAAAATTTATGGCGATTAGCATTGAATAAAGCGTGTTTGACTTTGACGTGCGAGGAATGCAAATTAATTCGTATTGCCTTTTTTCAGAACGTATCGTCTAAAGAACAATGCTCCGTGTACGAGTACATATAACAATCTTCCAGAGATGGTTAAGGATGCATACTCACTATTGGTATTTTAGAAAAGACAGGGATCATCTAATGAACACTGATTGAAGCGTGGACATGGATTTTTCAGCACAGTATCTTAGGGAATTTTTGCCCCTATTGGCGAGATACTTGAAGAGACAGTTACTCAGAGTTTTTTTTTAGTTTCGTGTCATGCGATTTTTTTATCTCTGAGACCTGACCACGAATTTGACTAAATATGCACGAAAGGATAGATTCATTTTATTTTGTGTGCTCCTTTATACCGATTTATTGAACATTGTCTGAGAAGCACACTTAACAAAGCGGACGAGTGTTGTGGAACGAAGAATGAGTGAAGATAGTGGTAAGAAATGGAGGTGCTTACAAAAATCTGTATGTACCACTTCCTCTTTACGATTTATCAGCTTCAGCCAGTCAGAATGAAACAAAAACTACAGACGTTGGTCAATATAAAAGTGGATATTACTTCCGTAAGCACATAACTGAAAATCGATGTTCACCTTATGCTATGAAAATAATTTGGCACTCTATAGAAGCCAAACACTAGGCTATAAATAAACATGTAGAAAAGTTTTCTTCATACCTGCACTCGAGAATACGGCTCAATGATTCTACATGAATTTTGTTCCAGCATTGCATCATACAATGTACCTAGATGTGCTTTGACAATTACATCTTCCTCCAGCTCTTTTCGATATTCCTTGAGCGTGTCCTGAAAATCAGCTAGAGATCTTTTGTGAGATGCTTGCGCGACGGATTTCATTGCGTCGATGACTCGTCCTGAATACGTGATAGCCTAATAAATAAAAAATATTAATTTCTATACAAACAACTTTAAATCAACATCCTTACCAGCTTTCCACTAACAATTTGATTGACATCTTCCGCCTGTCCCAGCATTATTTTGCAGAGCCACATATATTTGAGTGCAGTTAATGCTCTGTTACTTTCGACACTGTCAAAACCTTCGAATGCTTCATAAAAATATGAAAAAGCTGTTTTGAAGTCCCTCTCATCTGCCGCATGTAGGATACCTGATTGCAAATCTAAAGCCCCCTGCATCTTAGGCGGACAGTAGAATAGCATTTGCCGTGGTACGTGCCGAGGTCAGGCCAGCACGCGCTTTTGGTAATATGCTTAGAGCATTAGATAGGTCTGACCTTCAAGAAGTTGAACTTCTACGAGCAAATTTTTGTCGTCCAACTTTTTAATTCTTTCAGCAGGTATGACCCCAGCGCTAGCGCTTCTGAAAACAATCCAGTATCGAAAAACAAAGCAACTAATCAAGCTAGTTTTAGAGTCGTTTATACTTTTAACAAACTTTTGTTTAACGATTCGCACGCTTAGAGTACCAGTTACAGACTGGGGGTGACGCCGTGGATATGGTTTCCCTAAATACCCTAATTTTGCTGACACTATGTCTGGATTAGATATGTGCCGTTTTAGAAATGATCTCGTTGCATTTTCCATAATTAGGTAAATGCAACGTCTGCAAAAGCTCTTCAATATTTTTATGAGAATTGTTTGTTACCTTATACATGACTTCTCTCTCCTTTATATTAAAATTCTCCTGAATTTTATAAATATTTTCGTTTACATGATTTAGAGATTTAACCAAGTTTTTTTTTCTTAAAAATAGTAAGTATCCAAATTGTTAAATTCAAAATGATAATCGAGATAATGCCTATGGTAATGTAATTTATATTAGAGTGTAATTTCAAGTGATTTATGCGTTTCAGGTTTTCAACATTTTTCAACATAATATCATCGAAGCTTAATTTTTCGGTAAAATTATAAGTTTCATTATCGATATAAAAGTATCTATCTACAAATTCTTGATTATTATTACTAAATTTATTATTTGAAATTTTTATTGTACAATTATTTATATTTATAAGATAATTTCCATTAAGCTTGATTTCTCTATCATCGCAAAGGTTTACAACATCTTGATTTATCATGTTTTTACATATTGTAGCATCATCTATTTTTCTAATTACATTTTCTTTGCTTTTGACCAGTTTACAATTATTTGGGGAAGTACAGTTGTTTAATGGTTTTAGTTCATTTTCAAATAAAATTTCTTCGTTATACATATATTTTGTGGAGTTTGATTCAACAATGTACTGGTCTTCGAGGTAGATTTCAAGATTATTTTCATTAGGCATTGCCACTATAACTTTAAAATCGACTAATTTATATGTGTCGGGAATTTTGATAGCAAGAATAATTGTGTCATTGTTATGTTTCAGTAGTCCAGTTCGAACATTCTTTAGTTTGTAAAACTCAAGGTTCGTCAACCTGATTTCTGTTGCTGTCAATAAACTAGGATGTACGATTCCGTGTCTGATTAGTCCTATATTGTCGATAACTTGGTCCAATTTTTCCTTCAACAACTCTATTTTGAGAATCTGATCGAGTTTTAATTGGTGTTTAATAATTTTCTTTTCATTTTCAGTAGTTTCTTGATATGTTTTAATTATTCTATTCCTATCTGACTCAATGATTTGCTTTAAATTCGTAATAGAGTCGTCTAGAAAGGAATTTATTTCAATTTGTCTATTTAAGTTATTTAATTCTTCGTCTTGTTTCTTTTCAATCGTGTTCAAAGTATTTAAAATTGTTTGTCGGTCATCGTCACTCATTGTACCAAAAAGGAATTTTTCTGCGGTCCCAACGAGATTGATAAGTCCTCTTCTTTGCCTAACTCTGGGATTAATAGCTGATAATTTTGCGTGAATGTTCTCTAATTCATTTTGGATAAATGGATCGTTTATAATTCTTAATTTGTGAATGCTTTCTTCAATAGCGTGTATCGTGCTTTTGATTTCATTGATACTGATTATATGAAGGATGGTTTTAGTAGTCGTTATGATTTCCGTTTGTCCAAGGTTAATAGTTGTGTATCCATTTTTGGATACTATTGGATTCAATATAAGAATTCCTGTTGTTGATTGGATAAGTACGGTTAAGATGGGAAATATTGGCATGAGGGGCTGAAAAATGTATAGGTTTAAAAGACAATACGTTAGAAAAGCTGAGCTTGAGCTATTTCAATAATCAATTTTTGTCTAAGATAAGGCATATTTAATTGTGTGGAATTAATTTTTTGGTTTTTGCTAATATATCGAGTAAACATACAGCTGAATACTCCACAATCACTTACGTTAGCTTGGAGCGGAATATTGCTGGCATGTTCTTGTGTGAATTCTGTTGTATCTAAAGTCTGCTTTAATTTATCTAATGATTCTTGCGCCAAATAATCTTCTAATTTAGTTAGTACTATTGGGTTTTGATTTCCTAAAGAATCGTAATATTTTATAGATTTTTCTTGAATGTTGATTATTGCCATACACCAATGGTTATTATTAACGTGTATCGGAATTAATATTATATCGTATGAAAATATGGTCCATCTGCGCACTGAGTTATATCCAGCCTCTAATAATCGTGAAAAGAAGAAAGTATTCATAGCATAAACTTTTAACGGGTTTTCAACATCTTGTTGCACACTTTGCTCTGTTATTAAATTTAGATAAAAGTTAATGATATTATCGTTTAGCTAATTTAATCCGTTTAATGTCTGAATCACTTCTTGTGATATTAATATTATATTTTGAAACTATGATTTTTTTAGGAGGACCCTTTTTAGTTGCATTTTCTAGAATAAGTTTTTGGCCTTCATTAAAAATCCCACTATTAGTATTATGATTACTTCCTTTAATTTTGATTGGTTTGCAACTGAACTCTTCTATATTTTTGCTTTGGTCTGCATATTTTAGTTCTTTCTTAATGTTTGTCGGATGAACATTATCTAGTTTTGATTTCCTATATTTTGGGAAGTTTTTACGTCTAGCAGCTTTATAGTTTTTGATGAAACCTGTAGATCTGGTCTCATTGTAATCTTCTCTATATTGGTTGAGGTAATTCAGATATTTGTTCTTGGTTTCTTCAATATTTGCCTTTATTTTCTCGAAATTTACTTGACCGCTTTGCACTTCTTTTGGAGTACATTTTATTGTCGAGTGATACCTTTTATTATAGTTCCTGATAGCCTTTTGAATTGTTCTTCTTACAGAGAGTTTCATTTTATCGATTGCTAGAGTTCTGAATTTTTCAAGTATGGTATTATGTAGCCTTTCAACATCAGCTATTCCTGTATGACTATGAGGCTTAGTTAAGTGTAAGATTATATCTTCAAACTGTAAAAAATCTTTCAATAAAACTCCACTAAACTCATTTCCTGCAATAATTTTCTTTGGCTCACCAATTTTCGCAAAATGATCTTCTAATTGTTCAATAATTGTTACATGGTTTCTGTCGCTTAGATAATAAGCAGCACCAAATTTAGAAAATTTATCTATTATGGTTAAAAAACTATTTTTCATTATTATAAAAATATCTACGTGGACTATTTCGTTGATATTGGAAGGAGTTTCAATGTTTTGAAATTTTGGTTTAATGGGTCGCCTGTCGTATTTTACTCTTTGACAAACTTCGCATTGGCTTATTACAATTTTTATAAGCTCAACGAGCTTCGGGAAATAAATTTTATTCTTCAACACTGCGTAAGATTCCTGTATTCCAGAGTGAATACTTTCTCTTACATGATAAAATGCAATTTGTTTGACGGCTTCGGTTTTTGTTTCGATATCCTTGGCTCTTAGTGAACATCTGAAAAATTTTACTGAACTCTTGCTTGGGAATAATTCCCTAATTTTTTGCTGTACAATATTGTACTTACTATCATCTAATTCAGTGTAGATGCCTATTGTACCTTTGTTTACATAAGTTTTTAGAATATGATTTAAATTTTCAAAATCATGTACGGATATATATATTATTCGCTTACCATGGATGATTTCAAACTCCACGGTTTTATTGTTTGTAAGGATAAATTGTGTCTTATATTTGTTGACAATTTCATCTTTTATAGGAATGTGATCTAGTAATTCCTCTTCTGCAGAGTGAATCGTGGCCAGATCTGAACATTCCTCATTTTCCATATTCCAAATACCTAGATCAGAATACGAATTGGCCTTGTGGCTATCTATTTGGGAATCTTCTTTTTCGGATTGCTGATGTTTGATCCTGCTAAGGAAATTGGCTACTCTATTTTCCTTTCCTTTTAAATACTCAATATCAAATTGATATTCACCTAGTTTTAACAGTCAGCGTTGATGGCGTGGTGATAAATCCTTGCCTTTATACTTGGCTTGTAAAAATTTAATTGGTTGATGGTCTGTATAGATCACGAACTTATTTCCATATAAGTAGGGCCTGAAATAGTTAACGGGCCACATAATTGCAAGGAATTCCTTGTCCGTTGCTGAATAGTTTTGCTCGTGGTTATTCAGTGTTCGTGATGCAAAACACACAGGATGTCCACTTTGCGACAATACTGCACCTAAGGCGTAGTTAAACGCGTCTGTTGTTTATTGAAATTGTTTATTGAACTTGGGAAAACGAAGAATAGGATGTGTGCTAATAAGTGCTTTCAATTTCTCAAACGCTTCTATGTAATTTGGATCTTTGGTATTGATTTTCGAATTTTTCTTTAGATATTTTGTTAGGGGTTGTGCAACCTTCGCATAACCCCTAATAAATTTGCGGTAATACCCCGTGGCTCCTAAAAAGCTTTTAAGTTCTTTTTCTGTTTTTGGAAGTTCAAGTTTTTGTATTGATCGAATTTTTGCCGGATTCGGTTTGAAGGCGTCTTTAGTGACCACGTGACCTAAAAAGGAAGTTTCTTTCTGCATAAATGAACATTTATCAATTTGAAATTCTAACTGATGTTTTTCTAAGACTTTGAAAATTTGTGTTAGTGATTTGATATGCTCTTCAAGTGATGTGTTGAATATTAGTAAATCGTTAAGATATACTACACAGCATTTGTTAATAAAATCCCAGAGGATATCATTCATTAAGCGCTCAAAGGTTGCCGGAGCATTTTTCAGCCCGAATAACATCCTAACAAACTCATATAGACCATGTGGTGTGACGAACGCCGTTTTATGACGATCTTCTTTGCGGACCAATATTTGATGATATTTTTTGGCCAAGTCAATTGTGGAGAAATAATGTGCTCTCCCTAATTTATCCAAAATAGAATCGATGTTTGGCAAAGGGAATTTATCGTCGACTGTGATTTCGTTCAGTCTACGATAATCTATGACGATTCGATATTTTTTGTACCAGAATTATCAGTTTTCTTGGGAACGACTATCAAAGGAGAGGAATATCTTGAATTACTTCTTTGGATAATGCCTTGACTTTCCATTTCTGCGATTTGTTTGCGAACTTCTTGTTCGTGTTTTGGGGGATACCTATATAATTTTGCATTTATCTGCTTGTTTGTTATGGTTTTAATTTCATATTCGATTGTTGGGGTACTTGTTAATTTATCCCCTTCTTTAAAGAATATAGTTTCGAATCGTTTCAGAACTTTTAATAGTTCTCTGTTTTCTTCAAAATTTAAATGCTCTAGCTTAAGTCTGTTTAAAAAGTCAGAACTTGATGCTTCTATGGGAGCAACTTCCTGAAATGTATAGGGAGTATTTAAAAGCCTAATTGATTGACCATTTAGGGTGATCGTCCCTTCTTCGAAATCAATAATTGTTCCTATGTTATTTAGGAGATCTGCTCCAATTATAAAATCGTATTTTCTTTTGTTGAAAGGTTTCACTTTCCACCTGATCATAGCTTTATGGGAAGTCTTAAACTCAGCAGATACTGGAGTTCGGACTTCATATTCAAAAACGTCCTTTCCAATAATCGTGGAAAATGGGACTGGATTGATCTTAGTTTTTCGAAAAATTTTAATTGAGTTATCAATGAGGCTAAATGAGGACCCCGTATCCATCAATGCTGTAAATTGATAATTTTTTAAAGTTATTTTAATAAGAAGTAAATTATCCGAGGCTAATTGATAAAAAAATTTTCATTATTATGCGCATAATTAATTTCTGGACATTGATTTGTGTCCGCTTCTGAATAGTCTTCTGACTGATTTCTCGCATTGGTTATTCTTTGGAATTTTTTATATAATATTATCAACTTCCATTGGTTCTGAATAACCTTGAACTTGGCGAGAATTTTGCCCGCTACCAGATGAATTATTTTGCCAGTAATTATTGGAATCTGTGGGGGGGTTTTTAAATCGTTTCCGCCCAGGACTTTGACTAACATTATTATGTTCTAGTAGTTTGTTTGAAATTGTCCTTGAGGATTAGTAGGGGCTGTAATAATTTTTATAGTTTTGTTTGTTTTCGTCGTAATTACTGTTATAAGTACGCTATCTGTTTTTGTTGTAATTATTGCTATGAATATTTTAGAAATTTGGCTTGTACTCAGTTTGTCTGTTGTTGAGTTTTTGGTTTTTACGGTCACAATAGGTTTTGGGAGTGTTTGTATAAAATTTTGAAAACTTTCTTTCATTAGACATTTGTTTTACTTTAAATTCAGGCCTAATGCATGAATCTTCAAACCTCCTCTCTTTCATTATTTCTAGAATGCTATTAATATCGTGTAATAAATAAATTTTTTCATATGAAACACCCTGCGACATTTCTTTTACAGTATTAATTAGAAGAGAATTTACGCTAGTTAAATTAACATATGGGGAATCTTTATAAAATATCTTCAACTCATCTGCTTTAATTTTTATCTTTTGTATATGTAAAACAAGATCACTTACATTGTTTGCCTTCAGGTTGCAAATCTTCCGATATATCTCCGCTGGCTCAATCGTCTGTTCTTTCCGTGTTGATAATTCCTTGTTTCGCTTTTCCCTGAATTTTCTCATAAAAGATCATTCTTGTTGCCGCTTTTCTTGTTTCATCATCGTTGATGCTCGTCAGATAATATTCCGTGCTAACAATGAAGCTGTTGATTGTTATCTCGGACGTGCCCGTGAAATTCGACATGTGTCTTATTTCCTTGAGAATGTTTTCCCGTACTCTAGCGTCGTTGTTTGCCATAGCTCTTACGTTATTTTCACGGTCGAGTCTTAATTGTTGGATTGCTTCAGCCAGTTGGGCTATTTGAGCATCTCGCACTTCGATCTCGTGTTGCAATTGTTGGGTTTCTTCTGCCATCACTTCTCTTGATATTTTCCTTCTTTCGTAATGAAGGTCAGATCGTTTTTGTTCATTCACTTTCACTTCACTAGATTGTTTATGATTTTATATTTTAGTTCATTCACTCACGAGATTGTTTATGATTTAATATTTTAGTTCATTCACTCACTAGATGAGGTTTAAAGTTTCTTTTTGAACTTTTCTTTTTTTTTTTTAACTTTGGGATTGTGAACAGCCTCATTCACAAATTTGAGGATCTTTTAGGCTTAATCTTATCCCCCAAATGATTTTTATAAATGTTTATAAAGTTTAAAACACGGGTTTGGATTAACTGATTCCCAATTTATTCAATTGAGGCCAGAGGCGAATTCTCTTATAATTCTGCCTGGGCTTAGCAGTACCCTGTTTTATTATTAACTGACTCCCAATTTATTCAATTGAGGCCAGAGGCGAATTCTCTTATAATTCTGCCTGGGCTTTGCAATACCCTGTTTTATTATAACTTTATTTGAGTCGTGGGTCGCGTTTACCGACTGCGCCAGTTTTAGAGTCGTTTATGGCATAGAATAAAAAAAAAGAATAATTCCACCAACACAAATAACAGCACACACTTTTTATACTTTTAACAAACTTTTGT
The DNA here is from genome assembly GCA_963969285.1 of Odontomyia ornata. Lineage (NCBI taxonomy): Eukaryota > Metazoa > Arthropoda > Insecta > Diptera > Stratiomyidae > Odontomyia > Odontomyia ornata. The sequence continues at coordinate 226,968,395 of OZ017738.1, read as the reverse complement.
TTAATGATTCGCACGCTTAGAGTACCAGTTACAGACTGGGGGTGACGCCGTGGATATGGTTTCCCTAAATACTCTAATTTTGCTGACAGTATGTCTAGATTAGATATGTGCCGTTTTAGAAATGATCTCGTTGCATTTTCCATTATTAGGTAAATGCAACGTCTGCAAAAGTTCTTCAATATTTTTATGAGAATTGTTTGTTACCATATACATAACTAGTTTCCAGCGATTGTCTTAAGAATGTTCGTTTCTCTTGTTTCGCCCATTCTATACATTCTTTACAAAGTTGAACCTCGATACCAGTACCAGCTTCCGAGTCTAAAAACAAATCCACTACCGACCGCACTAACTTGGCGGCCTTCGCTTTGCTAATCAGGCTAAGAAACGGTCTCGTCACCTTGATCAAATCCGCTAGCTCCTTGGCCTTTCCTTCTTGTTTGTACAATTCACCTAATTGCAGAATCCTTGACACGAATAAGCTCTTCGTCATTCTCGGCTATTCCTAGCTTGCGAACAATTTTGTTGAGTAGCGAAATTCCTTCCGCGCGATTCACAAAAGATACAGCTTGTGCTCGTTGGAATAACAATGGCAGGAATTTTGACGTCTAATTGCTTGCAACTGCATTTACTGTCAGGAGTTGTCAGTTTTACTTTTGTATGAGGTCATGTCACGAAAATTGCAGAGCTAGACGGCCAGGTTTAAGGAGGCAGTGGTTAAGTTCACCCACACCTGCGCACCAGAGTATCTATCCGCATCCGAGCATTCGACCGCTGCACGTGTTGACAATACGTTTAGCGTCTTCTACTGTCGTTCATGTTAACATTGGATTTAGCGTCTACTGCTGGATTTAGTGTCCGAAATGAGTACAAAACTTAAACGTGTTGTGCTTTCACTGAGTGATAATGTGGAAATTGTCAATCAATTAAATAAAGATGTGCCTGGAAAACAACTTGCAGAGAGATTTGGCATCGGAGTGGCTACAATATTGGGCATTAAAACTAACAGCGCTAAAATTTCAAGTTTTGTAAGTGCATTAGATAGTGAAGATGGATGTTCATCTAGGTAAGTGGTGAAAAAAGCTAAAAATGGACAGCTTGAAAACGCGGTTTTCACGTGGTTCCTACGGCAACGTTCAATTGGACAAAGGATTTCAGGTCAAATTTCATGTGAAAGAGCGCTGATATTTAGTGAAAAATTAGCATGGTTGAGTTTAATGCAAGCCAAGGTTGGCTCCACAATTTTAAATCTAAGCATGGCATTTGGGAGTTAGATGTTGCGGGAGAAAAACTGTCTGCCGATCGTGAAGCTGCCAATAGCTTTCTGGAAACTTTTGAAAAGCAAACTAAAGACAACGATCTGTAAAGAATCATGCGACGCTGCTGGTGAACACTACCAACACACTTTGCTCCTAGGTGGCTTGTCATTTTACGTTGGTTGCGACCAGTGCACATCCCATTTCTATTTAATCGAGGGATGCCAACAGAATTTTGACAGCCACATGGTGGCAGAGTGTGTGGTTAGCGAGAGTCATCAAAAGAAATTGCTTGTATCGCAGCGGGATTTTAGTGTGTAAATTCTATTGTGAGTTTTGTGGATAAAGTGAAGATTCTGTGTTACCACCTAAACCCAACGTAAACAGTTCAGGTAAATATGCTTTAGGACGAGGGTAACTGGTGATGTAACTTAGATCTTAATTCTCGCTAGACCGATACAATCAATGCGCCGTTAATGCTTAGCCATTTCGCAAGTGGTCGTGTATAAAAAGGCGATAAATCTGTGATGCTTTCGCCAATCCGTCATTTGAAATCTATACGCTCGACACATGTCTGCCACGATTGCAATGAGGATACAAAACACCGCAAATAGAAAATTTGGGAGCAATATTCAGGAGTTGAGCGGTTGGGAACCACTCACGCACCTCAAAGAGCTGGAAACACGGTGCTTGCTTGTAAACCCCGTATCTACAAGGCGATATTGCAGTGAGTATGTTGCATGATGTTAAATCCGATCCAACCGGAAGGTACTACTATGATTAAACACACAAAATATGCATAACCGAAAGATCACAATGCAAATGTTAGGGACGACTGAGTGAATCACTGGAATAAAACGAGAGATGCTTTCAAAAAGATATTTTGCCAATATTCCAAAACGTTCGCATTTACGATTCACACTACATTTTTGGAAGGTCGCGAAAGATTCTACTCGTGAATGCATTGTGTCCACAACGCATAAATTTGATGATTGCCATTCTAAAAACAGTCCTAAGCCAATTGCATTTCATTCCAACTAATGGCCATTCATTGCAAATGTTTTTTTTCTATGCTCGTTCTTACTAAATGTGTAAATATAAATCAAAATGAAATTTGTAAACAGTTGAAATAATGTAGCTATAAATTATTTATTATTCTAGACACCACTACTGTAAGACATATAAAGTTTAGAAATTTTCCCCGATTATTCTGTAAATGTTCGCCGTATCATAATCATCTTTGATGTAAAATTCAGAGAGCCTAAAGCATTCTAGAATACTTTTTGCTTTACACCATAATAGCTACTATTGCCATTTCACAAGGTAGAAATGTATTCATTTCAGTAACGAATCATGTAAATTTATTTCATAGCATTTTCAATCTTATTGTAAGTAATTTTGAAAAGTCAAAACTATTCGAAATAATTCTTATTTTTATAATTGGGTAAATCCGTGTATCTTTAAAAATCAACACATGAGTGGTTATGAAAGCTGCTATTATTATTTGTTGCAACTTGTAAATTATTTAAGTGAAATAGCAGAAGAGAACTTAGAAACCGTAAGGAGTTCGTGAAGGTTAACGTTTCTGTTTTAAGCGCTAAAATTTCATTTGTACATTTTGTACGTACGGAAATTGTAAGTGAAGATGAAAACGAAACATCATCGAAATTTGTTTTAGTATGAAAGAGAAGCATTATTTAACATTTGCAACTTGTTTATATGATTTACAATTGAAAAAAGCAAATGAGAAAAATATTTCTGAAATATTGTGGAATTTTAGGGATGTCAGAATAATTAACAACACTTTCATAGTAACATGGTGGCATAAGCCCTTAGGTATAAATTAATTAAATTCAAAACTGGTACCAATTTGAAAATTTCTGGACATTAAAATGTGAAAAGTCCATTTGCCCGCCTGATTTCAAATGCAAAAAAATACCATAACAAAACTATTGCAGTACGCACATTAAAGCACAAATTGATAAAAAAGAAACATCTGAAAGTAAAATGAAATAATTTCGTACCAAAACTTATTCAGAATAATAAAAATTTTGCAAGTTATTGAATAGCATGTTTGAATATGAAATATGACTCAAGTGTGCATAAAACATTGAGTTAGATTCAATCTAATTATCTTGGATAGATTAAAAGTATAGAGTGTATCCTAAAACAATTTATATTTTTTTATATAGTTGGTTCTGCAATTGAACCTGCGTAGTATACTATAGGCATCTGTGGAGTCTACACTTTCGAGAGAAGATTTTCTTTTAAAATAATAAACTGAAAATTGTTTAGTGATTCTTAGAAATTACAAAATTTGATCAAAAAAGTAGGCATTTTATTTGAGGGAATCGCGAAAATATTCGTCAGGTGGCGTTTAATTCTGCATATCCAGAAGATATTTTATGTTCGTCAATATAACTTGAATAATTAAATATCTGCTAAAATAAATTACCCAACGATCAACAAAATTTTCCGCTACCAATTTTTAAGCTACAAATCATACGCAGTTCTATTGAAGAAAATTTTTTTTCAAGCTGACCTCGAATTGAAGCAAAGGAATATATAATTCCTCGCTGGACGTTACATCAAATCAAAGATTTTTTATCGAATTTAGAACGTTAACAAACGTAATTGAATACTTATAATAATTTCTTGAAAATATTGCCCAGCAAATCCAATTCTTCATTTAAATTTACTTTGCATAGCTAAAATTAGATTTACATTTCACTAGAAACTAGTTTGTACCTGTTGCATTAAATGCTCCAATTCAAAAAGGCGACGTTTGGAAAAATAAAAATCAAATGAAAAAAAAATCGTTTAATAAGGCGAATGTTAGATTAACATCGAAAGCATTTACACTTACAAATGAATGTACTTATTTTATTAACATTACAAATTTAATTTAAAAATTGAATGTTTAACACAGCATATATAGTACATTAATGACGCTTTCTATAGTAGGATAAATTTAAAATAATATTGAAATGAATAAAACAACATGAATTGCTAACGAAAAAAAATAGACTTTCCTTTCCAGTAGTTCTGCTTTTCAGCGGGAAATAAGGCGCAGGGTAAGTATGCCGTCGCGAGGGTAGGGCTTGAGAAAATCCGCTGAGGTCGGTTTCGCGTTGCGCGCGGTACGCGGTACCTTTGTTGTTTTGCCGTTTTATTAGAGTAGCTTTCTTCGGGATGAGTTAACGTAGTATACTTTTCGGTACCGCGTCGGAAATTCGGGAACGCGAAGTAAAAATTAGATTTTGTTCGTTGACTGGTTGATGAAGAAATACGGAGTAACGTAGAATAGGTTTCCTCTCCGTATGGTTTTGTTTTGTAACGCGTTTGAAAACGGGCGTGTATAGGTGGCTAAAATATGTAAATGAGCGCGACCGAAATCCTCTTCGATCTAGCTGGCCGACAAGCAGCCACCGCGTGAATGGGTTACGGTGCACGGATTGGTTGACCGGTTGGTACCATCCGTTGGCACTACTCAGACTTAACGTCTAGAACCGATGAGAGGTCGGTTCCGCTTTCGCACGTAGACTTAAAATTATTACAAATGGCGCCCAACGTGGGGCCCAAAACATCCTAAGGGGATAAACGATTCGCGTCTTCTGACGAGTTGGTCCTTTACGGAGGATGTAAGGTACTTTGGTGCTCGAGCCTCACCAACAGGAGCAGTGGAGTTGTGTGATACACACTAGCAGTCGCTTCACGTGAGTTGTAGCTTCCGCTGTCCTTTGTTTGATTTTTTTTCGCGACAGAATCCTTCCGATGTATTGTCCCAGGCTAACCCCTGTAAGGACCTTCTATTTTCTTGATGGAACTGCCAGCCTGATGGGTTTACCTATCAGCATGGACTCACAAGAAAATAGAAGGCTACCTTGCCTTTATGTCGCGGAAGGATTCTACTTATTTCGTACGCGTGATAGACGAGTGGTATCGGTTCAACGTTTGGTGGCGCATGCTGGAGTGGCGAAGCCCGGAATGCTTCCACGCGTCGGAAATTTTGACCGCGTACTAAGCTGTTACGGTAGCTCTACCACTTGTCTCGTCGAGTCATTTAACGTAGTTTAGAGACGGTTTTTGTGATGTATGTGGGGCAGGGGATAAATTAATTAAATCGACCGAAAGCACCCTTTTGTCGGCAGACTACTACGCACTCTCGTTTCCCTTTGGAGGAGTCGACTGCTGGAAAGGAAAGTGTGTATTAAATACATTTTTTTTCTTCCATTCTACATTAATAGCTCGCCACTATCGGCCACTAATTTAGTAGTAAGTTTTGTCCACGTATATATTAGGGTTATAGTAGGCTGGGAGCCCAATCCCAGTGTGGCTATGCCCCACTCTCGACCATCTGATCAATGCGCCCTACCTCCAAGGACTCGGGAATGGACCCCAGAGCTCCCGAGTATAGACCACGACACAGCACCGCACCTCCGTTGGTACCTCCAGTCCCCGAGGCAGTTCCTTACAACAGGTCAATCGAGGATGCGATTACCCCCGGGAACGCATGGACACCTTTCCGAGACCCGACGCCTCGTATCATGGAGAGTTGGCGCCTGAACTTCACGGGTTTCAACGATATGATATCAGTGGACCGGTTCCTTTTCCGGATTCAGGCGTTAGTATCCAGCACCCTGGAAGGTGATTTCTCGGCCTTCCTCCAGCATGCACATCTGTTGTTCAGCGGAGACGCTGCCGACTGGTACTGGAGTTTTAAGGAGTCGACGCCACGTCCCACTTGGAACCATTTCAGTGCAGCCTTCCGCAATCGATTTGATGATGGCTTCACTGAGAGAGAACTAAGGGAACAGATAAAGAAACGGAAACAAGGCGCTCACGAACCGTTCGACCAGTACTACACAAGTATAGTGAGATTGAGCACTCGCTTGCGAACAACCATGCCCGAGGACGAACTGGTAGAAATTATCAGAGAGAATATGCGTTGGGAGCTTCAGAACAGCCTTCTGCATTTTCCCATCAACACCATACAGGGATTGCACCTCCATGCCCGTAGGCAAGAACAACTGGATGAGCGGCGAGGTACCTTCCGTCCACAACCTCGCATAACGGGACCAAACCCCCGAAATCATCACACCGCGGAGTTGATGGCAGCGGACCATCTACTTGTCGACCCAGTACCAGTACCGAGGAGCGGAGCACCACAGGAGCTTGGGGACCCAGTATTGATTGATCGACCCTCCCTTGAAGCAATTACAAGCCCGACGGTCTGTTGGAACTGCGAACAAACGGGGCATCGGTTCTATGCATGCCCAGCGGAACCGACGCTCTTCTGTTACCGATGCGGGAAGGCCGACACTTACGCACCTGATTGCGCAAATTGCAAATTGCGAAAAAACTTGCCAGCGAGTGCCGCGACCACCCGTCGGCACTCCTAAAACCCGGACGAACCAATGCTGACCCCATCACTGGCTATGACCAAGCCCCAGACATGACTCCAATTCTGCTGACTCGCACCGCCAAACACAGTTCTCCCGAAGTTCCACAACCGACGCCCTCCTTTGTCGAGGCAGACGCGCAGGGAAATGATAGCGAGGCCAAGGTTCCCTGGCATGTCAAACCTTTCCACGTCAGACTGCGGAATTATTTGGCTACTCGACAGCGCATTTTCCATGAGGAGTTGGCTACAACTGTCCCACCGCGAAGAAAGCGAGCCACGCGTCGGATGCGGAGCTTCTGGAGAAGGGTCAGGCAGTCGAGGAAGGTGCTGAAGGACATACACTTAGACGAATTATTGAGGGATGACGTTCGACCATATGCGTCAGTACACCTCCTGCAAAAACGATTGTCAGGGTTAGTCGACACGGGAGCCAGTGTGAATTGCATATCAGCCGATTTTGCAGGGGAGGTACTGGCAATGCACGCGGACAAAATCCACCATTTTACCACCTGGTTAAGCACGGTGGATGGAACTCGTCACTCTGTGGTGGGAAAAATTACGACGGATGTCACCTTCAAAGGAGTAACCTCTGGAATTTTACATCATACCTCAATTAACCCAGAACCTTTATCTAGGAGTGGATTTCGTTCGAAAATTTAACTTGACCCCGGCACTGTTTTCCAGTATGACCCTGGAGTCCGTCACTACCGTTCCTGACCAAACTCAAACCACTCACGTATTACGACATACACTAGATGTGAATCAGCAACTGCGACTTGACTCGGCTATATCGGCTTTTCTATCGCATGAGAAGGAAGGTCTTGGGTGGACGGCACTGGTGTTCCACACTATAGATGTGGGGGATGCTAAACCCATAAAACAGCGACATTTTGCCATATCTCCGGCGAAGGAAAAGTTGTTATATGCCGAAGTTGATCGAATGCTAGCATTAGGCGTGATCGAAGAATCGCAGAGCGCGTGGGCTTCCCCAGTCACCTTAGTTGTCAAGCCGAACAAGGTCCGGCTATGTTTAGATGCCAGACGCTTGAACGCCGTCACTGTCAAGGACGCATACCCTCTACCGTTGATTGAAGGCATTTTGAGTCGGTTGCCTAAAGCCCATTTCATCACGAGCTTGGACCTCAAGGATGCCTTCTGGCAAATTCCTTTAGACCCTGGCTCAAAGGAGAAAACAGCCTTCACAGTGCCAGGTCGGCCCCTGTATCAATTCGTGACCATGCCATTCGGATTGTGCAATGCCCCTCAAACAATGACGCGCCTTATGGATAAGGTGATACCATCTCATTTACGGCACCAAGTTTTCGTGTACTTGGACGATCTGCTGCTTATAACCGAGACCTTTAACGAACACATCGACCTGCTTCAGGAAGTGGCTCTGCACATCCGGAGGGCAGGGTTAACCATCAACATACAGAAGAGTCAGTTCGTGATGACGGAGGTGAAGCGTTTAGGTCACATCATTGGGCATGGCAATATCAAAACCGATCCGGACAAGACTCAAGCAATTGACGTTTTTCCATTACCCAAGACTACCAAGCTGTTACGCCGATTCCTAGGCTTATGCGGATGGTACCAGCGTTTTGTACGTGGCTATGCCACCATTACCACTCCTTTGACAGACATGCTGCGTAAGGGACGTAAGTTCGTCTGGGAAGAGCCCAGCTTGCGAGCCTTTGAAGAGCTAAAGAAGAGTCTGACTACAGTCCCCGTACTGCACAGCCCGGACTTTGACAAACCGTTCTCAATTCATTGTGACGCGAGTCAACATGGAGTGGGAGCAGTCTCAATCCAGGTTGCACAAGACGGCGAGGAGAGACCTATAGCCTGCATGTCCCACAAGCTGAACCAGGCCCAGCGGAACTACACGGTCTCGGAGCAGGAATGCCTAGCGGCTGTGCTGGCAGTGAAACGTTTTCGAGCATATGTAGAAGGACATCCCTTTGAAATCGTCACTGATCATGCGTCACCGAAATGGCTGATGAGCCAAACTGATCTCCACGGCCGCTTGGGCAGATGGGCTTTGAAATTACAGGCGTTTGACTTCACGATAAGACACCACAAAGGAAGTCAGCACGTGGTACCGGACACACTATCCAGGATGTTTGCCCCTGAAGGAGCCGAGTTGGCCCAGGAGGACAACAGCCTCCCATGGATCGACTTGGACCATTCCGCCTTCAAGTCAGCATGTTATACCCAGCTGATGAATACGATTCAGAAACAGTTGCCACAGCTGCCAGAACTACGGGTGATGGAGGGATTTATATACAAGCGGACGAGACACGTCTCCGGAGACCCCATTCAAGAAGAGGAACAGTGGAAGTTATGGGTGCCCGAAGAACTGACATGCGAATTGATTAAGCGGGCTCATGACCACCCATTGAGTGCACACGGCGGTTATGGTCGTACGCTTCGGCGACTGAAGACTTACTTCTTTTGGCCTAAGATGGCGCAGCAAGTGAAAAAGTACGTAGCTGCCTGTGAGCTGTGCAAATGCACTAAAGCGCCCAATACTCTTCTTCGGCCCCCGATGGGAAAACTCAAGCTACCGGAGCGGGTGTTCCAGCGTCTGTATATAGACCTCATCGGTCCGTGCACTCGCTCGACTTCGGGATTCACGGGAGCTGTCGTGGTCCTGAACCACCTGTCCAAATTTCCGATTGTGAAACCTCTTTGAAACCTGCACACCGGCCCCATAGTCAGTTTTCTGGAAAATCGCGTTTTCCATACATTTGGAGTACCGGAGAAGCTGGTCTCCGACAACGGAGTTCAGTTCACCTCGTCTAGATTTCGAGAATTAATGGAGAAGTATGGCATTACGCATCAGCGGACTGCCGTTTATTCTCCGCAAGCCAATGCGTCCGAGCGGTTGAACCGCACCCTCATAGCCGCCATTCGGGCCTACGTCCAACCGGATTAGAAGGATTTCCGCCATCACCTGTGCCCTGCGTTCATCGTATCACTCCACCACAGGCATTTCCCCATACTTTGCCGTGTTCGGCCAGCATATGATTTGTCACGGAAACTCGTACCGGCTATTGCGACAGTTGAAAGGGTTGGAAGACCCAATAGTGGTGCTGGAGCCGCACGAGAAACTCCAAATTCTACGAGGAAAAATCCGGGAGAGGATTGAAGACAGTAGACGGGTGGGGGAGGAGCGGTACAATCTGCGATCCCATCCTTCTGGCTTCAAGGCAGGCGACGAAATCTACCGACAGAATTTTAGACAAAGTGAAGCAGGTCGGCACTACACTGCCAAGCTAGACAAGAAGTTCGTGAAGTGTCGAGTCTTACAAGTTTTCAGTCCCACGTGGTACCTCATTGCGGACATGTCCGGAAGGGAGCTGGGAGTCTACCATGCCAAAGACCTACGATGCTGAGAGAAAAGAAAAAAAAACAACATCATAGGGCCAAGCAGCGTTTCCTTCAGTCTCCCCATGCCTGGGAGGCATCGTGGACACTGCCCTGTAATGAATCATGCGACGCCGCTGGTGACCACTACCAACACACTTTGCTGCTAGGTGGCTTGTCATTTTACGTTGGTTGCGACCAGTGCACATCCCACGTCTATTTAATCGAGGGATGCCAACAGAATTTTGACAGCCACATGGTGGCAGAGTGTGTGGTTAGCGAGAGTCATCAAAAGGAATTGCTTGTATCGCAGCGGGATTTTAGTGTGTAAATTCTATTGTGAGTTTTGTGGATAAAGTGAAGATTCTGTGTTACCACCTAAACCCAACGTAAACAGTTCAGGTAAATATGCTTTAGGACGAGGGTAACTGGTGATGTAACTTAGTTCTTAGTTCTCGCTAGACCGATACAATCAATGCGCCGCTAATGCTTAGCCATTTTGCAAGTGGTCGTGTATAAAAAGGCGATAAATCTGTGATGCTTTCGCCAATCCGTCATTTGAAATCTATACGCTCGACACATGTCTGCCACGATTGCAATGAGGATACAAAACACCGCAAATAGAAAATTTGGGAGCAATATTCAGGAGTTGAGTGGTTGGGAACCACTCACGCACCTCAAAGAGCTGGAAACACGGTGCTTGCTTGTAAACCCCGTATCTACAAGGCCATATTGCAGTGAGTATGTTGCATGATGTTAAATCCGATCCAATCGGAAGGTACTACTATGATTAAACACACAAAATATGCATAACCGAAAGATCACAATGCAAATGTTAGGGACGCCTGAGTGAATCACTGGAATAAAACGAGAGATGCTTTCAAAAAGATATTTTGCCAATATTCCAAAACGTTCGCATTTACGATTCACACTACATTTTTGGAAGGTCGCGAAAGATTCTACTCGTGAATGCATTGTGTCCACAACGTATAAATTTGATGATTGCCATTCTAAAAACAGTCCTAAGCCAATTGCATTTCATTCCAACTAATGGCCATTCTTTGCAAATGTTTTTTTTCTATGCTCGTTCTTACTAAATGTGTAAATATAAATCAAAATGAATTTTGTAAACAGTTGAAATAATGTAGCTATAAATTATTTATTATTCTAGACACCACTACTGTAAGACATATAAAGTTTAGAAATTTTCCCCGATTATTCTGTAAATGTTCGCCGTATCATAATCATCTTTGATGTAAAATTCAGAGAGCCTAAAGCATTCTAGAATACTTTTTGCTTTACACCATAATAGCTACTATTGCCATTTCACAAGGTAGAAATGTATTCATTTCAGTAACGAATCATGTAAATTTATTTCATAGCATTTTCAATCTTATTGTAAGTAATTTTGTAAAGTCAAAACTATTCGAAATAATTCTTTTTTTTATAATTGGGTAAATCCGTGTATCTTTAAAAATCAACACATGAGTGGTTATGAAAGCTGCTATTATTATTTGTTGCAACTTGTAAATTATTTAAGTGAAATAGCAGAAGAGAACTTAGAAGCCATAAGGAGTTTGTGAAGGTTAACGTTTCTGTTTTAAGCGCTAAAATTTCATTTGTACATTTTATACGTACGGAAATTGTAAGTGAAGATGAAAACGAAACATCATCGAAATTTGTTTTAGTATGAAAGAGAAGAATTATTTAACATTTGCAACTTGTTTATATGATTTACAATTGAAAAAAGCAAATGAGAAAAATATTTCTGAAATATTGTGGAATTTTAGGGATGTCAGAATAATTAACAACACTTTCATAGTAACATGGTGGTATAAGCCCTTAGGTATAAATTAATTAAATTCAAAATTGGTACCAATTTGAAAATTTCTGGACATTAAAATGTGAAAAGTCCATTTGCCCGCCTGATTTCAAATGCAAAAAAATACCATAACAAAACTATTGCAGTACGCACATTAAAGCACAAATTAATAAAAAAAGAAACATCTGAAAGTAAAATGAAATAATTTCGTACCAAAACTTATTCAGAATAATAAAAATTTTGCAAGTTATTGAATAGCATGTTTGAACATAAAATATGACTCAAGTGTGCATAAAACATTGAGTTAGATTCAATCTAATTATCTTGGATAGATTAAAAGTATAGAGTGTATTGCAATTGAACCTGCGTAGTATACTATAGGCATCTGTGGAGTCTATACTTTCGAGAGAAGATTTTCTTTTCAAATAATAAACTGAAAATTGTTTAGTGATTCTTAGAAATTACAAAATTTGATCAAAAGGTAGGCATTTTATTTGAGGGAATCGCGAAAATATTCGCCAGGTGGCCTTTAATTCTGCATATCCAGAAGATATTTTATGTTCGTCAATATAACTTGAATAATTAAATATCTGCTAAAATAAATTACCCAACGATCAACAAAATTTTCCGCTACCAATTTTTAAGCTACAAATCATATGCAGTTCTATTGAAGAAAATTTTTTTTCAAGCTGACCTCGAATTGAAGCAAAGGAATATATAATTCCTCGCTGGACGTTACATCAAGTCAAAGATTTTTTATCGAATTTAGAACGTTAACAAACGTAATTGAATACTTATAATAATTTCTTGAAAATATTGCCCAGCAAATCCAATTCTTCATTTAAATTTACTTTGCATAGCTAAAATTAGATTTACATTTCACTAGAAACTAGTTTGTACCTGTTGCATTAAATGCTCCAATTCAAAAAGGCGACGTTTGGAAAAATAAAAATCAAATGAAAAAAAAAATCGTTTAATAAGGCGAATGTTAGATTAACATCGAAAGCATTTACACTTACAAATGAATGTACTTATTTTATTAACATTACAAATTTAATTTAAAAATTGAATGTTTAACACAGCATATATAGTACATTAATGACGCTTTCTATAGTAGGATAAATTTAAAAAAAATATTGAAATGAATAAAACAACATGAATCGCTAACGAAAAAAAATAGACTTTCCTTTCCAGTAGTTCTGCTTTTCAGCGGGAAATGAGGCGCAGGGTAAGTATGCCGTCACGAGGGTAGGGTTTGAGAAAATCCGCTGAGGTCGGTTTCGCGTTGCGCGCGGTACGCGGTACCTTTGTTGTTTTGCCGTTTTATTAGAGTAGCTTTCGTCGGGATGAGTTAACGTAGTATACTTTTCGGTACCGCGTCGGAAATTCGGGAACGCGAAGTAAAAATTAGATTTTGTTCGTTGACTGGTTGATGAAGAAATACGGAGTAACGTAGAATAGGTTTCCTCTCCGTATGGTTTTGTTTTGTAACGCGTTTGAAAACGGGCGTGTATAGGTGGCTGCAATATGTAAATGAGCGTAACCCATTTGGAGACCCGCAACCGAAATCCTCTCCGATCTAGGTGGCCGACAAGCAGCCACCGCGTGAATGGGTTACGGTGCACGGATTGGTTGACCGGTTGGTACCATCCGTTGGCACTACTCAGACTTAACGTCTAGAACCGATGAGAGGTCGGTTCCGCTTTCGCACGTAGACTTAAAATCATTACAAATGGCGCCCAACGTGGGGCCCAAAAACATCCTAAGGGGATAAAAGATTCGCGTCTTCTGACGAGTTGGTCCTTTACGGAGGATGTAAGGTACTTTGGTGCTCGAGCCTCACCAACAGGAGCAGTGGAGTTGTGTGATACAAACTAGCAGTCGCTTCACGTGAGTTGTAGCTTCCGCTGTCCTTTGTTTGATTTTTTTTTCGCGACAGAATCCTTCCGATGTATTGTCCCAGGTTAACCCCTGTAAGGACCTTCTGTTTTCTTGATGGAACTGTCAGCCAGATGGGGTTTTTCCTGTCGGCCTGGACTCTCAAGAAAATAGAAGGCTACCTTGCCTTTATGTCGCGGAAGGATTCTACGTATTTCGTATGCGTGATAGACGAGTGGTATCGGTTCAACGTTCGGTGGCGTATGCTGGAATTGCGAAGCCCGGAATGCTTCCACGCGTCGAGAATTTTGACCGCGTACAAAACCGTTACGGTAGCGCTACCACTTGTCTCGCCGAGTCATTTAACGTAGTTTAGAGACGGTTTTTGTAATGTACGAGTATGTGGGTTTAGGGGATAAATTTTGTAAATCGACCGAAAGCACCCTTTCTTCGGCAGACTACTACGCACTCTCGTTTCCCCTTGGAGGAGTCGACTGCTGGAAAGGAAAGTGTGTATTAAATACATTTTTTTTTCTTCCATTCTACATTAATAGCTCGCCACTATCGGCCACTAATTTAGTAGTAAGTTTTGTCCACGTATATATTAGGGTTATAGTAGGGTTATAGTAGGAATAAGTATATTTTATATTTTTTTTTTATATTAGCAACCACACCCAGATTAACCCACATGACAATGGCGACTAAGCGGACCCCAGACAAGCGTTGGAGACCAGATCCAAAACGGTCCAACCAGCTAACTGCGGAATCTGCTTCGAAGACGTAGTGGAGGGCGTACACAGCGTGCGATTGGAGTGCGGACACCTTTTCCATCGTGCCTGTGTCCAACAGCTCCTCCTCACGTCCGAGCTTTGTCCACTATGCCGGCGACCCATAGATCGGACCGCCGCAGACTTCCCCCTCGGAACGCCCGTCGCCACGCGTGGAGCAGTGGCGAAAGGGCTTCCAGATGCCGAACCACCCCAATCACTGATGGACTTTCAAGGAGCCGTAGGCGGGGAAGTTCCTGCTGCAGTTGTCGCGGCCGAGGTTACACCCGCGCCTTCCACCCACTCCATTGACACCCTCGTGGCGTTAATGCGGGATATGTCTGAGAGGATTGGCAACTTGGAGGGAAGGCTCCAGAACCTCCCCAAGAGCCAACCACCCAGCCGCGTGAGAACTCCGCTTGGCTGGGAGCCCAATCCTAGTGTGGCTATGCCCCACTCTCGACCATCTGATCAATGGGCCCTACCTCCAAGGACTCGGGAATGGATCCCAGAGCTCCCGAGTATAGACCACGACACAGCACCGCACCTCCGTTGGTACCTCCAGTCCCCGAGGCAGTTCCTTACAACAGGTCAATCGAGGATGCGATTACCCCCGGGAACGCATGGACACCTTTCCGAGACCCGACGCCTCGTATCATGGAGAGTTGGCGCCTGAACTTCACGGGTTTCAACGATATGATATCAGCGGACCGGTTCCTTTTCCGGATTCAGGCGTTAGTATCCAGCACCCTGGAAGGTGATTTCTCGGCCTTCCTCCAGCATGCACATCTGTTGTTCAGCGGAGACGCTGCCGACTGGTACTGGAGTTTTAAGGAGTCGACGCCACGTCCCACTTGGAACTCTTTCAGTGCAGCCTTCTGCAATCGATTTGATGATGGCTTCACTGAGAGAGAACTAAGGGAACAGATAAAGAAACGGAAACAAGGCGCTCACGAACCATTCGACCAGTACTACACAAGTATAGTGAGATTGAGCACTCGCTTGCGAACAACCATGCCCGAGGACGAACTGGTAGAAATTATCAGAGAGAATATGTGTTGGGAGCTTCAGAACAGCCTTCTGCATTTTCCCATCAACACCGTACAGGGATTGCACCTCCATACCCGTAGGCAAGAACAACTGGATGAGCGGCGAGGTACCTTCCGTCCACAACCTCGCATAACGGGACCAAACCCCCGAAATCATTCCACCGCGGAGTTGATGGCAGCGGACCACCTACTTGTTGACCCAGTACCAGTACCGAGGAGCGGAGCACCACAGGGGCTTGGGGACCCAGTATTGATTGATCGACCCTCCTTTGAAGCAATTACAAGCCCGACGGTCTGTTGGAAATGCCAACAAACGGGGCATCGGTTCTATGCATGCCCAGCGGACCCGACGCTCTTCTGTTACCGATGCGGGAAGGCCGACACTTACGCACCTGATTGCGCAAATTGCAAATTGCGAAAAAACTTGCCAGCGAGTGCCGCAACCACCCGTCGGCACTCCTAAAACCCGGACGAACCAATGCTGACCCCATCACTAGCTATGACCAAGCCCCAGACATGACTCCAATTCTGCTCCACAACCGACGCCCTCCTTTGTCGAGGCAGACACGCAGGGAAATGATAGCGAGGCGAAGGTTCCTTGGCATGTCAAACCTTTCCACGTCAGACTGCGGAATTATTTGGCTACTCGACAGCGCATTTTCCATGAGGAGTTGGCTACAACTGTCCCACCGGGAAGAAAGCGAGCCACGCGTCGGATGCGGAGCTTCTAGAGAAGGGTCAGGCAGTCGAAGAAGGTGCTGAAGGACATACACTTAGACGAATTATTGAGGGATGACGTTCGACCATATGCGTCAGTACACCTCCTGCAAAAACGATTGTCAGGGTTAGTCGACACGGGAGCCAGTGTGAATTGCATATCAGCCGATTTTGCAGGGGAGGTACTGGCAATGCACGCGGACCAAATCCACCATTTTACCACCTGGTTAAGCACGGTGGATGGAACTCGTCACTCTGTAGTGGGAAAAATTACGACGGATGTCACCTTTAAAGGAGTAACTAAACCTCTGGAATCTTACATCATACCTCAATTAACCCAGAACCTTTATCTAGGAGTGGATTTCGTTCAAAAATTTAACTTGGCCCCGGCACTGTTTTCCAGTACGACACTGGAGTCCGTCACTACCGTTCCTGACCAAACTCAAACCACTCACGTATTACGACATACACTAGATGTGAATCAGCAACTGCGACTTGACTCGGCTATATCGGCTTTTCCATCGCATGAGAAGGAAGGTCTCGGGCGGACGGCACTGGTGTTACACACTATAGATGTGGGGGATGCTAAACCCATAAAACAGTGACATTTTGCCATATCTGCGGCGAAGGAAAAGTTGTTATATGCCGAAGTTGATCGAATGCTAGCATTAGGCGTGATCGAAGAATCGCAGAGCGCGTGGGCTTCCCCAGTCACCTTAGTTGTCAAGCCGAACAAGGTCCGGCTATGCTTAGATGCCAGATGCCGTCACTGTCAAGGACGCATACCCTCTACCGTTGATTGAAGGCATTTTGAGTCGGTTGCCTAAAGCCCACTTCATCACGAGCTTAGACCTCAAGGACGCCTTCTTGCGAATTCCTTTAGACCCTGGCTCAAAGGAGAAAACAGCCTTCACAGTCCCAGGTCAGCCCCTGTATCAATTCGTGACCATGCCATTCGGATTGTGCAATGCCCCTCAAACAATGACGCGCCTTATAGATAAGGTGATACCACCTCATTTACGGCACCAAGTTTTCGTGTACTTGGACGATCTGCTGCTTATAACCGAGACCTTTAACGAACACATCGACCTGCTTCAGGAAGTGGCTCTGCATATCCGGAGGGCAGGGTTAACCATCAACATACAGAAGAGTCAGTTCGTGATGACGGAGGTGAAGTATTTGGGTCACATCATTGGGCATGGCAATATCAAAACCGATCCGGACAAGACTCAAGCGATTGACGTTTTTCCATTACCCAAGACTACCAAGCAGTTACGCCGATTCCTAGGCTTATGCGGATGGTACCAGCGTTTTGTACGTGGCTATGCCACCATTACCACTCCTTTGACCGACATGCTGCGTAAGGGACGTAAGTTCGTCTGGGAAGAGCCCAGCTTGCGAGCCTTTGAAGAGCTAAAGAAGGGTCTGACTACAGCCCCCGTACTGCACAGCCCGGACTTTGACAAACCGTTCTCAATCCATTGTGACGCGAGTCAACATGGGGTGGGAGCCGTCTCAGTCCAGGTTGCACAAGACGGCGAGGAGAGACCTATAGCCTTCATGTCCCACAAGCTGAACCAGGCCCAGCGGAACTACACGGTCTCGGAGCAGGAATGCCTAGCGGCTGTGCTGGCAGTGAAACGTTTTCGAGCATATGTAGAAGGACATCCCTTTGAAATCGTCACTGATCATGCGTCACTGAAATGGCTGATGAGCCAAACTGATCTCCACGGCCGCTTGGCCAGATGGGCTTTGAAATTACAGGCGTTTGACTTCACGATAAGACACCGCAAAGGAAGTCAGCACGTGGTACCGGACACACTATCCAGGATGTTTGCCCTTGAAGGAGCCGAGTTGGCCCAGGAGGACGACAGCCCCCCATGGATCGACTTGGACCATTCCGCCTTCAAGTCAGCATGTTATATCCAGCTGATGAATACGATTCAGAACCAGTTGCCACAGCTGCCAGAACTACGGGTGCTGGAGGGATTTATACACAAGCGGACGAGACACACCTCCGGAGACCCCATTCAAGAAGAGGAACAGTGGAAGTTATGGGTGCCCGAAGAACTGACATGCGAATTGATTAAGCGGGCTCATGACCACCCATTGAGTGCACACGGCGGTTATGGTCGTACGCTTCGGCGACTGAAGACTTACTTCTTTTGGCCTAAGATGGCGCAGCAAGTGAAAAAGTACGTAGCCGCTTGTGAGCTGTGCAAATGCACTAAAGCGCCCAATACTGTTCTTCGGCCCCCGATGGGAAAATTCGAGCTACCGGAGCGGGTGTTCCAGCGTCTGTATATAGATCTCATCGGTCCGTACCCTCGCTCGACTTCAGGATACACGGAAGCTGTCGTGGTCCTGGACCACCTGTCCAAATTTCCGATTGTGGAACCTCTTCGAAACCTGCACACCGGCCCCATAGTCAGTTTTCTGGAAAATCGCGTTTTCCATACATTTGGAGTACCGGAGAAGCTGGTCTCCGACAACGGAGTTCAGTTCACCTCGTCTAGATTTCGAGAATTAATGGAGAAGTATGGCATTACGCATCAGCGGACTGCCGTTTATTCTCCGCAAGCCAATGCGTCCGAGCGGTTGAACCGCACCCTCATAGCCGCCATTCGGGCCTACATCCAACCGGATCAGAAGGATTGGGACCGCAGGATTTCCGCCATCACCTGTGCCCTGCGTTCGTCGTATCACTCCACCACAGGCATCTCCCCATACTTTGCCGTGTTCGGCCAGCATATGATTTGTCACGGAAACTCGTACCGGCTATTGCGACAGTTGAAAGGGTTGGAAGACCCAATAGTGGTACTGGAGCCACACGAGAAACTCCAAATTCTACGAGGAAAAATCCGGGAGAGGATTGAAGACAGTAGACGGGTGGGGGAGGAGCGGTACAATCTGCGATCCCATCCTTCTGGCTTCAAGGCAGGCGACGAAATCTACCGACGGAATTTTAGACAAAGTGAAGCAGGTCGGCACTACACTGCCAAGCTAGACAAGAAGTTCGTGAAGTGTCGAGTCTTACAAGTTTTCAGTCCCACGCGGTACCTCATTGCGGACATGTCCAGAAGGGAGCTGGGAGTCTACCATGCCAAAGACCTACGATGCTGAGAGAAAAGAAAAAAAAACAACATCATAGGGCCAAGCAGCGTTTCCTTCAGTCTCCCCATGCCTGGGAGGCATCGTGGACACTGCCCTGTAATGAATCATGCGACGCCGCTGGTGACCACTACCAACACACTTTGCTGCTAGGTGGCTTGTCATTTTACGTTGGTTGCGACCAGTGCACATCCCACGTCTATTTAATCGAGGGATGCCAACAGAATTTTGACAGCCACATGGTGGCAGAGTATGTGGTTAGCGAGAGTCATCAAAAGGAATTGCTTGTATTGCAGTGGGATTTTAGTGTGTAAATTCAATTGTGAGTTTTGTGGATAAAGTGAAGATTCTGTGTTACCACCTAAACCCAACGTAAACAGTTCAGGTAAATATGCTTTAGGACGAGGGTAACTGGTGATGTAACTTAGTTCTTAGTTCTCGCTAGACCGATACAATCAATGCGCCGCTAATGCTTAGCCATTTTGCAAGTGGTCGTGTATAAAAAGGCGATAAATCTGTGATGCTTTCGCCAATCCGTCATTTGAAATCTATACGCTCGACACATGTCTGCCACGATTGCAATGAGGATACAAAACACCGCAAATAGAAAATTTGGGAGCAATATTCAGGAGTTGAGCGGTTGGGAACCACTTACGCACCTCAAAGAGCTGGAAACACGGTGCTTGCTTGTAAACCCCGTATCTACAAGGCCATATTGCAGTGAGTATGTTGCATGATGTTAAATCCGATCCAACCGGAAGGTACTACTATGATTAAACACACAAAATATGCATAACCGAAAGATCACAATGCAAATGTTAGGGACGCCTGAGTGAATCACTGGAATAAAACGAGAGATGCTTTCAAAAAGATATTTTGCCAATATTCCAAAACGTTTGCATTTACGATTCACACTACATTTTTGGAAGGTCGCGAAAGATTCTACTCGTGAATGCATTGTGTCCACAACGCATAAATTTGATGATTGCCATTCTAAAAACAGTCCTAAGCCAATTGCATTTCATTCCAACTAATGGCCATTCTTTGCAAATGTTTTTTTTCTATGCTCGTTCTTACTAAATGTGTAAATATAAATCAAAATGAAATTTGTAAACAGTTGAAATAATGTAGCTATAAATTATTTATTATTCTAGACACCACTACTGTAAGACATATAAAGTTTAGAAATTTTCCCCGATTATTCTGTAAATGTTCGCCGTATCATAATCATCTTTGATGTAAAATTCAGAGAGCCTAAAGCATTCTAGAATACTTTTTGCTTTACACCATAATAGCTACTATTGCCATTTCACAAGGTAGAAATGTATTCATTTCAGTAACGAATCATGTAAATTTATTTCATAGCATTTTCAATCTTATTGTAAGTAATTTTGTAAAGTCAAAACTATTCGAAATAATTCTTTTTTTTATAATTGGGTAAATCCGTGTATCTTTAAAAATCAACACATGAGTGGTTATGAAAGCTGCTATTATTATTTGTTGCAACTTGTAAATTATTTAAGTGAAATAGCAGAAGAGAACTTAGAAGCCATAAGGAGTTTGTGAAGGTTAACGTTTCTGTTTTAAGCGCTAAAATTTCATTTGTACATTTTATACGTACGGAAATTGTAAGTGAAGATGAAAACGAAACATCATCGAAATTTGTTTTAGTATGAAAGAGAAGAATTATTTAACATTTGCAACTTGTTTATATGATTTACAATTGAAAAAGGCAAATGAGAAAAATATTTCTGAAATATTGTGGAATTTTAGGGATGTCAGAATAATTAACAACACTTTCATAGTAACATGGTGGCATAAGCCCTTAGGTATAAATTAATTAAATTCAAAATTGGTACCAATTTGAAAATTTCTGGACATTAAAATGTGAAAAGTCCATTTGCCCGCCTGATTTCAAATGCAAAAAAATACCATAACAAAACTATTGCAGTACGCACATTAAAGCACAAACTGATAAAAAAGAAACATCTGAAAGTAAAACGAAATAATTTCGTACCAAAACTTATTCAGAATAATAAAAATTTTGCAAGTTATTGAATAGCATGTTTGAACATGAAATATGACTCAAGTGTGCATAAAACATTGAGTTAGATTCAATCTAATTATCTTGGATAGATTAAAAGTATAGAGTGTATCCTAAAACAATTTATATTTTTTTATATAGTTGGTTCTGCAATTGAACCTGCGTAGTATACTATAGGCATCTGTGGAGTCTATACTTTCGAGAGAAGATTTTCTTTTCAAATAATAAACTGAAAATTGTTTAGTGATTCTTAGAAATTACAAAATTTGATCAAAAAAGTAGGCATTTTATTTGAGGGAATCGCGAAAATATTCGTCAGGTGGCGTTTAATTCTGCATATCCAGAAGATATTTTATGTTCGTCAATATAACTTGAATAATTAAATATCTGCTAAAGTAAATTACCCAACGATCAACAAAATTTTCCGCTACCAATTTTTAAGCTACAAATCATACGCAGTTCTATTGAAGAAAATTTTTTTTCAAGCTGACCTCGAATTGAAGCAAAGGAATATATAATTCCTCGCTGGACGTTACATCAAATCAAAGATTTTTTATCGAATTTAGAACGTTAACAAACGTAATTGAATACTTATAATAATTTCTTGAAAATATTGCCCAGCAAATCCAGTTCTTCATTTAAATTTACTTTGCATAGCTAAAATTAGATTTACATTTCACTAGAAACTAGTTTGTACCTGTTGCATTAAATGCTCCAATTCAAAAAGGCGACGTTTGGAAAAATAAAAATCAAATGAAAAAACAAAAATCGTTTAATAAGGCGAATGTTAGATTAACATCGAAAGCATTTACACTTACAAATGAATGTACTTATTTTATTAACATTACAACTTTAATTTAAAAATTGAATGTTTAACACAGCATATATAGTACATTAATGATGCTTTCTATAGTAGGATAAATTTAAAATAATATTGAAATGAATACCCGTAGGCAAGAACAACTGGATGAGTGGCGAGGTACCTTCCGTCCACAACCTCGCATAACGGGACCAAACCCCCGAAATCATTACACCGCGGAGTTGATGGCAGCGGACCACCTACTTGTTGACCCAGTACCAGTACCGAGGAGCGGAGTACCACAGGGGCTTGGGGACTCAGTATTGATTGATCGACCCTCCTTTGAAGCAATTATAAGCCCGACGGTCTGTTGGAACTGCCGACAAACGGGGCATCGGTTCTATGCATGCCCAGCGGACCCGACGCTCTTCTGTTACCGATGCGGGAGGGCCGACACTTACGCACCTGATTGCGCAAATTGCAAATTGCGAAAAAACTTGCCAGCGAGTGCCGCGACCACCCGCCGGCACTCCTAAAACCCGGACGAACCAATGCTGACCCCATCACTGGCTATGACCAAGCCCCAGACATGACTCCAATTTTGCTGACTCGCACCACCAAACACAGTTCTCCCGAAGTTCCACAACCGACGCCCTCCTTTGTCGAGGCAGACGCGCAGGGAAATGATAGCGAGGTGAAGGTTCCTTGGCATGTCAAACCTTTCCACGTCAGACTGCGGAATTATTTGGCTACTCGACAGCGCATTTTCCATGAGGAGTTGGCTACAACTGTCCCACCGCGAAGAAAGCGAGCCACGCGTCGGATGCGGAGCTTCTGGAGAAGGGTCAGGCAGTCGAGGAAGGTGCTGAAGGACATACACTTAGACGAATTATTGAGGGATGACGTTCGACCATATGCGTCAGTACACCTCCTGCAAAAACGATTGTCAGGGTTAGTCGACACGGGAGCCAGTGTGAATTGCATATCAGCCGATTTTGCAGGGGAGGTACTGGCAATGCACGCGGACCAAATCCACCATTTTACCACCTGGTTAAGCACGGTGGACGGAACTCGTCACTCTGTAGTGGGAAAAATTACGACGGATGTCACCTTTAAAGGAGTAACTAAACCTCTGGAATCTTACATCATACCTCAACTAACCCAGAACCTTTATCTAGGAGTGGATTTCGTTCGAAAATTTAACTTGGCCCCGGCACTGTTTTCCAGTACGACACTGGAGTCCGTCACTACCGTTCCTGACCAAACTCAAACCACTCACGTATTACGACATACACTAGATGTGAATCAGCAACTGCGACTTGACTCGGCTATATCGGCTTTTCCATCGCATGAGAAGGAAGGTCTCGGGCGGACGGCACTGGTGTTCCACACTATAGATGTGGGGGATGCTAAACCCATAAAACAGCGACATTTTGCCATATCTCCGGCGAAGGAAAAGTTGTTATATGCCGAAGTTGATCGAATGCTAGCATTAGGCGTGATCGAAGAATCGCAGAGCGCGTGGGCTTCCCCAGTCACCTTAGTTGTCAAGCCGAACAAGGTCCGGCTATGTTTAGATGCCAGACGCTTGAACGCCGTCACTGTCAAGGACGCATACCCTCTACCGTTGATTGAAGGCATTTTGAGTCGGTTGCCTAAAGCCCACTTCATCACGAGCTCAGACCTCAAGGACGCCTTCTGGCAAATTCCTTTAGACCCTGGCTCAAAGGAGAAAACAGCCTTCACAGTCCCAGGTCAGCCCCTGTATCAATTCGTGACCATGCCATTCGGATTGTGCAATGCCCCTCAAACAATGACGCGCCTTATGGATAAGGTGATACCATCTCATTTACGGCACCAAGTTTTCGTGTACTTGGACGATCTGTGCTGCTTATAACCGAGACCTTTAACGAACACATCGACCTGCTTCAGGAAGTGGCTCTGCACATCCGGAGGGCAGGGTTAACCATCAACATACAGAAGAGTCAGTTCGTGATGACGGAGGTGAAGTATTTGGGTCACATCATTGGGCATGGCAATATCAAGACCGACCCGGACAAGACTCAAGCGATTGACGTTTTCCCAATACCCAAGACCACCAAGCAATTACGCCGATTCCTAGGCTTATGCGGATGGTACCAGCGTTTTGTGCGTGACTATGCCACCATTACCACTCCTTTGACCGACATGCTGCGTAAGGGACGTAAGTTCGTCTGGGAAGAGCCCAGCTTGCGAGCCTTTGAAGAGCTAAAGAAGAGTCTGACTACAGCCCCCGTACTGCACAGCCCGGACTTTGACAAACCGTTCTCAATGCATTGTGACGCGAGTCAACATGGGGCGGGAGCAGTCTAAGTCCAGGTTGCACAAGACGGCGAGGAGAGACCTATAGCCTTCATGTCCCACAAGCTGAACCAGGCCCAGCGGAACTACACGGTCTCGGAGCAGGAATGCCTAGCGGCTGTGCTGGCAGTGAAACATTTTCGAGCATATGTAGAAGGACATCCCTTTGAAATCGTCACTGATCATGCGTCACTGAAATGGCTGATGAGCCAAACTGATCTCCACGGCCGCTTGGCCAGATGGGCTTTGAAATTACAGGCGTTTGACTTCACGATAAGACACCGCAAAGGAAGTCAGCACGTGGTACCGGACACACTATCCAGGATATTTGCTCCTGAAGGAGCCGAGTTGGCCCAGGAGGACGACAGCCACCCATGGATCGACTTGGACCATTCCGCCTTCAAGTCAGCATGTTATACCCAGCTGATGAATACGATTCAGAACCAGTTGCCACAGCTGCCAGAACTACGGGTGATGGAGGGATTTATATACAAGCGGACGAGACACGCCTCCGGAGACCCCATTCAAGAAGAGGAACAGTGGAAGTTATGGGTGCCCGAAGAACTGACATGCGAATTAATTAAGCGGGCTCATGACCACCCATTGAGTGCACACGGCGGTTATGGTCGTACGCTTCGGTGACTGAAGACTTACTTCTTTTGGCCTAAGATGGCGCAGCAAGTGAAAAAGTACGTAGCCGCTTGTGAGCTGTGCAAATGCACTAAAGCGCCCAATACTGTTCATCGGCCCCCGATGGGAAAACTCAAGCTACCGGAGCGGGTGTTCCAGCGTCTGTATATAGATCTCATCGGTCCGTACCCTCGCTCGACTTCAGGATATACGGAAGCTGTCGTGGTCCTGGACCACCTGTCAAAATTTCTGATTGTGGAACCTCTTCGAAACCTGCACACCGGCCCCATAGTCAGTTTTCTGGAAAATCGCATTTTCCATACATTTGGAGTACCGGAGAAGCTGGTCTCCGACAACGGAGTTCAGTTCACCTCGTCTAGATTTCGAGAATTAATGGAGAAGTATGGCATTACGCATCAGCGGACTGCCGTTTATTCTCCGCAAGCCAATGCGTCCGAGCGGTTGAACCGCACCCTCATAGCCGCCATTCGGGCCTACGTCCAACCGGATCAGAAGGATTGGGACCGCAGGATTTCCGCCATCACCTGTGCCCTGCGTTCGTCGTATCACTCCACCACAGGCATCTCCCCATACTTTGCCGTGTTCGGCCAGCATATGATTTGTCACGGAAACTCGTACCGGCTATTGCGACAGTTGAAAGGGTTGGAAGACCCAATAGTGGTACTGGAGCCACACGAGAAACTCCAAATTCTACGAGGAAAAATCCGGGAGAGGATTGAAGACAGTAGACGGGTGGGGGAGGAGCGGTACAATCTGCGATCCCATCCTTCTGGCTTCAAGGCAGGCGACGAAATCTACCGACGGAATTTTAGACAAAGTGAAGCAGGTCGGCACTACACTGCCAAGCTAGACAAGAAGTTCGTGAAGTGTCGAGTCTTACAAGTTTTCAGTCCCACGCGGTACCTCATTGCGGACATGTCCGGAAGGGAGCTGGGAGTCTACCATGCCAAAGACCTACGATGCTGAGAGAAAAGAAAAAAAAACAACATCATAGGGCCAAGCAGCGTTTCCTTCAGTCTCCCCATGCCTGGGAGGCATCGTGGACACTGCCCTGTAATGAATCATGCGACGCCGCTGGTGACCACTACCAACACACTTTGCTGCTAGGTGGCTTGTCATTTTACGTTGGTTGCGACCAGTGCACATCCCACGTCTATTTAATCGAGGGATGCCAACAGAATTTTGACAGCCACATGGTGGCAGAGTATGTGGTTAGCGAGAGTCATCAAAAGGAATTGCTTGTATCGCAGTGGGATTTTAGTGTGTAAATTCAATTGTGAGTTTTGTGGATAAAGTGAAGATTCTGTGTTACCACCTAAACCCAACGTAAACAGTTCAGGTAAATATGCTTTAGGACGAGGGTAACTGGTGATGTAACTTAGTTCTTAATTCTCGCTAGACCGATACAATCAATGCGCCGCTAATGCTTAGCCATTTTGCAAGTGGTCGTGTATAAAAAGGCGATAAATCTGTGATGCTTTTGCCAATCCGTCATTTGAAATCTATACGCTCGACACATGTCTGCCACGATTGCAATGAGGATACAAAACACCGCAAATAGAAAATTTGGGAGCAATATTCAGGAGTTGAGCGGTTGGGAACCACTTACGCACCTCAAAGAGCTGGAAACACGGTGCTTGCTTGTAAACCCCGTATCTACAAGGCCATATTGCAGTGAGTATGTTGCATGATGTTAAATCCGATCCAACCGGAAGGTACTACTATGATTAAACACACAAAATATGCATAACCGAAAGATCACAATGCAAATGTTAGGGACGCCTGAGTGAATCACTGGAATAAAACGAGAGATGCTTTCAAAAAGATATTTTGCCAATATTCCAAAACGTTTGCATTTACGATTCACACTACATTTTTGGAAGGTCGCGAAAGATTCTACTCGTGAATGCATTGTGTCCACAACGCATAAATTTGATGATTGCCATTCTAAAAACAGTCCTAAGCCAATTGCATTTCATTCCAACTAATGGCCATTCTTTGCAAATGTTTTTTTTCTATGCTCGTTCTTACTAAATGTGTAAATATAAATCAAAATGAATTTTGTAAACAGTTGAAATAATGTAGCTATAAATTATTTATTATTCTAGACACCACTACTGTAAGACATATAAAGTTTAGAAATTTTCCCCGATTATTCTGTAAATGTTCGCCGTATCATAATCATCTTTGATGTAAAATTCAGAGAGCCTAAAGCATTCTAGAATACTTTTTGCTTTACACCATAATAGCTACTATTGCCATTTCACAAGGTAGAAATGTATTCATTTCAGTAACGAATCATGTAAATTTATTTCATAGCATTTTCAATCTTATTGTAAGTAATTTTGTAAAGTCAAAACTATTCGAAATAATTCTTTTTTTTATAATTGGGTAAATCCGTGTATCTTTAAAAATCAACACATGAGTGGTTATGAAAGCTGCTATTATTATTTGTTGCAACTTGTAAATTATTTAAGTGAAATAGCAGAAGAGAACTTAGAAGCCATAAGGAGTTTGTGAAGGTTAACGTTTCTGTTTTAAGCGCTAAAATTTCATTTGTACATTTTATACGTACGGAAATTGTAAGTGAAGATGAAAACGAAACATCATCGAAATTTGTTTTAGTATGAAAGAGAAGAATTATTTAACATTTGCAACTTGTTTATATGATTTACAATTGAAAAAAGCAAATGAGAAAAATATTTCTGAAATATTGTGGAATTTTAGGGATGTCAGAATAATTAACAACACTTTCATAGTAACATGGTGGCATAAGCCCTTAGGTATAAATTAATTAAATTCAAAATTGGTACCAATTTGAAAATTTCTGGACATTAAAATGTGAAAAGTCCATTTGCCCGCCTGATTTCAAATGCAAAAAAATACCATAACAAAACTATTGCAGTACGCACATTAAAGCACAAACTGATAAAAAAGAAACATCTGAAAGTAAAACGAAATAATTTCGTACCAAAACTTATTCAGAATAATAAAAATTTTGCAAGTTATTGAATAGCATGTTTGAACATGAAATATGACTCAAGTGTGCATAAAACATTGAGTTAGATTCAATCTAATTATCTTGGATAGATTAAAAGTATAGAGTGTATCCTAAAACAATTTATATTTTTTTATATAGTTGGTTCTGTAATTGAACCTGCGTAGTATACTATAGGCATCTGTGGAGTCTATACTTTCGAGAGAAGATTTTCTTTTCAAATAATAAACTGAAAATTGTTTAGTGATTCTTAGAAATTACAAAATTTGATCAAAAAAGTAGGCATTTTATTTGAGGGAATCGCGAAAATATTCGTCAGGTGGCGTTTAATTCTGCATATCCAGAAGATATTTTATGTTCGTCAATATAACTTGAATAATTAAATATCTGCTAAAATAAATTACCCAACGATCAACAAAATTTTCCGCTACCAATTTTTAAGCTACAAATCATACGCAGTTCTATTGAAGAAAATTTTTTTTCAAGCTGACCTCGAATTGAAGCAAAGGAATATATAATTCCTCGCTGGACGTTACATCAAGTCAAAGATTTTTTATCGAGTTTAGAACGTTAACAAACGTAATTGAATACTTATAATAATTTCTTGAAAATATTGCCCAGCAAATCCAATTCTTCATTTAAATTTACTTTGCATAGCTAAAATTAGATTTACATTTCACTAGAAACTAGTTTGTACCTGTTGCATTAAATGCTCCAATTCAAAAAGGCGACGTTTGGAAAAATAAAAATCAAATGAAAAAAAAAATCGTTTAATAAGGCGAATGTTAGATTAACATCGAAAGCATTTACACTTACAAATGAATGTACTTATTTTATTAACATTACAAATTTAATTTAAAAATTGAATGTTTAACACAGCATATATAGTACATTAATGACGCTTTCTATAGTAGGATAAATTTAAAATAATATTGAAATGAATAAAACAACATGAATCGCTAACGAAAAAAATAGACTTTCCTTTCCAGTAGTTCTGCTTTTCAGCGGGAAATGAGGCGCAGGGTAAGTATGCCGTCGCGAGGGTAGGGTTTGAGAAAATCCGCTGAGGTCGGTTTCGCGTTGCGCGCGGTACGCGTTACCTTTGTGGTTTGCCGTTTTATTAGAGTAGCTTTCGTCGGGATGAGTTAACGTAGTATACTTTTCGGTACCGCGTCGGAAATTCGGGAACGCGAAGTATAAATTAGATTTTGTTCGTTGACTGGTTGATGAAGAAATACAGAGTAACGTAGAATACGTTTCCTCTCCGTATGGTTTTGTTTTGTAACGCGTTTGAAACCGAAATCTTCTCCGATCTAGCTGGCCGACAAGCAGCCACCGCGTGAATGGGTTACGGTGCACGGATTGGTTGACCGGTTGGTACCATCCGTTGGCACTACTCAGACTTAACGTCTAGAACCGATGAGAGGTCGGTTCCGCTTTTGCACGTAGACTTAAAATCATTACAGATCCGGATCTTGTTTACAACGCCGATAAAACTGGTTTAAATTTAAAGGCGTTGCCTTGGAAACCATTGGCATCTACAAGAGAGGAAAGTGCTCCAGGGCATAAGGTCAGTAAGGAACGCGTCAACATTTTCGTTTGTGCTACCTCCACAGGCAACCATCGGCTACCTTTGCTAATGATTGGCAAAGCAAAGAAGCCAAGAGCTTTTAAAAATGTAAACAACTTGCCAGTGACTTATACAAACAAAAAAGTGCATGAATGGATTCGAGTATATTTTTCGAATGGTATAATAAAACCTTCATTTCTGATGTAAAAAAATTTAAAAACAAACCAGGAAAGGGGGAAAGGTTCTACTCATCATCAACAATGCGCCAACTCATCCACCCGATGAGCTTCTTGAGAGTGAGAATGGCGAGTTTCAATGCCTATTACCCCCACCTCATGTTACTAGTCTACTGCAGCTTATGGATCAGGGCGTGATTGAGTGCACCAAATGACACTATCGACGCCTGTTGCTCCAAAAATTGTTATTGGCTGAAGAGAACAACGAAGAAATAGTTTTGCATTCATTTACAAAAAATGTTGAAAAGTGTTTCACTTAAACGAGCTTGGAATAGACTAAACGGCACATCAACGAAGGAACAACTGGAAGCCGAAAACCAAAGTAAAGACTAACAACAGCAAACAACAGCTGCCGTTGATGAACAGGAACACGGTCTGTCCTATGGTAGGATTGGTTGACATTGCCAAGGAAATGAGGGGCTCTTAAGAATGCGACGTTGATGATGTGGAGGAGTAGCTTCAATGTAATATAGACGACCAAGGATTTCCTATTATGATAGATGATGAAATTGCAGAGAGTGTCATGACCGAACGATAAGATGATACCAACGACAACGATGAAACCGGGGAAGAAACCAAGGATGAAAATGTTCCCACACACGGAGAAGCATTTATTTATTTTGAAAACGCCTTAAAGTGGATGGAGCGCAACCGGAATGTGACACAATACAACTTTAAGCCATCAAGCGCGTGCGGGGCCTTGCCACTCGGAAACGTTCTACTACGTCAAGGCAACGTACTCTCCACGAATGTTCAAAAAATAAAATCTTGTGACAACAGTATATTTTCAAGAGAACTACATACTAAATTTATGTAACACTTATCATTCAACATTTTGGGAACTGTAGCGTTCATAATATATTCTATACGTTGTTAGTGTAGGTACACTAGAGTACTTAATTATAATGCAGCAGAACCGAAAACATGCTCTTTTTCTTTAAAATATACCCTTTTTTATCCGAATTTTGGTTATCCGAATGGGGTCCGGTCCCAATTGATTCGGAGAATTGGAGTTCTACTGCATGATTTATATATACATTAATAAATATATATATATATATATATATATATATATATATATATATATATACATATATATATATATATTTATGCATATATATATATATATATATATATATATATATATATATATATATATATATATATATATATATATATATACATATATATATATATATTTATGCATATATATATATATATATATATATATATATATATATATATATATATATATATATATATATATATATATATATATTTGTATATATATATATATATACGAGGTGTGTTCAAAAAGTATCACGAATTTTGAATTTTCGCGGGTTACGTAATTCGAATTTCGATTTTTTTGTGGCGTTATGTTGGTACTTATGTCTGTCACTTATGCCGACAAGCTCGGCCATTTTGAATGTTCACTTGATTGGTGATAGCTGCTTTACTTGCACGTGTTTTCAATCGTCTTCGATTTTTACTTATTCAAAAAAATGGAACAAAGAACGTGTATCAAATTTTGTGTGAAAAACGAAATTAAGTGCGCGGATGCATTCCGAATGTTGACTGTGGCATACGGAGAAGCTACCTTGGACCGATGCAACGTTTATTGGTGGTACAAAATGTTTTTAGAAGGCCGAGAAGATGTGAACGACGAAGAGCGTGCCGGACGCCCGAGCACTTCAACAACAGACGAAAAAATTAATGAAGTGGAGAAAATGGTATTGGCCAATCGTCGAATCACCGTTTGAGAAGTTATATATAAGTTATATATAAGTAATATTACCTGTTATATATAAGTAATATTACCTGCAAGTTATGCGCAATTTGCGCGAAGCAATCCGCCAGAAACGCCCGGAGTTGTGGGAGAACAAAAATTGGCTTTTGCACCACGATAACGCCCCTGCTCACACATCGTTGCTTGTGCGGGACTTTTTGGCCAAAAACAACACACTAATGATGCCGCAGCCACCGTATTCCCCAGATTTGGCCCCCTGTGACATTTTCTTGTTTCCTAAACTGAAGAGGCCCATAAAAGGACGACGTTACGCTACGCTTGACGAGATAAAGACGGCATCGAAGGAGGAGCTGAACAAGATTAAAAAAAATGATTTTTTGAAGTGCTTCGAAGATTGGAAAAACCGTTGGCACAAGTGTATAATATCTCATGGGGATTACTTTGAAGAGGACAAAATAGATATTCATGAATAAATAAATAATTTTTGAAAAAAAAACAAAATTCGTGATATTTTTTGAACACACCTCGTATGTGGGTTTAGGGGATAAATTTTGTAAATCGACCGAAAGCACCCTTTCTTCGGCAGACTACCACGCACTCTCGTTTCCCTTTGTAGGAGTCGACTGCTGGAAAGGAAAGTGTGTATTAAATACATTTTTTTTCTTCCATTCTACATTAATAGCTCGCCACTATCGGCCACTAATTTAGTAGTAAGTTTTGTCCACGTATATATTAGGGTTATAGTAGGGTTATAGTAGGGTTATAGTAGGAATAAGTATATTTTATATTTTTTTTTATATAAGCAACCACACCCAGATTAACCCACATGACAATGGCGACTAAGCGGACCCCAGACAAGCGTTGGACCAGATCCAAAACGGTCCAACCAGCTAACTGCGGAATCTGCTTCGAAGACGTATACGAGGGCGTACACAGGGTGCGATTGGAGTGCGGACACCTTTTCCATCGTGCCTGTGTCCAACAGCTCCTCCTCACGTCCCAGCTTTGTCCACTATGCCGGCGACCCATAGATCGGACCGCCGTAGACTTCCCCCTCGGAACGCCCGTCCCCACGCGTGGAGCAATGGCGAAAGGGGTCCCAGATGCCGAACCACCCCAATCACTGATGGACTTTCAAGGAGCCGTAGGCGGGGAAGTTCCTGCTGCAGTTGTCGCGGCCGAGGTTACACCCGCGCCTTCCACCCACTCCATTGACACCCTCTTGGCGTTAATGCGGGATATGTCTGAGCGGATTGGCAACTTGGAGGGAAGGCTCCAGAACCTCCCCATGAGCCAACCACCCAGCCGCGTGAGAACTCCGCTTGGCTGGGAGCCCAATCCCAGTGTGGCTATGCCCCACTCTCGACCATCTGATCAATGCGCCCTACCTCCAAGGACTCGGGAATGGATCCCAGAGCTCCCGAGTATAGACCACGACACAGCACCGCACCTCCGTTGGTACCTCCAGTCCCCGAGGCAGTTCCTTACAACAGGTCAATCGAGGATGCGATTACCCCCGGGAACGCATGGACACCTTTCCGAGACCCGACGCCTCGTATCATGGAGAGTTGGCGCCTGAACTTCACGGGTTTCAACGATATGATATCAGCGGACCGGTTCCTTTTCCGGATTCAGGCGTTAGTATCCAGCACCCTGGAAGGTGATTTCTCGGCCTTCCTCCGGCATGCACATCTGTTGTTCAGCGGAGACGCTGCCGACTGGTACTGGAGTTTTAAGGAGTCGACGCCACGTCCCACTTGGAACTCTTTCAGTGCAGCCTTCCGCAATCGATTTGATGATGGCTTCACTGAGAGAGAACTAAGGGAACAGATAAAGAAACGGAAACAAGGCGCTCACGAACGGTTCGACCAGTACAACACAAGTATAGTGAGATTGAGCACTCGCTTGCGAACAACCATGCCCGAGGACGAACTGGTAGAAATTATCAGAGAGAATATGCGTTGGGAGCTTCAGAACAGCCTTCTGCATTTTCCCATCAACACCATACAGGGATTGCGCCTCCATGCCCGTAGGCAAGAACAACCGGATGAGCGGCGAGGTACCTTCCGTCCACAACCTCGCATAACGGGACCAAACCCCCGAAATCATTACACCGCGGAGTTGATGGCAGCGGACCACCTACTTGTTGACCCAGTACCAGTACCGAGGAGCGGAGCACCACAGGGGCTTGGGGACCCAGTATTGATTGATCGACCCTCCTTTGAAGCAATTACAAGCCCGACGGTCTGTTGGAACTGCCGACAAACGGGGCATTGGTTCTATGCATGCCCAGCGGAACCGACGCTCTTCTGTTACCGATGCAGGAAGGCCGACACTTACGCACCTGATTGCGCAAATTGCAAATTGCGAAAAAACTTGCCAGCGAGTGCCGCGACCACCCGTCGGCACTCCTAAAACCCGGACGAACCAATGCTGACCCCATCACTAGCTATGACCAAGCCCCAGACATGACTCCAATTCTTCTGACTCGCACCGCCAAACACAGTTCTCCCGAAGTTCCACAACTGACGCCCTCCTTTGTCGAGGCAGACGCGCAGGGAAATGATAGCGAGGCGAAGGTTCCTTGGCATGTCAAACCTTTCCACGTCAGACTGCGGAATTATTCGGCTACTCGACAGCGCATTTTCCATGAGGAGTTGGCTACAACTGTCCCACCGCGAAGAAAGCGAGCCACGCGTCGGATGCGGAGCTTCTGGAGAAGGGTCAGGCAGTCGAGGAAGGTGCTGAAGGACATACACTTAGACGAATTATTGAGGGATGACGTTTGACCATATGCGTCAGTACAAAAACGATTGACAGGGTTAGTCGACACGGGAGCCAGTTTAAAGGAGTAACCTCTGGAATTTTACATCATACCTCAATTAACCCAGAACCTTTATCTAGGAGTGAATTTCGTTCGAAAATTTAACTTGGCCCCGGTACTGTTTTCCAGTACGACCCTGGAGTCCGTCACTACCGTTCCTGCCCAAACTCAAACCACTCACGTATTACGACATGCACTAGATGTGAATCAGCAACTGCGACTTGACTCGGCTATATCGGCTTTTCTATCGCATGAGAAGGAAGGTCTCGGGCGGACGGCACTGGTGTTACACACTATAGATGTGGGGGATGCTAAACCCATAAAACAGCGACATTTTGCCATATCTCCGGCGAAGGAAAAGTTGTTATATGCCGAAGTTGATCGAATGCTAGCATTAGGCGTGATCGAAGAATCGCAGAGCGCGTGGGCTTCCCCAGTCAGCTTAGTTGTCAAGCCGAACAAGGTCCGGCTATGCTTAGATGCCGGACGCTTGAACGCCGTCACTGTCAAGGACGCATACCCTCTACCGTTGATTGAAGGCATTTTGAGTCGGTTGCCTAAAGCCCATTTCATCACGAGCTTAGACCTCAAGGATGCCTTCTGGCAAATTCCTGTTACCCCCAGTTACCCCCCGCGTGGGAGTTCCTTCGGCTAAGGACCTCGGACCCGGCTTGCCGTCGAAGACGGTCGTAGGTGGCGCCACTCGCTTATCCCCTGGTCCTAGAAAAGCCGCCAAGCGAGAACGCGGCCGCCGAACACCCCTCACACAACCCAGACTAACGCTCTTAAGCGCTTCCCTAACGGGGCGGACACACCCGAGCCAGGTGTATAATTAAAACGCGCGGCAAACCCGCTCTTTCTGCAACACGCACACAAAACTTTCACTATTACACTACGTGAATACGAAATGCGAAATGAAGCTCAAACAAAATATATCTTACACTCTTCCACTGTCATATATTTCACTGCTAAATGCAAATAAAGTGCTAAAAAAAATACAATGTAGTTAAAAGTACAAATTCCACTAACTCTACCTAGCGGGGGCCCCCCGTACTCTGCCTGCAATATTCCGCCGGCGCGCTTATTATCGCCTGAAGTCGCCAATCTTCCTTGGTTGTCTCGCTGATAATAATATTCCTCTCCACTTATCGCCTGAAGTCGCCAATCTTCCTTGGTTGTCTCGCTGATAATATTATTCCTCTCCACTGTGGAATTTTGAAATTTTCCCTCGTCGCAATTTCCTTTTTCGATTGATTTTTCACGCTATCCTCGCTTAGCCACGTTGTCGCCTCGAACCCGCAAGAAAAGAGAAAGGACCCGTTCTTCTTTCTTGGGTTTTTCATCGGCTCGGTTTCAACCGGCGAGCCGTTAACTTCATCCTTGGGCGATTCGATGTTCAATTCCGATCCCCCAACTGGGGTGCATCGGGCAATTGAAATCTAAATTTCCCTTTTTTAGTACACTCACTCGACAGGTGTAGAATGTCAAAGTGACTGACATTCTGTCAATTTTCATGTTTATTTACATTGGATCTAAATCAGAAAATGCATCTATGAACGACATTTTGCAGAAATTCTCCGATAATGTGGATGCATTTACAAATGATGGACTCAATTCATCGTTGGCTTTAGGAGGTGAATTTTCTTCACTTGTATGTGTTTTAGTCGAGGACGCTGTAGTCATTGAGATTGTTGACAAATGTGATTCTGCGAAGCCGGCGTTACTTCGATTTTGTCGAACTTACTTCCGAATCTTTCTGCAGTGGAAGGCGATGCAACTTCGTACGTATTAACTGAATTTGGTGTAGGTTGTGAGTTTGAGGATACAATAGATGTTCCAGATAAAATAATTTCCGAGGATTTATTTGCCCTTAGATACCGGGATCGTGATGATTCAGGCGGGGGCAAAAGTTGATAGATCGTGAAAGAGTCGCCGAACGGGTCTTCACTAGTTACTATTTTTGTGGTGGTAGAAGGTTCATTCGGTGTGATTCGCTCCATTTGAGTAATTCCTCGTTGGCTTGAACTTAGCTCTTGCTCTAAATCAACTAAATCTGCCACTGATTCTGGAGGTGCCTAAATCTAATTTCTCTTTATTCCGAGTTACATTTGTTTTTATTCGTCTTTGCCGCCTTTTTAAGATTTCCTCGTCATATTCATAATCATCATCACATGAATTCATACATCGAGAATGTCTCATATAGTAACCGTGTTTGTCGATTCTGTCTGAGGAATGCTTTTTCTGTTCAGAAATTTTCTTCATCCCAAGGGCTCAAGTCTCGTGAAGAAGAAGATTTTTGTGTACACAAAAGAAAATACAATAAAGAACTGAAATGTGATTCACAACAAAAAGTAGCTTTGCTGGTGTCAAGATAACAAGAATATTAATCTTTTGTTTGCTGACTGAATGGTGGAATAATTTGAAGCGCCTAAACATTGCACCGACGTGTTCTATCGTTATCGGTGTCTGAACTGGCTTAGCCGCAGGCAGATTGGTTTATAAATTTAGACCTGATTCTTGCAACATATAATTGATTGGAGCTACTCTGGCACTAATTTTTGAAGTATTCTGATTTGCGGTTCCAGTCCTAGAACGCAATGGATTTCTTCAATGAATACTGGAATGCGGCGATCAATTTCATCGAGCAATACATCGATTTGGATTACTCGCTGTGGCTGTGGAGATTTTTAACGCCACTAATTGTCACATTCTTGCTACCATGTGTGTTTGTCGTTCTCATTTATATTTCGTTCATCATTTTGTACGTTTACAAGTTGCACAGGCAAGTCATCCTTCATTCACTCATCAGCGAGCCAAACTTTTGGGATTTTGGTCGTATACTCGTAGCGGCAGTATGGGACGCTCACGGGAGAATTTATCATGGTTACGAAGTAATTGGTATGGAGAACCTCCCAGTAGATGGTCCAACATTAATTGTCTTCTACCACGGAGCTATTCCAATTGACATGTACTACTTCATTGCACGTGTCTGCTTACCACGTAAACGTCTAATTTACAGCGTTGGGGATCGGTTTCTCTGGAAGGTGCCAGGTTGGGGATTAATAAGCGATACAATTCACGAGCCTTTGAACTACTTAATTCACAATCTTTGAGTTTTGACGCGGGCCATCCATTTTTACCGCAAAATTTCATAAGGAGAACATGACCACGAAGGAGGATTGGATCAGGAACTGGCACATCTGCGTTTTTCATTCTAACTAAATTTCGCATTTCCTTTTCCGCCCATGTTCGAACCATTTTCCGTGGATTATGACGACAGTATCCATGACGAAATCTAAACTCTCCGGAGACATACTTGTCGCGATCTTTGAAAACCAGAATAGAAGTTTTATAAACTTTAACCGCATACTCCTCATCATTTTTGCCCGTTGCATGATACACATTCGCTTCCTTTCCAGTCGAAATACAACCATTGACCTCATTGATGAATCCCCTGTTCAGAAGCTTGAAGAGAATCATTCTTGTTCTTGGATCCATTACTTGTTCTGCCGTCGCACGATCATGTTTGTCACGCATTCGAAATCTTTCCGCTTCTTGTCGACGATCGAAATTCACTAACCGATTTGCAGCTTGATCGGACATATTCGTACGAGGATCATACTTCTCCACATTTATCCGATTTGTGTATTTCTTGAAGAGTTTATCACTTGGCTGATAGGATGTAACTTTGTTGCTAGACTTTTGTGCATTGGGATGCAAATTTCCTGAATGAGGCACAACTTGGGCAGTATTTTGTTTCTGATAGCCAGTGTAATTATCATCGTAGTCATCGTGTAAATTTGAATTGTGGTATTTATACTCTTCTTCGTCATAGTCGTCCTCATCGTCGTCAGCCGATTCATTTGAATCGTCGGCGTCTGGGTGGTTTTGAAGATATTTAAATATTTCATGTTGAATTGTGAGATGTTTGAGGGATTCATCGATTTGGAGTTGATCACTGTCATCCTCTTCAGCATCACTAAATTGCCCAGGAGCTGGGGTATACATCATTATCTTTTGTCATTCGCAATTGACGATACTAAACTGAATGAATATCGTGTTCAATATATCTGATTATCTGGACTTTTTCGACTATTTCGTTTTTTTTTTTTGCCTATTTTTCTTTTACTTTACATTTATATTCTAAGCTTTTAATATTTTTATTCTATCATTTTAACATTTCGTTTTTCCCTATTTTTACGTTACATCTTTACTTTAATCTTTTCACATTTCGTTTCTTTTGCCTATTTTTCTTTTACTTTACATTTATATTCTAAACTTTTATTATTTTTATTCTATCATTTTAACATTTCGTTTTTCCCTATTTTTACGTTACATCTTTACTTTAATCTTTTCACATTTCGTTTCTTTTGCCTATTTTTCTTTTACTTTACATTTATATTCTAAACTTTTAATATTTTTACTCTATTATTTTAACATTAACCTTGGCTCGGGTGGTATTTTAACAACCGCTGAGAAAGAAATAAAGAACAAGGTGCAAATCGTTCCGTGACAATTCCCCCCCTCCTTTAAGTGAATTTCCCTGAAATTCACTCAAAGTCCTGCCTTAGTCCCTATTTCGTTCCGCATCGTCCTATTTACTCACTACCTTCTTCTGGGTTCGTAGTCTACACCCCTTATTTCAGTGTTCACAATAGTTCCCTGACTCTGATGTGTTTTTTTTTTCCTTCCCCTTTTAGCTATCCTACCCTCATGCCAATCTCGGGAGGGAAAAAACAGTGAGGAGAAAAAC
Source organism: Odontomyia ornata (assembly GCA_963969285.1). Classification (NCBI taxonomy): domain Eukaryota; kingdom Metazoa; phylum Arthropoda; class Insecta; order Diptera; family Stratiomyidae; genus Odontomyia; species Odontomyia ornata. The sequence continues at coordinate 226,929,060 of OZ017738.1, read as the reverse complement.
GAGAACGAATAAAACGGGGAGGAGAAATATGCAAATGCAAATGAAGTAGGTTTCGCCGAAGTCCACTTTTCTAATACCTTATCTTCTCTGCTTGGGGTTTAGTTAGCCGTTTGAGAAGAGACACGTTCAACCTTACTTGCCCCGATTCTTCTTAATCTACTCAAAGTTAAAATACCTAGCTGCTAGAGAACTATGAACTACGTTATTCTTCCCACCATTCTAACCGTGTACCTAGCAAGCAACCAATGAATTCCCGAGTTTTGGGGTGTTTTCGCGCATCACTACCAGTATTATCTAACAACCCTAATGTTCGATTACTACACGCGTCGACCGCATAGCGTGGTGTTGCGAGTCGGGTCAGTCACCCTACCGACAATTTGCGTAGAGTAGATGTATGCCTCGCAATTCTACGCAAAGAAAATGATTGAGGCTACTGAAAATAGCGGCCGGCTATTGGAAATACCACTAAAAACCTAACTGCTACTAAACTCACCACACTATTCTAGGAGGGGAAAAAGGAAATTGTTCCACTTGACCTAATTGTGTTATAGATCCTATTCAACTAGTTTTTTGCTTATTTTCTAACTCTATCAAACCCGCGTTGCTTCCCTGCTAATATCCACCACCATTCTACGCGACTCAGCTATTCTAAGCTATTATTCCTACCCCTAACAACTTCCCTAGACCCTTATTCTACTATTTCATATTTCAATGCATGTAACTGACTTAAATCCAAAGCTAATCTATTCTCACCCTCTTGATTTTAGCCCCATTATCTACGACACGCGAATTCAGAAGTCGTGATGGAAGTGGCTCGTCAGAAGTACAATAAAGAAAGAGGAAAAATATGAAAAGAGAAACATTCTCGAAACTCTGGTAAGTACCTTTTTTTTTTCCTTTGTTAGGGTATTAACTCTTACTATGAAAATTTACTCTAATAACCTCTGACTTTTACTCCATTAATCCAGCCTACCTCTAAGCCCTAAGTCAATTGAAGGAAAATTCCCATCCAAGTCGCCCCGATTACCTTGTTCGACCTCCCGATCACGAGAAACACAGGTCCAATAATCCGATTCTACTCTCTTTTAGCAACCGATCAACCAACTGGAGGCGTACACCCAAAACAACTGCGACCCGTACCGCCACGATACAAAAAAAAAAGCGCAACTTCACGAGGACTTAAGTAGTTTACCGTCGATCCCTCTTCAAAGGTAACTCTTTCATTTACTTTTCCATGTCTTTCATTGTGATGTCCATTTAATTCTTAATTTAATCTTATCTGGGTACCTTACTACCACCCCGAACTTCCACTTTTCCGTCGCTATCAGATACGAGCCCGACTTAGACGCACTATGCTACGTAAGGTTTCAGATCCTTAGCGTGCCATAGACCCGCTTCATCTCCTTCTTGAGTAACGAGCCGATAGGTAGACGCTGCCTCCTCCCTTTGGATTCTGAAAGGTCCTAAATATTCCGGTGCTAGCTTCGCGGAAAAATAGTTCGCGGCCTCCGACTGAGCGAAGTTTCGTCTCCAAACCATATCGTTCACCTGGAATGGTGGAGTCCGCTTCCGAAGATTGTATCTTTGTGAGCTTTGCTTCGCCGCCTTTCTCATGCGTTCCTTAACTTCCTCCCGCATTTTGACCATCAAGCTCCCTCATAACCTTGGATCAGTTTGAACCTCCTCTCCCTCTATTGGGTGAAGGTCTTCCCTCGAAGTCACCATTTCGCGTCCAAAGTTTACAAAATACGGGGTCACCTCCATTGTTTCGTGGGTATACGTTCGCAGTGCACAGCCGATCTTTGATATTTCCTTATCCCATAACTTATGGTTATCCCCTACGTACGATCTCAGCATCCTTTTGATAGTTTGGTTCACTCGTTCTGCGGGATTAGCCTGGGGGTGATAATAAGCCGTATACTGAATCTTGGTACCGTACGTGGTGACCAATCTTTGCAACTCTTTAGAGCGGAACTGTACTCCGTTGTCGCAGATCACTACCGCTGGTACTCCAAATAATAAAAATACTTGTTCCTCCAATATCCGCGCGATTGCTTTTCCGTGTGCTTGACGGAGTGGGAAGATAAGCGGGAACTTGCTGAAGTAATCCACGACGGTTAATACGTAGCAATTCCCTAGGGTTGAACGAGGTAAAGGACCTATCAGATCAACGGATATTATCGTCCACGGCTCCTTCGCCTGACCGTCCCTAGAGACCATTGGGCCATACGGACGTCTTCGTTCCACCTTAGTCGACTGACAGATCTGGCATTTTGCGACATACCGTTTAATATCGGCTCTCATTTTGGGCCAAAAGTACCTTTGCAGCACACGATCGTATGTCCTGCCAGCTCCCATATGACCCGCCTTTGGATCGTCGTGACACTGTCGGAGTACTTTCCCCCGCTCAACCTTGGGTATAACTCGTTTCCAGCTATTGCCACTTAATTCTAGGTACCTGCCCGTTAGGTGTTTCCACAGTTGTCCGTTTTCCACCCTCCAGTCCGGAAAGTTTTGTGGCTCTCTCTCCACATCCGAAATCATCCTTTTCAGCCACTTATCTTCACTGTTCGTCTCTGCCAGGACTACGTCGACCTCGGCGACTGACCGCGATAAGGCATCTGGTACGAGATGCTCTTTGCCTTTCCTATGCAGGACGTCAAAGTCAAACTGCTGGAGTCGAACAGCCCATCTCGCCAACCGTCCGTTCGGATCTTTTAGGTTGTTTAACCAGACCAACGAATGGTGATCCGTGATCACACTGAACTGCGTTCCTTCTAGATATGGGCGCAGTTTTTCTACTGCCCACAACACCGCTAAGCATTCTTTTTCCGTGGTCGAGTACTTCTTCTCTGCTTTTGTCAAGCTACGGCTGAGGTAGCAGACTACCTTCTCCCCCTCTGCATCCTCCTGACTCAACACTGCCCCCAGCCCTGTGTCAGAAGCATCGGTTTGAACTTTGAAGGGCTTGGTGAAATCAGGGCATGTGAGGATTGGTGCTGTGGATAGCTTGGTTTTGCAGCGCAGAAAGGCCTCCTCGCATTCGGCAGTCCACACGAATTTCCGATTTTTCCGCAGCAAATCAGTCAGTGGAGCAGTTAGTGTGGCGTGATCCGGTATAAACCGACGGTACCACGATACCATGCCCAAGAATTGCCGCACTTTCTTCACGTTTGTAGGTTGTGGGATGTTCAGCAAACAATCCACTTTGTCTGGATCTACATGTAGCCCTCTGTCATCCACCACGTACCCAAGATATTTAAGTTGCGGGCGACAAAACTCGCATTTTTCCCGAGATACTCGAAGTCCTGCTTCACGCAACCGGCGTAGCACTTCTCGCAAAACCTCGAGATGTGTCCTAAACTCTGGGGTGACCACAATCACATCATCTAGGTAGACGAATACATAAGGCTCCAACTCCGGTCCCAGTATTTGGTCTACCAATCGTTGCCATGTAGCAGGGGCATTATGAAGACCAAACGGCATGCGTTTGAAGTGAAACAGACCCCTCCCTGGAATAGTGAATGCCGTGTAAGGTTTTGATACGCAGACTTGATGTCTAGGGTCGACAGATATTTGGCGTTCCGGAGCTTATCTAGCGTAGCCGATACATACGGGATCGGATAAGCGTCTCGTTCCGATACTTTGTTCAGTTTTCGAAAATCAACGCAGAAACGGTATTTCCCATCTTTCTTTTTGACTAGTAGGATCGGGGATGACCAGGCACTTGAGGAAGGTTCAACAACCCCTAACTCGAGCATTTCGTCCAGTTCAGCATTGATATGCTGCTGGACGGCAGGTGAAACGGGATAGTATCGTTGCTTTATAGGTGGAGAATTGGTTTTAATCTCGTGTTCTACCACGCTAGTGCAACCAAGGCCTTCCCCCATCAATACGAACTCCTCCTCTATCAGCCTCTGAAGTTCCCCTTCCTCTGGTTTCGTCAGCCGAGATCTCGCTTGCAGCGCCTCCAGGGTAGCTGTGGCGGCAAACTTCCACGACTCACTCTTAAGATTCAACACAATCCCATATAACCGTAAGAAGTCTACCCCCAGTATAAGGGACTGGTTCACGGCTGGCACTACCAGCATCGGCATCCACTTCGTGTGGCCTTTGACAGTGAGGGGCACCCAAGCTTCCCCTTCTATCTTTGCCCTAGCGTTATTGGCCATCTTTATTGAGACTTGTTCCGCTGGGTTCACTTCCACGCCACGAGCCTTTAGCCTCTCCCAGGTTTCCCCGCCAAGAATTGAGTGTGTCGCCCCCGAGTCGACTAGGCCCATCAATGGTAGTTCGAGAATTTACACTCTTAAGTGAGGCCGGTTGTCATCCGGTACCCTTCCTAGTGCATAACTCACTATTCCCTCTCGGACGGCGGATTCAACCTTTATTCCCGTGCTCTCTCCGCCGCCTAGTGAACACGGTTTCCATTTCCCGACGGATTCGGCGCAGATTGTTCCCCCTTTGGTGTTGTTCGAGTAGGAGAACAAGTTGGGCAGCTAGTTCGTATGACACCTTGCTTTCCACACCCATAACAGCGTCGACCTTTTTTGCATTCTCGGGCAAAATGTTCCCGACTACCGCAAGTCCAACAGGATCCCCGTGTTGCCCCACCAGGGGTGTTGATCTCGCTTAATATTGGCGTTTCAGCATATGCCAGGTCCGGTTCTAATAACCGGGTTGTTCTACGACTAGGTGGAGGCACAAAAGCTTCCACCGATGCTCGTGTTTCCTCCAGCGTGCGACCCATATTAATTAGCTCCGCCATTGACGCTATGGTTCTCATAGAAAGTTGCTGCTGGTAGAAAGGAGAGATGTTGCTCCGGAGCACCTTTAATTTCCGTCTTTCCGAGCACGGTTCCGTCAGCCGCCGAAATAGCCTATCCATTACCGCAACGTAAACCCCGATCGACTCGTGTTTGCCTTGCGTCCGGTGGCGGATCTCCTCCCACAAAAGATCATCATAGTTTGGAGGCAAAAACTCCTCCCGTAATTTGCGGCACAATTCATCCCAACTGGCCACGCGTTCTCGAGCTGAGCGGAACCAAACCAAGGCTGTCCCTTCAAATAGCTCAGCTGCCATTCTAAACAGCTGAGATTTGCTGACTCCTTTAGCCACTCTCAGCTCCTCAACTCGTTCTAAGAATGCATTGACAGACCCAGAGCGGTCGCAGGAGAACCTCACTCCCCACTTGGAGACATCCGGCAATTTCCGCACCACCTGTTCTACTATGGGCGTGGAAAACTCTGGTAACGAAAATCTTGCTGGCGTTCCTGGAGTTTCTGGAGACCGTTCCTCTTCTTCGTGACTCCTTTTCATCCTTCCTTCTTCCCTTACCTCTCCAGTTTTTGTTCCCCCATCCGAAGCTATTGGTATACCAGGCTTAGCCATTCTACTACCCCCAGCAGGGATTATGTCGGCAGCGCTTTCCACCTCCTTTCCTTCTCCGTCATCGCCCTCTGCTTTCAGTAGCAGTTCTCCCATGACCATCATCAGCTCACCCCTAAGCTTGCTTGACTCCTTCTCCTGATCGACTTCTTCCGCCTGAATGTTAGTTATGCGTCTAAGTCCAAATTCAATTTTAGTTTTGATTTTCAAGAAGTCGCCGCTATCGGTGTCGCCCTCAAACTTCTCCATCAATGATCGAATCTCCAGTATCTTGCTGCGAACGGCCTCAAGATCTTCGCTAGGCGTGTATGGATAGTTTTTGGTTTCCACCATACTCGTATCCATCGCTAGCTCTGCTCGTAATGCCGCCCGTAAATTCCTCCTCATTTCCTCGACTGTTCCCGGTGATTGATCTCGTATGCAGAGCTCATACGTCAATTCATCCTTTGATAACCTATCAACTAAGATTTTGGTAGTACGGGACATCTTAGTGTGTACTATTCTCCTTAATAATAATTACCTTAACTCTAACAGATAAAACTACAAAATTCGCTGTAAAATTAATTCTTTTCTTTATAATACAACTTGTATTCACTGGTCCTTCCTCGGCATGCACTTCAAATAGCTATTTTTCACACCCTTCTCGGTTATTTTCTCGTTTTCTTTCCTCTCTCCTAGGCCTGAGGCAATTGATTGGTCTGAATAACCAAAATTGTCTGACGTTCGATGTAAGACGGAGCCATTTCTGAAATGAATCACTAGTAGCTAAGGAATTACCCCAGTTTTTGAGAGATTTCCACTTCCTTATAGTTTCATCACTTGCTCTTATTTACCAAGTCCGCAAATATCACACTCCCGCAATGACACACTATCACTTCACTTCTTTCACTAAGTCGCTGGTAAAAATATCCCACTCCCGCAATAAGACACTATCACTGCACTTCTTTTTTTGTCACTGATTAAGCACTTTTACGGTAAACTTTACTTACTCGACTCGCGATTACTTTACCCCGAAGAACGTTGGGCGTCAAATTGTTACCCCCCGCGTGGGAGTTCCTTCGGCTAAGGACCTCGGACCCGGCTTGCCGTCGAAGACGGTCGTAGGTGGCGCCACTCGCTTATCCCCTGGTCCTAGAAAAGCCGCCAAGCGAGAACGCGGCTGCCGAACACCCCTCACACAACCCAGACTAACGCTCTTAAGCGCTTCCCTAACGGGGCGATTATTCTCCTCGAGCAAAAGAAACTCAAAAGAAAGCGGAACACTTCCGCTACAGAGACCCCTGAAAAAAAAAGAACCCGCAAGGAGATTTATCTTCGGACACACCCGAGCCAGGTGTATAATTAAAACGCGCGGCAAACCCGCTCTTTCTGCAACACGCACACAAAACTTTCACTATTACACTACGTGAATACGAAATGCGAAATGAAGCTCAAACAAAATATATCTTACACTCTTCCACTGTCATATATTTCACTGCTAAATGCAAATAAAGTGCTAAAAAAAATACAATGTAGTTAAAAGTACAAATTCCACTTACTCTACCTAGCGGGGGCCCCCCGTACTCTGCCTGCAATATTCCGCCGGCGCGCTTATTATCGCCTGAAGTCGCCAATCTTCCTTGGTTGTCTCGCTGATAATAATATTCCTCTCCACTTATCGCCTGAAGTCGCCAATCTTCCTTGGTTGTCTCGCTGATAATATTATTCCTCTCCACTGTGGAATTTTGAAATTTTCCCTCGTCGCAATTTCCTTTTTCGATTGATTTTTCACGCTATCCTCGCTTAGCCACGTTGTCGCCTCGAACCCGCAAGAAAAGAGAAAGGACCCGTTCTTCTTTCTTGGGTTTTTCATCGGCTCGGTTTCAACCGGCGAGCCGTTAACTTCATCCTTGGGCGATTCGATGTTCAATTCCGATCCCCCAACTGGGGTGGATCGGGCAATTGAAATCTAAATTTCCCTTTTTTAGTACACTCATTCGACAGGTGTAGAATGTCAAAGTGACTGACATTCTGTCAATTTTCATGTTTATTTACATTGGATCTAAATCAGAAAATGCATCTATGAACGACATTTTGCAGGAATTCTCCGATAATGTGGATGCATTTACAAATGATGGACTCAATTCATCGTTGGCTTTAGGAGGTGAATTTTCTTCACTTGTATGTGTTTTAGTCGAGGACGCTGTAGTCATTGAGATTGTTGACAAATGTGATTCTGCGAAGCCGGCGTTACTTCGATTTTGTCGAACTTACTTCCGAATCTTTCGGCAGTGGAAGGCGATGCAACTTCGTACGTATTAACTGAATTTGGTGTAGGTTGTGAGTTTGAGGATACAATAGATGTTCCAGATAAAATAATTTCCGAGGATTTATTTGCCCTTAGATACCGGGATCGTGATGATTCAGGCGGGGGCAAAAGTTGATAGATCGTGAAAGAGTCGCCGAACGGGTCTTCACTAGTTACTATTTTTGTGGTGGTAGAAGGTTCATTCGGTGTGATTCGCTCCATTTGAGTAATTCCTCGTTGGCTTGAACTTAGCTCTTGCTCTAAATCAACTAAATCTGCCACTGATTCTGGAGGTGCCTAAATCTAATTTCTCTTTATTCCGAGTTACATTTGTTTTTATTCGTCTTTGCCGCCTTTTTAAGATTTCCTCGTCATATTCATAATCATCATCACATGAATTCATACATCGGGAATGTCTCATATAGTAACCGTGTTTGTCGATTCTGTCTGAGGAATGCTTTTCCTGTTCAGAAATTTTCTTCATCCCAAGGGCTCAAGTCTCGTGAAGAAGAAGATTTTTGTGTACACAAAAGAAAATACAATAAAGAACTGAAATGTGATTCACAACAAAAAGTAGCTTTGCTGGTGTCAAGATAACAAGAATATTAATCTTTTGTTTGCTGACTGAATGGTGGAATAATTTGAAGCGCCTAAACATTGCACCGACGTGTTCTATCGTTATCGGTGTCTGAACTGGCTTAGCCGCAGGCAGATTGGTTTATAAATTTAGACCTGATTCTTGCAACACATAATTGATTGGAGCTACTCTGGCACTAATTTTTGAAGTATTCTGATTTGCGGTTCCAGTCCTAGAACGCAATGGATTTCTTCAATGAATACTGGAATGCGGCGATCAATTTCATCGAGCAATACATCGATTTGGATTACTCGCTGTGGCTGTGGAGATTTTTAACGCCACTAATTGTCACATTCTTGCTACCATGTGTGTTTGTCGTTCTCATTTATATTTCGTTCATCATTTTGTACGTTTACAAGTTGCACAGGCAAGTCATCCTTCATTCACTCATCAGCGAGCCAAACTTTTGGGATTTTGGTCGTATACTCGTAGCGGCAGTATGGGACGCTCACGGGAGAATTTATCATGGTTACGAAGTAATTGGTATGGAGAACCTCCCAGTAGATGGTCCAACATTAATTGTCTTCTACCACGGAGCTATTCCAATTGACATGTACTACTTCATTGCACGTGTCTGCTTACCACGTAAACGTCTAATTTACAGCGTTGGGGATCGGTTTCTCTGGAAGGTGCCAGGTTGGGGATTAATAAGCGATACAATTCACGAGCCTTTGAACTACTTAATTCACAATCTTTGAGTTTTGACGCGGGCCATCCATTTTTACCGCAAAATTTCATAAGGAGAACATGACCACGAAGGAGGATTGGATCAAGAACTGGCACATCTGCGTTTTTCATTCTAACTAAATTTCGCATTTCCTTTTCCGCCCATGTTCGAACCATTTTCCGTGGATTATGACGACAGTATCCATGACGAAATCTAAACTCTCCGGAGACATACTTGTCGCGATCTTTGAAAACCAGAATAGAAGTTTTATAAACTTTAACCGCATACTCCTCATCATTTTTGCCCGTTGCATGATACACATTCGCTTCCTTTCCAGTCGAAATACAACCATTGACCTCATTGATGAATCCCCTGTTCAGAAGCTTGAAGAGAATCATTCTTGTTCTTGGATCCATTACTTGTTCTGCCGTCGCACGATCATGTTTGTCACGCATTCGAAATCTTTCCGCTTCTTGTCGACGATCGAAATTCACTAACCGATTTGCAGCTTGATCGGACATATTCGTACGAGGATCATACTTCTCCACATTTATCCGATTTGTGTATTTCTTGAAGAGTTTATCACTTGGCTGATAGGATGTAACTTTTTTGCTAGACTTTTGTGCATTGGGATGCAAATTTCCTGAATGAGGCACAACTTGGGCAGTATTTTGTTTCTGATAGCCAGTGTAATTATCATCGTAGTCATCGTGTAAATTTGAATTGTGGTATTTATACTCTTCTTCGTCATAGTCGTCCTCATCGTCGTCAGCCGATTCATTTGAATCGTCGGCGTCTGGGTGGTTTTGAAGATATTTAAATATTTCATGTTGAATTGTGAGATGTTTGAGGGATTCATCGATTTGGAGTTGATCACTGTCATCCTCTTCAGCATCACTAAATTGCCCAGGAGCTGGGGTATACATCATTATCTTTTGTCATTCGCAATTGACGATACTAAACTGAATGAATATCGTGTTCAATATATCTGATTATCTGGACTTTTTCGACTATTTCGTTTTTTTTTTTGCCTATTTTTCTTTTACTTTACATTTATATTCTAAGCTTTTAATATTTTTATTCTATCATTTTAACATTTCGTTTTTCCCTATTTTTACGTTACATCTTTACTTTAATCTTTTCACATTTCGTTTCTTTTGCCTATTTTTCTTTTACTTTACATTTATATTCTAAACTTTTAATATTTTTATTCTATCATTTTAACATTTCGTTTTTCCCTATTTTTACGTTACATCTTTACTTTAATCTTTTCACATTTCGTTTCTTTTGCCTATTTTTCTTTTACTTTACATTTATATTCTAAACTTTTAATATTTTTACTCTATTATTTTAACATTAACCTTGGCTCGGGTGTTATTTTAACAACCGCTGAGAAAGAAATAAAGAACAAGGTGCAAATCGTTCCGTGACATTCCTTTAGACCCTGGCTCAAAGGAGAAAACAGCCTTCACAGTCCCAGGTCAGCCCCTGTATCAATTCGTGACCATGCCATTTGGATTGTGCAATGCCCCTCAAACAATGACGCGCCTTATGGATAAGGTGATACCATCTCATTTACGGCACCAAGTTTTCGTGTACTTGGACGATCTGCTGCTTATAACCGAGACCTTTAACGAACACATCGACCTGCATCAGGAAGTGGCTCTGCACATCCGGAGGGCAGGGTTAACCATCAACATACAGAAGAGTCAGTTCGTGATGACGGAGGTGAAGTATTTGGGTCACACCATTGGGCATGGCAATATCAAAACCGATCCGGAAAAGACTCAAGCGATTGACGTTTTTCCATTACCCAAGACTACCAAGCAGTTACGCCGATTCCTAGGCTTATGCGGATGGTACCAGCGTTTCGTACGTGACTATGCCACCATTACCACTCCTTTGACCGACATGCTGCGTAAGGGACGTAAGTTCGTCTGGGAAGAGCCCAGCTTGCGAGCCTTTGAAGAGCTAAAGAAGAGTCTGACTACAGCCCCCGTACTGCACAGCCCGGACTTTGACAAACCGTTCTCAATCCATTGTGACGCGAGTCAACATGGGGTGGGAGCAGTCTCAATCCAGGTTGCACAAGACGGCGAGGAGAGACCTATAGCCTTCATGTCCCACAAGCTGAACCAGGCCCAGCGGAACTACACGGTCTCGGAGCAGGAATGCCTAGCGGCTGTGCTGGCAGTGAAACGTTTTCGAGCATATGTAGAAGGACATCCCTTTGAAATCGTCACTGATCATGCGTCACTGAAATGGCTGATGAGCCAAACTGATCTCCACGGCCGCTTGGCCAGATGGGCTTTGAAATTACAGGCGTTTGACTTCACGATAAGACACCGCAAAGGAAGTCAGCACGTGGTACTGGACACACTATCCAGGATGTTCGCCCCTGAAGGAGCCGAGTTGGCCCAGGAGGACGACAGCCCCCCATGGATCGACTTGGATCATCCCGCCTTCAAGTCAGCATGTTATACCCAGCTGATGAATACGATTCAGAACCAGTTGCCACAGCTGCCAGAACTACGGGTGCTGGAGGGATTTATATACAAGCGGACGAGACACGCCTCCGGAGACCCCATTCAAGAAGAGGAACAGTGGAAGTTATGGGTGCCCGAAGAACTGACATGCGAATTGATTAAGCGGGCTCATGACCACCCATTGAGTGCACACGGCGGTTATGGTCGTACGCTTCGGCGACTGAAGACTTACTTCTTTTGGCCTAAGATGGCGCAGCAAGTGAAAAAGTACGTAGCCGCTTGTGAGCTGTGCAAATGCACTAAAGCGCCCAATACTGTTCTTCGGCCCCCGATGGGAAAACTCGAGCTACCGGAGCGGGTGTTCCAGCGTCTGTATATAGATCTCATCGGTCCGTACCCTCACTCGACTTCAGGATACACGGAAGCTGTCGTGGTCCTGGACCACCTGTCCAAATTTCCGATTGTGGAACCTCTTCGAAACCTGCACACCGGCCCCATAGTCAGTTTTCTGGAAAATCGCGTTTTCCATACATTTGGAGTACCGGAGAAGCTGGTCTCCGACAACGGAGTTCAGTTCACCTCGTCTAGATTTCGAGAATTAATGGAGAAGTATGGCATTACGCATCAGCGGACTGCCGTTTATTCTCCGCAAGCCAATGCGTCCGAGCGGTTGAACCGCACCCTCATAGCCGCCATTCGGGCCTACGTCCAACCGGATCAGAAGGATTGGGACCGCAGGATTTCCGCCATCACCTGTGCCCTGCATTCATCGTATCACTCCACCACAGGCATCTCCCCATACTTTGCCGTGTTCGGCCAGCATATGATTTGTCACGGAAACTCGTACCGGCTATGGCGACAGTTGAAAGGGTTGGAAGACCCAATAGTGGTTCTGGAGCTGCACGAGAAACTCCAAGTTCTACGAGGAAAAATCCGGGAGAGGATTGAAGACAGTAGACGGGTGGGGGAGGAGCGGTACAATCTGCGATCCCATCCTTCTGGCTTCCAGGCAGGCGACGAAATCTACCGACGGAATTTTAGGCAAAGTGAAGCAGGTTGGCACTACACTGCCAAGCTAGACAAGAAGTTCGTGAAGTGTCGAGTCTTACAAGTTTTCAGTCCCACGTGGTACCTCATTGCGGACATGTCCGGAAGGGAGCTGGGAGTCTACCATGCCAAAGACCTACGACGCTGAGAGAAAAGAAAAAAAAACAACATCATAGGGCCAAGCAGCGTTTCCTTCAGTCTCCCCATGCCTGGTAGGCATCGTGGACACTGCCCTGTAATGAATCATGCGACGCCGCTGGTGACCACTACCAACACACTTTGCTGCTAGGTGGCTTGTCATTTTACGTTGGTTGCGACTAGTGCACATCCCACGTCTATTTAATCGAGGGATGCCAACAGAATTTTGACAGCCACATGGTGGCAGAGTGTGTGGTTAGCGAAAGTCAGCAAAAGGAATTGCTTGTATCGCAGCGGGATTTTAGTGTGTAAATTCTATTGTGAGTTTTGTGGATAAAGTGAAGATTCTGTGTTACCACCTAAACCCAACGTAAACAGTTCAGGTAAATATGCTTTAGGACGAGGGTAACTGGTGATGTAACTTAGTTCTTAATTCTCGCTAGACCGATACAATCAATGCGCCGCTAATGCTTAGCCATTTTGCAAGTGGTCGTGTATAAAAAGGCGATAAATCTGTGATGCTTTCGCCAATCCGTCATTTGAAATCTATACGCTCGACACATGTCTGCCACGATTGCAATGAGGATACAAAACACCGCAAATAGAAAATTTGGGAGCAATATTCAGGAGTTGAGCGGTTGGGAACCACTCACGCACCTCGAAGAGCTGGAAACACGGTGCTTGCTTGTAAACCCCGTATCTACAAGGCCATATTGCAGTGAGTATGTTGCATGATGTTAAATCCGATCCAATCGGAAGGTACTACTATGATTAAACACACAAAATATGCATAACCGAAAGATCACAATGCAAATGTTAGGGATGCCTGAGTGAATCACTGGAATAAAACGAGAGATGCTTTCAAAAAGATATTTTGCCAATATTCCAAAACGTTCGCATTTACGATTCACACTACATTTTTGGAAGGTCGCGAAAGATTCTACTCGTGAATGCATTGTGTCCACAACGCATAAATTTGATGATTGCCATTCTAAAAACAGTCCTAAGCCAATTGCATTTCATTCCAACTAATGGCCATTCATTGCAAATGTTTTTTTTTCTATGCTCGTTCTTACTAAATGTGTAAATATAAATCAAAATGAAATTTGTAAACAGTTGAAATAATGTAGCTATAAATTATTTATTATTCTAGACACCACTACTGTAAGACATATAAAGTTTAGAAATTTTCCCCGATTATTCTGTAAATGTTCGCCGTATCATAATCATCTTTGATGTAAAATTCAGAGAGCCTAAAGCATTCTAGAATACTTTTTGCTTTACACCATAATAGCTACTATTGCCATTTCACAAGGTAGAAATGTATTCATTTCAGTAACAAATCATGTAAATTTATTTCATAGCATTTTCAATCTTATTGTAAGTAATTTTGTAAAGTCAAAACTATTCGAAATAATTCTTTTTTTTATAATTGGGTAAATCCGTGTATCTTTAAAAATCAACACATGAGTGGTTATGAAAGCTGCTATTATTATTTGTTGCAACTTGTAAATTATTTAAGTGAAATAGCAGAAGAGAACTTAGAAGCCATAAGGAGTTTGTGAAGGTTAACGTTTCTGTTTTAAGCGCTAAAATTTCATTTGTACATTTTATAAGTACGGAAATTGTAAGTGAAGATGAAAACGAAACATCATCGAAATTTGTTTTAGTATGAAAGAGAAGAATTATTTAACATTTGCAACTTGTTTATATGATTTACAATTGAAAAAAGCAAATGAGAAAAATATTTCTGAAATATTGTGGAATTTTAGGGATGTCAGAATAATTAACAACACTTTCATAGTAACATGGTGGCATAAGCCCTTAGGTATAAATTAATTAAATTCAAAATTGGTACCAATTTAAAAATTTCTGGACATTAAAATGTGAAAAGTCCATTTGCCCGCCTGATTTCAAATGCAAAAAAATACCATAACAAAACTATTGCAGTACGCACATTAAAGCACAAATTGATAAAAAAGAAACATCTGAAAGTAAAATGAAATAATTTCATACCAAAACTTATTCAGAATAATAAAAATTTTGCAAGTTATTGAATAGCATGTTTGAATATGAAATATGACTCAAGTGTGCATAAAACATTGAGTTAGATTCAATCTAATTATCTTGGATAGATTAAAAGTATAGAGTGTATCCTAAAACAATTTATATTTTTTTATATAGTTGGTTCTGCAATTGAACCTGCGTAGTATACTATAGGCATCTGTGGAGTCTATACTTTCGAGAGAAGATTTTCTTTTCAAATAATAAACTGAAAATTGTTTAGTGATTCTTAGAAATTACAAAATTTGATCAAAAAAGTAGGCATTTTATTTGAGGGAATCGCGAAAATATTCGTCAGGTGGCGTTTAATTCTGCATACCCAGAAGATATTTTATGTTCGTCAATATAACTTGAATAATTAAATATCTGCTAAAATAAATTACCCAACGATCAACAAAATTTTCCGCTACCAATTTTTAAGCTACAAATCATACGCAGTTCTATTGAAGAAAATTTTTTTTCAAGCTGACTTCGAATTGAAGCAAAGGAATATATAATTCCTCGCTGGACGTTACATCAAATCAAAGATTTTTTATCGAATTTAGAACGTTAACAAACGTAATTGAATACTTGTAATAATATCTTGAAAATATTGCCCAGCAAATCCAATTCTTCATTTAAATTTACTTTGCATAGCTAAAATTAGATTTACATTTCACTAGAAACTAGTTTGTACCTGTTGCATTAAATGCTCCAATTCAAAAAGGCGACGTTTGGAAAAATAAAAATCAAATGAAAAAAAAAATCGTTTAATAAGGCGAATGTTAGATTAACATCGAAAGCATTTACACTTACAAATGAATGTACTTATTTTATTAACATTACAAATTTAATTTAAAAATTGAATGTTTAACACAGCATATATAGTACATTAATGACGCTTTCTATAGTAGGATAAATTTAAAATAATATTGAAATGAATAAAACAACATGAATTGCTAACGAAAAAAAATAGACTTTCCTTTCCAGTAGTTCTGCTTTTCAGCGGGAAATGAGGCGCAGGGTAAGTATGCCGTCGCGAGGGTAGGGTTTGAGAAAATCCGCTGAGGTCGGGTTCGCGTTGCACGCGGTACGCGGTACCTTTGTTGTTTTGCCGTTTTATTAGAGTAGCTTTCGTCGGGATGAGTTAACGTAGTATAATTTTCTGTACCGCGTCGGGAATTCGGGAACGCGAAGTATAAATTAGATTTTGTTCGTTGACAGGTTTTGTTTTGTAACGCGTTTGAAAACGGGCGTGTATAGGTGGCTGAAATATGTAAATGAGCGTAACCCGTTTGGAGACCCGCGACCGAAATCTTCTCCGATCTAGCTGGCCGACAAGCAGCCATCGCGTGAATGGGTTACGGTGCACGGATTGGTTGACCGGTTGGTACCATCCGTTGGCACTACTCAGACTTAACGTCTAGAACCGATGAGAGGTCGGTTCCGCTTTTGCACGTAGACTTAAAATCATTACAGATCCGGATCTTGTTTACAACGCCAATAAAACTGGTTTAAATTTAAAGGCGTTGCCTTGGAAACCATTGGCATCTACAAGAGAGGAAAGTGCTCCAGGGCATAAGGTCAGTAAGGAACGCGTCAACATTTTCGTTTGTGCTACCTCCACAGGCAACCATCGGCTACCTTTGCTAATGATTGGCAAAGCAAAGAAGCCAAGAGCTTTTAAAAATGTAAACAACTTGCCAGTGACTTATACAAACAAAAAAGTGCACGAATGGATTCGAGTATATTTTTCGAATGGTATAATAAAACCTTCATTTCTGATGTAAAAAAATTTAAAAACAAACCAGGAAAGGGGGAAAGGTTCTACTCATCATCAACAATGCGCCAACTCATCCACCCGATGAGCTTCTTGAGAGTGAGAATGGCGAGTTTCAATGCCTATTACTCCCACCTCGTGTTACTAGTCTACTGCAGCTTATGGATCAGGGCGTGATTGAGTGCACCAAACGACACTACCGACGCCAGTTGCTCCAAAAATTGTTATTGGCTGAAGAGAACAACGAAGAAATAGTTTTGCATTCATTTACAAAAAATGTTGAAAAGTGTTTCACTTAAACGAGCTTGGAATAGACTAAACGGCACATCAACAAAGGAACAACTGGAAGCCGAAAACCAAAGTAAAGACTAACAACAGCAAACAACAGCTGCCGTTGATGAACAGGAACACGGTCTGTCCTATGGTAGGATTGGTTGACATTGCCAAGGAAATGAGGGGCTGTTAAGAATGCGACGTTGATGATGTGGAGGAGTAGCTTCAATGTAATATAGACGACCAAGGATTTCCTATTATGATAGATGATGAAATTGCAGAGAGTGTCATGACCGAACGATAAGATGATACCAACGACAACGATGAAACCGGGGAAGAAACCAAGGATGAAAATGTTCCCACACACGGAGAAGCATTTATTTGTTTTGAAAACGCCTTAAAGTGGATGGAGCGCAACCGGAATGTGACACAATACAACTTTAAGCCATCAAGCGTGTGCGGGGCCTTGCCACTCGGAAACGTTCTACTACGTCAAGGCAACGTACTCTCCACGAATGTTCAAAAAATAAAATCTTGTGACAACAGTATATTTTCAAGAGAACTACATACTAAATTTATGTAACACTTATCATTCAACATTTTGGGAACTGCAGCGTTCATAATATATTCTATACGTTGTTAGTATAGGTACACTAGAGTACTTGATTATAATGCAGCAGTACCGAAAACATGCTCTTTTTCTTTAAAATATACCCTTTTTTATCCGAATTTTGGTTATCCGAATGGGGTCCGGTCCCAATTGATTCGGAGAATTGGAGTTCTACTGCATGATTTATATATACATTAATAAATATATATATATATATATATATATATATTTATGCATATATATATATATATATATATATATATATATATATATATATATATATATATTTATGCATATATATATATATATATATATATATATATATATATATATATATACATATATATATATATATATATATATATATATATATATATATATATATATATATATAGATATATATATATATATATATATATATATATATACATATATATATATATATATATATATACATATATTTATATATATATATATATATATATATATATATATATATATATATATATATATATATATGTATGATTTATATATACATTAGTAAATATATATATATACATATATATATATATATATATCTATATATATATATATATATATATATATATATATATAAATATATATATATATATATAAATATATATATATATATATATATATATATATATATATATATATATATATATATGCATATATATATATATACATATATTTGTATATATATATATATATATATATATATATATATATATATATATATATATATATATATATATATATATTTACATGAATGTATATACAATATACACATATATATAAATATATATATATATATATATATATATATATATATATATATATATATATATATATATATATATATATATTTACATGAATGTATATACAATATACACATATATATATATATATATATATATATATATATACATATATATATATATATATATATATATATATATATATATATATATATATATTTATATATATATATTGTTTATATATAGCAAATAAAGTGATTAGTTTCTCCTTAGTATTCCTCACGCTAAATTTAAATCTAAATAATTTTGCCGCTATTCAAAACAACTTTATTCCTTACGGCACTGATGCACCAATATTATGAACATGTTTTACTAACTCGAAAAAAATCTACTACGCGTGAAGGCGAATAATGGGCCAGAGCATATCTACTAAATAGCAGCTGCAATTAGAACAAATTTTATTTCCTACGGTACTTATGGAGTAGAGAGAATTAGACTAAAAAGGTGTATGTATGGTAAACAAAAACTTGAATTTGCTTGCAATTTTACCAACCCAAGGTAAACTTTAATCCATCTTTTACACGTTTATTTGCCTCTCTTTTCATTTTGGCAGCTCCTCGATTGCAGGTGCTAGTTAATATACATGCTCTGACTGGGCTTCCTGTAGTACCATTTTCATCCATACGTGAGTGAAGTACTTTTACTACATACATGCCTTCCTCTCCCATGCGAATTGAAATCCAACTACCTTTCACGCCGCTAGAGAATCCACACACTCACGTGGCTCTCTAGTTGCTCTCACGAAAATCCCACTCCTCTTACACCTTAACCCCCGAATTGTCAACAAAATATCAACCATATGATTGAAAACATATGATTTGTGAAAATTCAACATTAATGGGAAACGTCTAAACAAGTTGAATTTGACATTGAACACAAAACAATTTTTTTAAGATAAACTGTGTTGAATCTAGTGCAAAAGCGTTGCAAATGTGATAATTAATCAAACTGAAAAGTTTGTTATGGATCGCGAGTGTTTTTGTGTCGAAAAATGAAAAATGTAAGGACGTGTGTGGGATTATAAAAACAGCTCTAGGAAGCATGTCAGGGACGTATCCTCCGAAGGGTAAGTCATGCTCCATCATTTACATCGTTCAAGTTAGAATAACCACTGTAATGATTTTATGTGTACGTCCGTACGAGGAACCGACCTCTCATCGGTTCTAGACGTTAAGTCTGAGTAGTGCCAACGGATGGTACCAACCGGTCAACCAATCCGTGCACCGTAATCCATTCACGCGGTGGCTGCTTGTCGGCCAGCTAGATCGGAGAGGATTTCGGTCGCGGGTCTCCGAATGGATTACGCTCATCTACAATCTCCAGCCACCAATACATTCCCGTTTTCAAACGCGTCACAAAACAAAACCATACGAAGAGGAAACCTACTTTACGTTACTCCGTATTTCTTCATTTAATCAATCAAGGACAACAATCTAATTTTTACTTCGCGTTTCCGAATTTCTGACGCGGTACTGGAAAATATGCTACGCTAACTCAACCCGACGAAAGCTACGCTAATAAAAGGCAAAACAACAAAGGTACCGCGTACCGCGCGCGACGCGAAGCCGACCTCAGCGGATTTTCTCAAACCCTACCCTCGCGACGGCATACCTACCCTGCACTCTATTTCCCGCTGAAAGGAAGAACCACTGGAAATGAAAGTCGTGTTGTTAGTTAGCAATTCATGTTTTTTTATTGAAGCGTTTCATATCCACTTATTGGAAAATATTTATATGATACGTATGAATTTGTCTGTAAACATTTATGACTAAAAATTAAACACGAAAAAAATATTTCTTTATCCTCAGGATATGTTAGATGATATATTCGAATACGTTCGCCAAATGAAATTAAAATCATTTCCTGCTTCGTTTAGATAAACCTAGAATTCTGATGATAGTTGATATCGCTTCTTAATTAAAGCGAACAAATTTTAGCAAAATCGAAATTTCAATTAAAGTGTCTTTTTGAAAATAAATTCGCACTAATGTATGTATTTCATATCAATCAATAATCATATACCTACTCAATTAATCTAATGTTGCAAACAAAGGGCTCAAATTTCATATGGCTGCCACAAATGAAAATGATTTGTTTGGAGCTTTGAGTTTAAGTTAGTGAATTCAAAGTTCTTTGTAGTTTTGTCTTTCAACTAACTGCTTTAAAACTAATTTGTCGGAAACATTAACATTTTATGAAGAAAGGTTGAATATGTTTTAAATATTACAGCAGCTTTCATAGTCCAAATAATGCCATAACTTATTTTCTCAAATTCCTTTGTTTATGTTTGGGATTAATTTAAAAAAAAAATGTTAAAAATGTCCAAAATAAATTGGTGAATTGACAATGCCGTATAATTTATTGAGTAGCGTCCAAACCAAAAATGATAAAAGGGGGTCGCTGCGCTTATGTTATTAAACATTTCTTAAGGTTATCATATTTTGTTAGTACTTATGATTGTTTGTATTATTTTTTCATTATTAACATGGTTCCTTTTATTTCTTGTTATTATTTGTTACTTATTAATATGGTTCGTATTCTTGTTTTATTATTATTTTTTTAGTTATGAATTGGGTTCGTATTATTTTGTATTATTAATTGTGTTATCGGTTATTCATTGACATGGTTCGTATTATTGCTTATTATCATTTGTAGTTTATTTGTAAGTTAGTAATATGGGTCGTATTATTTCTCATTATTATTTGTATTATTTATTATTGCTATTCTTATGTTTAGAATTATTTCTTATTATTATTTGTATTATTTGTTACTACTATACACTAATTACTGCTTAAGTCAAGTATTCCCAATAATTGGAATACCAATTCATTTTTGAACAGATAGATTACGTTCATTGATATTGGTGAATTCTTTAATTTAAATCTTTGCATGTATGTAAATTACTAAAATGAGTAAGAAACCCCAGAGTGGGCGTTAAACAATGACTTGCTAAATGGAATTTTGAATCTTGATGAAAATAAGGGAAGCATAACTCGAAAATTTAATTGAAATTCAGTGGCTAAACAATACAATTTGTTAATGTCGGGGCAAGTGGGTGAAGTTAACATTTAGTGAAGAAGGCACACTATCGTATCCATCATTCAATAAATTTGTAATAACGTCACTATGAAATTCTTTCAAATATTCATGCATTTCTACTTTCATTCATGCTATAACAGCATTGATGCATATGTTGCATCTTTAGCCTTTATAATTGAATTAGCTAAATAAATTTTGTTATATCAAAAGCGAATATTGTTTTGATTATTCTGTTATAACCCTCATTCTATCTACTATTTACGAATTATTAAGCATAGGAGTCTTGCAGGAGACTTTCTGCTGCGTCTCTGGTTAGACTGGCATGTAACATCGTCATTTACCGTTGTTTAATTCATATGTCCGTCAGATTGGATCGGATTTAACTTGTATGCAACATACTCACTGTAATATGGCTTCGTAGATACGGGCTTTACAAGCAAGCACAATGTTTCCAGCTTTTTGAGGTGCGTGAGTGGTTCCAAATCGCCCAACTCTTGAATATTGTTACCAGTAAGAACTACTGACTCCAAATTGGGGATAGATTCATGCAAGTAATCGTCAATTCGTATTATCCGGTTGTTGTTTAATAGCAGGCACTTTAATCTAGGCAAATACGGAAATCCATCACGTTTGCGTAGATCATTATCAGAGAAGTCTATCGTATCGAATTGGTCAAGTGTAGCTCCCAAATTTTCTATTTGCGGTATTTTGTATCCTCGTAGATCTAGTTCACGTTCTCTGCATGGATTTGTATACAATTAATGTTTCTTTTTGGTTGGCTCGTACACGGATTCTTCTTGCCTTTTTCCAAATTCCTGCAATCCGACTAGTTCCTGGTTTGTTGTCGCAACAGTTGGTGATCGAATTGAAGCGTTACTATTTGCCCTTTGCGGAACTGTCGGCACACTCCGGGACTTCTTCATGGGTGGCGGCCACTACGTGCACACTTCACTCCCATGTGGCTGTTAAATCCTCTTGACCTCCCACGACAAAATTGACGTGGGATGTGCGCTGGTCACAACCAACGTGAAATGACAAGCCACATAGCAGCAAAGTGTGTTAGTAGTGGTCGCCAGTGGCGTCGCATTATTCATTACAGGGCAGTGTCCACGATGCCTACCAGGCATGGGGAGACTGAAGGAAACGCTGCTTAGCCCTATGATGTCTTTTTTTCTTTTTTTTTCTCTCAGTGTCATAGGTCCTTGGCATGGTAAGCTCCCAGCTCTCTTCCGGACATGTCCGCAATGAGTTACTGCGTGGGACTGAAAACTTGTAAGACTCGATACTTCACGAGCTTCTTGTCTAGCTTGGCAGTGTAGTGCCAACCTGCTTCACCTTGTATAAAATTCCGTTGGTAGATTTCGTCGCCTGCCTTGAAGCCAGAAGGATGGGATCGCAGATTGTACCGCTCCTCCCCCACCCGTATACTGTCTTCAATCCTCTCCCGGATTTGTTCTCGTAGAATGTGGAGTTTCTCGTGCGGCTCCAGTACCACTATGGGTCTTCCAAACCTTTCAACTGCCGCAATAGCCGGTACGAGTTTCCGTGGCAAACACGGCAAAGTATGGGGAGATGCCTGTGGTGGAGTAATAGGACGAATGCAGGGCACAGGTGATGGCGGAATTCCTGCGGTCCCAATCCTTCTGATCCGGTTGGACGTAGGCCCGAATGGTGGCTATGAGGGTGCGGTTCAACCGCTCGGACGCATTGGCTTGCGGGGAATAAACGGCAGTCCGCTGACGCGTAATACCATACTTTTCCATTAATTCCCGAAATCTAGACGAGGTGAACTGAACCCCGTTGTCGGAGACCAGCTTCTCCGGTACTCCAAATATATGGAAAACGCGATTTTCCAGAAAACTGACTATGAGGCCGGTGTGCAGGTTTCGAAGAGGTTCCACAATCGGAAATTTGGACAGGTGGTCCAGGACCACGACAGCTTCCGTGTATCTCGAAGTTGAGCGGGGGTACGGACCGATGAGATCTACATACAGGCGCTGGAACACCCGCTCCGGTAGTTCGAATTTTCCCATCGGGGGCCGAAGAACAGAATTGGACGCTCACAAGCGGCTACGTACTTTTTCACTTGCTGCGCCATCTTATGCCAAAAGAAATAAGTCTTCAGTCGCCGAAGCGTACGACCATAACCGTCGTGTGCACTCAATGGGTGGTCATGAGCCCGCTTAATCAATTCGCATGTCAGTTCTTCGGGCACCCATAACTTCCACTGTTCCTCTTCTTGAATGGGGTCTCCGGAGGCGTGTCTCGTCCGCTTGTATATAAATCCCTCCGTCACCCGTAGTTCTGGCAGCTGTGGCAACTGGTCCTGAATCGTATTCATCAGCTGGATATAACATGCTGACTTGAAGGCGGGATGATCCAAGTCGATCCATAGGGGGCTGTCGTCCTCCTGGGCCAACTCGGCTCCTTCAGGGGCGAACATCCTTGATAGTGTGTCCGGTACCATGTGCTGACTTCCCTTGCGGTGTCTTATCGTGAAGTCAAACGCCTGTAATTTCAAAGCCCATCTGGCCAAGCGGCCGTGGAGATCAGTTTGGCTCATCAGCCATTTCAGTGACGCATGATCAGTGACGATTTCAAAAGGATGTCCTTCTACATATGCTCGAAAATGTTTCACTGCCAGCACAGCCGCCAGGCATTCCTGCTCCGAGGCCGTGTAGTTCCACTGGGCCTGGTTCAGCTTGTGGGACATGAAGGCTATAGGTCTCTCCTCGCCGTCTTGTGCAACGTGGACTGAGACTGCCCCACCCCATGTTGACTCGCGTCACAATGGATTGAGAACGGTTTGTCAAAGTCCGGGCTGTGCAGCACGGGGGCTGTAGTCAGACTCTGCTTTAGCTCTTCAAAGGCTCGCAAGCTGGGCTGTTCCCAGACGAACTTACGTCCCTTACGCATCATGTCGGTCAAAGGAGTGGTAATGGTGGCATAATCACGCACGAAACGCTGGTACCAGCCGCATAAGCCTAGGAATCGGCGTAACTACTTGGTGGTCTTGGGTAATGGGAAAACGTCAATTGCTTGAGTCTTGTCCGGGTCGGTCTTGATATTGCCATGCCCAATGATGTGACCCAAATACTTCACCTCCGTCATCACGAACTGACTCTTCTGTATGTTGATGGTTAACCCTGACCTCCGGATGTGTAGAGCCACCTCCTGAAGCAGGTCGATGTGTTCGTTAAAGGTTTCGGTTATAAGCAGCAGATCGTCCAAGTAAACGAAAACTTGGTGCCGTCAATGAGGTGGTATCACCTTATCCATAAGGCGCGTCATTGTCTGAGGGGCATTGCACAATCCGAATGGCATAGTCACGAATTGATACAGGAGCCGACCTGGGACTGTGAAGGCTGTTTTCTCCTTTGAGCCAGGGTCTAAAGGAGTTTGCCAGAAGGCATCCCTGAGGTCTAAGCTCGTGATGAAGTGGGCTTTAGGCAACCGACTCAAAAAGCCTTCAATCAACGGTAGAGAGTATGCGTCCTTGACAGTGACGGCGTTCAAGCGTCTGGCATCTAAGCATAGCCGGACCTTGTTCGGCTTGACAACTAAGGTAACCGGGGAAGCCCACGCGCTCTGGGATTCCTCGATCACGCCTAATGCTAGCATTCGATCAACTTCGGCATATAACAACTTTTTCTTCGCCAGAGATTTGGCAAAATGTCTCTGTTTTATGGGTTTAGCATCGCCCACATCTATAGTGTGTAACACCAGTGCCGTCCGCCCGAGACCTTCCTTCTCATGCGAGGGAAAAGCCGATATAGCCGAGTCAAGTCGCAGTTGTTGATTCACATCCAGTTGAGTTTGGTCAGGAACAGTGGTGACGGGCTCCAGTGTCGTGCCGGAAACAGTGCTGGGGCCAAGTTAAATTTTCGAACGAAATCCAGCCCTAGATAAAGATTCTGGGTTAATTGAGGTATGATGTAAAATTCCAGAGGTTACTCCTTTAAAGGTGACATCCGTCGTAATTTTTCCCACTATAGAGTGACGAGCTCCGTCCGCCGTGCTTAACCAGGTGGTAAAATGGTGGATTTGGTCCGCGTGCATTGCCAGTACCTCCCCTGCAAAATCGGCTGATATGCAATTCACACTGGCTCCCGTGTCGACAAAACCTGACAATCGTTTTTGCAGAAGGTGTACTGACGCATATGGTCGAACGTCATCTCTCAATAATTCTTCTAAGTGTATGTCCTTCAGCACCTTTCTCGACTGCCTGACCCTTCTCCAGAAGCTCCGTGTCCGACGCGTGGCTCGCTTTCTTCGCGGTGGGACAGTTTTAGCCAACTCCTCATGGAAGGTGCGCTGTCGACTAACCAAATAATTCCGCAGTCTGACGTGGAAAGGTTTGACATGCCAAGGAACCTTCGCCTCGCTATCATTTCCCTGCGCGTCCGCCTCGACAAAGGAGGGCGTCGGTTGTGGAACTTCGGGAGAACTGTGTTTGGCGGTGCGAGTCAGCAGAATTGGAGTCATGTCTGGGGCTTGGTCAT
Organism: Odontomyia ornata; assembly: GCA_963969285.1. Taxonomy (NCBI): domain Eukaryota; kingdom Metazoa; phylum Arthropoda; class Insecta; order Diptera; family Stratiomyidae; genus Odontomyia; species Odontomyia ornata. The sequence goes on along the minus strand of OZ017738.1, from coordinate 226,903,323 downwards.
AGCTAGTGATGGGGTCAGCATTGGTTCGTCCGGGTTTTATGAGTGCCGACGGGTGGTCGCGGTACTCGCTGGCAAATTTTTTCGCAATTTGCAATTTGCGCAATCAGGTGCGTACGTGTCTGCCTTCCCGCATCGGTAACAGAAGAGCGTCGGTTCCGCTGGACATGCATAGAATCGATGCCCCGTTTGTCGGCAGTTCCAACAGACCGTCGGGCTTGTAATTGCTTCAAGGGATGGTCGATCAATCATTGCTGGGTCCTCAAGCTTCTGTGGTGCTCCGCTCCTTGGTGCTGGTACTGGGTCAGCAAGTAGGTGGTCCGCTGCCACCAACTCCGCGGTGTGATGATTTCGGGGATTAGGTCCCGTTATGCGAGGTTGTATACGGAAGGTACCTCGCCGCTCATCCAGTTGTTCTTGCCTACGGGCATGGAGGCGTAATCCCTGTATGGTGTTGATGGGAAAATGCAGAAGGCTGTTCTGAAGCTCCGAACGCATATTCTCTCTGATAATTTCTACCAGTTCGTCCTCGGGCATGGTCGTTCGTAAGCGAGTGCTCAATCTCACTATACTTGTGTAGTACTGGTCGAACGGTTCGTGAGCGCCTTGTTTCCGTTTCTTTATTTGTTCCCTTAGTTCTCTCTCAGTGAAGCCGTCATCAAATCGATTGCGGAAGGCTGCACTGAAAGAATCCCAAGTGGGACGTGGCGTCGACTCCTTAAAACTCCAGTACCAGTCAGCAGCATCTCCCAGGGTGCTGGATACTAACGCCTGACTCCTGAAAAGGAACCAGTCCGCTGATATCATCGCGTTGAAACCCGTGAAGTTCAGGCGCCAACTCTCCATGATACGAGGCGTCGGGTCTCGGAAAGGTGTCAATGCGTTCCCGGGGGGAATCGCATCTTCGATTGACCTGTTGTACGGGACTGTCTCAGAGACTGGAGGTACCCACGGGGTTGCGGTGCTGTGTCGTGGTCTATACTCGGGAGCTCTGAGGTCCATTCCCGAGTTCCTTGGAGGTAGGGCCCATTGATCAGATGGTCGAGAGTGGGGCATAGCCACACTGGGATTGGGCTCCCAGCCAAGCGGAGTTCTCACGCGGCTGGGTGGTTGGCTCATCGGGAGTTTCTGGAGCCTTCCCTCCAAGTTGACAATCCTCTCAGACATGTCTCGCATCAACGCCACGAGGGCGTCAATGGAGTGAATGGAAGGCGCGGGTGTAACCTCGGCTGCGACAACTGCAGTAGGAACTTCACCGCCCACGGCTCCTTGCAAGTCCATCAGTGATTGGGGCGGTTCGGCATCTGGGACCCCCCTCGCCACTGCTCCTCGCGTTGGGACGGACGTTCCGAGGGGGAAGTCTACGGCGGTCTGCTCTATGGATCGCCGGTATAGTGGGCAAAGCTCAGACGTTAGGAGGAGCTTTAGGACACAGGCACGATGAAAAAGGTGTCCGCACTCCAATCGCACGCTGTGTACGCCCTCCACCACGTCTTCAAAGCAGATCCCGCAGTTAGCTGATTGGACCGTTTTGGGTCTGGTCCAACGCTTATCTGGGGTCCGCTTCATTGCCATGTTTGTTTTTGCTGTGTGTGGTTGGTGCTATGTGTTCCTAAAAAAACAGAAGAGTACTACTACTAACCTTATATATATATATGAAAGCTTAGAAATATATTGGTGGCCGATAGTGGTGAGCTATTTCTGTACAATAGGAAAAAAAAATTTTTTAATACACACTTTCCCTCCCAGCAGTCGACTCCTCCAAAGAGAAATGAGAGTGCATGGTAGTCTGCTGGATAAAGGGTGCTTTCGGCCGATTTACAAAACTTTATCCCTAAGCCCACATACATTGCAAAACTGTCTCTAAACTACGTTAACTGACTCGACGAGACAAGTGGTAGAGCTACCGTAACGGTTTTGTACGCGGCCAAAATTCCCGACGCGTGGGAGCATTCCGGGCACCGCAACTCCAGCATACGCCACCAAACGTTGAACCGATACCACTCGTCTATCACGCATACGAAATAAGCAGAATCCTTCCGCGACATAAAGGCAAGGTAGCCTTCTATTTTCTTGAGAGTCCAGGCCGACAGGGGAAACCCCATCTGGCTGACAGTTCCATCAAGAAAATAGAAGGTCCTTACAGGGGTTAGCCTGGAACAACACATCGGACGGATTCTGTCGCGAAAAAAAAATCAAACAAAGGAGAGCGGAAGCTACAACTCACGTGAAGCGACTGCAAGTGTGTATCACACAACTCCACTGCTCCTGTTTGTGAGGCTCGAGTACCAAGGTACCTTACATCCTCCGTAAAGGACCAACTCGTCAGTAGACGCGGATCTTTTATCCCCTTAGGATGTTTTTGGGCCCCACGTTGGGCGCCATTTGTAATGATTTTATGTCGACATCCGTACGAGGAACCGAACTCTCATCGGTTCTAGACGTGAAGTCTGAGTAGTGCCAACGGATGGTACCAACCGCTCAACTAATCCTTGCACCGTAATCCATTCACGCGGTGGCTGCTTGTCGGCCAGCTAGATCGGAGAGGATTTCGGTCGCGGGTCTCCGAATGGATTACGCTCATTTACAATCTCCAGCCACCAATACATGCCCGTTTTCAAACGCGTCACAAAACAAAACCATACGAAGAGGAAACCTACTTTACGTTACTCCGTATTTCTTCATTTAATCAGTCAAGGACAACAATCTAATTTTTACTTCGCGTTTCCGAATTTCTGACGCGGTACCGGAAAATATGCTACGCTAACTCAACCTGACGAAAGCTACACTAATAAAAGGCAAGACAACAAAGGTACCGCGTACCGCGCGCGACGTGAAACCGACCTCAGCGGATTTTCTCAAACCCTACCCTCGTGACGGCATACCTACCCTGCACTCTATTTCCCGCTGAAAGGAAGAACCACTGGAAATGAAAGTCGTGTTGTTAGTTAGCAATTCATGTTTTTTTATTGAAGCGTTTCATATCCACTTATTGGAAAATATTTATATGATACGTATGAATTTGTCTGTAAACATTTATGACTAAAAATTAAACACGAAAAATAATATTTCTTTATCCTCAGGATATGTTAGATGATATATTCGAATACGTTCGCCAAATGAAATTAAAATCATTTCCTACTTCGTTTAGATAAACCTAGAATTCTGATGATAGTTGATATCGCTTCTTAATTAAAGCGAACAAATTTTAGCAAAATCGAAATTTCAATTAAAGTGTCTTTTTGAAAATAAATTCGCACTAATGTATGTATTTCATATCAATCAATAATCATATACCTATTCAATTAATCTAATGTTGCAAACAAAGGGCTCAAATTTCATATGGCTGCCACAAATGAAAATGATTTGTTTGGAGCTTTGATTTTAAGTTAGTGAATTCAAAGTTCTTTGTAGTTTTGTCTTTCAACTAACTGCTTTAAAACTAATTTGTCGGAAACATTAACATTTTATGAAGAAAGGTTGAATATGTTTTAAATATTACAGCAACTTTCATAGTCCAAATAATGCCATGACTTATTTTCTCAAATTCCTTTGTTTATGTTTGGGGATTAATTTCAAAAAAATGTAAAAAAAATCCAAAATAAATGCTTGGTGAATTGAAAATGCCGTATAATTTATTGAGTAGCGTCCAAACCAAAAATGATAAAAGGGGGTCGCTGCGCTTATGTTATTAAACATTTCTTAAGGTTATCATATTTTGTTAGTACTTTTGATTGTTTGTATTATTTTTTCATTATTAACATGGTTCCTTTTATTTCTTGTTATTATTTGTTACTTATTAATATGGTTCGTATTCTTTTTTTATTATTATTTTTTTAGTTATGAATTGGGTTCGTATTATTTTGTATTATTAATTGTGTTATCGGTTATTCATTGACATAGTTCGTATTATTGCTTATTATCATTTGTAGTTTATTTGTAAGTTAGTAATATGGGTCGTATTATTTCTTATTATTATTTGTATTATTTATTATTGCTATTCTTATGTTTAGAATTATTTCTTATTATTATTTGTATTATTTGTTACTACTATACACTAATTACTGCTTAAGTCAAGTATTCCCAATAATTGGAATACCAATTCATTTTTGAACAGATAGATTACGTTCATTGATATTGGTGAATTCTTTAATTTAAATCTTTGCATGTATGTGAATTACTAAAATGAGTAAGAAACCCCAGAGTGGGCGTTAAACAATGACTTGCTAAATGGAATTTTGAATCTTGATGAAAATAAGAGAAGCATAACTCGAAAATTTAATTGAAATTCAGTGGCTAAACAATACAATTTGTTAATGTCGGGGCCTGTTGAATACACGGCAAGTGGGTGAAGTTAACATTTAGTGAAGAAGGCACACTATCGTTTCCATCATTCAATAAATTTGTAATAACATCACTATGAAATTCTTTCAAATATTCATGCATTTCTACTTTCATTCATGCTATAACAGCATTGATGCATATGTTACATCTTTAGCCTTTATAATTGAACTAGCTAAATAAATTTTGTTATATCAAAAGCGAATATTGTTTTGATTATTCGGTTATAACCCTCATTCTATCTACTATTTACGAATTATTAAGCATAGGAACCTTGCAGGAGGCTACTTCACCTCCGTCATCACGAACTGACTCTTCTGTATGTTGATGGTTAACCCTGCCCTCCGGATGTGTAGAGCCACCTCCTGAAGCAGGTCGATGTGTTCGTTAAAGGTTTCGGTTATAAGCAGCAGATCGTCCAAGTAAACGAAAACTTGGTGCCGTCAATGAGGTGGTATCACCTTATCCATAAGGCGCGTCATTGTTTGAGGGGCATTGCACAATCCAAATGGCATGGTCACGAATTGATACAGGAGCCGACCTGGGACTGTGAAGGCTGTTTTCTCCTTTGAGCCAGGGTCTAAAGGAATTTGCCAGAAGGCGTCCTTGAGGTCTAAGCTCGTGATGAAGTGGGCTTTAGGCAACCGACTTCAAATGCCTTCAATCAACGGTAGAGGGTATGCGTCCTTGACAGTGACGGTGTTCAAGCGTCTGGCACCTAAGCATAGCCGGACCTTGTTCGGCTTGACAACTAAGGTGACCAGGGAAGCCCACGCGCTCTGGGATTCCTCGATCACGCCTAATGCTAGCATTCGATCAACTTCGGCATATAACAACTTTTTCTTCGCCGGAGATATGGCAAAATGTCGCTGTTTTATCGGTTTAGCATCCCCCACATCTATACTGTGGAACACCAGTGCCGTCCACCCAAGACCTTCCTTCTCATGCGATAGAAAAGCCGATATAGCCGAGTCAAGTCGCAGTTGCTGATTCACATCTAGTGTATGTCGTAATACGTGAGTGGTTTGAGTTTGGTCAGGAAGAGTGGTGACGGACTCCAGTCTCGTGCCGGAAAACAGTGCTGGGGCCAAGTTAAATTTTCGAACGAAATTCAGCCCTAGATAAAGATTCTGGGTTAATTGAGGTATGATGTAAAATTCCAGAGGTTACTCCTTTAAAGGTGACATCCGTCGTAATTTTTCCCACTACAGAGTGACGAATTCCGTCCGCCGTGCTTAACCAGGTGGTAAAATGGTGGATTTGGTCTGCGTGCATTGCCAGTATCTCCCCTGCAAAATCGGCTGATATGCAATTCACACTGGCTCCCGTATCGACTAAACCTGACAATCGTTTTTGCAGAAGGTGTACTGACGCATATGGTCGAACATCATCCCTCAATAATTCGTCTAAGTGTATGTCCTTCAGCACCTTCCTCGACTGCCTGACCCTTCTCCAGAAGCTCCGTGTCCGACGCGTGGCTCGCTTTCTTCGCGGTGGGACAGTTGTAGCCAACTCCTCATGGAAGGTGCGCTGTCGAGTAGCCAAATAATTCCGCAGTCTGACGTGGAAGGGCTTGACATGCCAAGGAACCTTCGCCTCGCTATCATTTCCCTGCGCGTCCGCCTCGACAAAAGATGGCGTCGGTTGTGGAACTTCGGGAGAACTGTGTTTGGCGGTGCGAGTCAGCAAAATTGGAGTCATGTCTGGGGCTTGGTCATAGCTAGTGATGGGGTCAGCATTGGTTCGTCCGGGTTTTAGGAGTGCCGATGGGTGGTCGCGGCACTCGCTGGCAAGTTTTTTCGCAATTTGCAATTTGCGCAATCAGGTGCGTACGTGTCTGCCTTCCCGCATCGGTAACAGAAGAGCGTCGGTTCCGCTGGACATGCATAGAACCGATGCCCGTTTGTCGGCAGTTCCAACAGACCGTCGGGCTTGTAATTGCTTCAAGGGATGGTCGATCAATCATTGCTGGGTCCTCAAGCTTCTGTGGTGCTCCGCTCCTCGGTACTGGTGCTGGGTCAGCAAGTAGGTGGTCCGCTGCCACCAACTCTGCGGTGTGATGATTTCGGGGATTAGGTCCCGGTATGCGAGGTTGTGGACGGAAGGTACCTCGCCGCTCATCCAGTTGTTCTTGCCTACGGGCATGGAGGCGTAATCCCTGTATGGTGTTGATGGGAAAATGCAGAAGGCTGTTCTGAAGCTCCGAACGCATATTCTCTCTGATAATTTCTACCAGTTCGTCCTCGGGCATGGTCGTTCGTAAGCGAGTGCTCAATCTCACTATACTTGTGTAGTACTGGTCGAACGGTTCGTGAGCGCCTTGTTTCCGTTTCTTTATTTGTTCCCTTAGTTCGATTTGATGACGGCTTCACTGAGCGTCATCAAATCGATTGCGGAAGGCTGCACTGAAAGAATCCCAAGTGGGACGTGGCGTCGACTCCTTAAAACTCCAGTACCAGTCAGCAGCATCTCCCAGGGTGCTGGATACTAACGCCTGAATCCTGAAAAGGAACCAGTCCGCTGATATCATCGCGTTGAAACCCGTGAAGTTCAGGCGCCAACTCTCCATGATACGAGGCGTCGGGTCTCGGAAAGGTGTCAATGCGTTCCCGGGGGGAATCGCATCTTCGATTGACCTGTTGTACGGGACTATCTCAGAGACTGGAGGTACCAACGGGGTTGCGGTGCTGTGTCGTGGTCTATACTCTGGAGCTCTGGGGTCCATTCCCGAGTTCCCTGGAGGTAGGGTCCATTGATCAGATGGTCGAGAGTGGGGCATAGCCACACTGGGATTGGGCTCCCAGCCAAGTGGAGTTCTCACGCGGCTGGGTGGTTGGCTCATCGGGAGTTTCTGGAGCCTTCCCTCCAAGTTGACAATCCTCTCAGACATATCCCGCATTAACGCCACGAGGGTGTCAATGGAGTGGGTGGAAGGCGCGGGTGTAACCTCGGCTGCGACAACTGCAGCAGGAACTTCACCGCCCACGGCTCCTTGCAAGTCAATCAGTGATTGGGGCGGTTCGGTATCTGGGACCCCCCTCACCACTGCTCCTCGCGTTGGGACGGGCGTTCCGAGGGGGAAGTCTACGGCGGTCTGCTCTATGGATCGCCGGTATAGTGGGCAAAGCTCGGACGTTAGGAGGAGCTGTTGGACACAGGCACGATGAAAAAGGTGTCCGCACTCCAATCGCACGCTGTGTATGCCCTCCACCACGTCTTCAAAGCAGATCCCGCAGTTAGCTGGTTGGACAGTTTTGAATCTGGTCCAACGCTTATCTGGGGTCCGCTTCATTGCCATGTTTGTTTTTGCTGTGTGTGGTTGGTGCTATGTGTTCCTAAAAAAACAGAAAAGTAAATTATTCCTACTACTAACCTTATATATAAATGAAAGCTTAGAAATATATTGGTGGCCGATATTGGCGAGCTATTTCTGTACAATAGGAAAAAAAAATTTTTTAATACACACTTTCCCTCCCAGCAGTTGACACCTCCAAAGGGAAATGAGAGTGCGTGGTAGTCTGCCGGAGAAAGGGTGCTTTCGGCCGATTTACAAAACTTTATCCCTAAACCCACATACATTGCAAAACTGTCTCTAAACTACGTTAACTGACTCGACGAGACAAGTGGTAGAGCTACCGTAACGGTTTTGTACGCGGCCAAAATTCCCGACGCGTGGGAGCATTCCGGGCACCGCAACTCCAGCATACGCCACCAAACGTTGAACCGGTACCACTCGTCTATCACGCATACGAAATAAGTAGAATCCTTCCGCGACATAAAGGCAAGGTAGCCTTCTATTTTCTTGAGAGTCCAGGCCGACAGGGGAAACCCCATCTGGCTGACAGTTCCATCAAGAAAATAGAAGGTCCTTACAGGGGTTAGCCTGGGACAACACATCAGAAGGATTCTGTCGCGAAAAAAAATCAAACAAAGGAGAGCGGAAGCTACAACTCACGTGAAGCGACTGCAAGTGTGTATCACACAATTCCACTGCTCCTGTTTGTGAGGCTCGAGTACCAAAGTACCTTTCATACTCCGTAAAGGACCAACTCGTCAGAAGACGAGAATCTTTTATCCCCTTAGGATGTTTTTGGGCCCCACGTTGGGCGCCATTTGTAATGATTTTATGTCGACATCCGTACGAGGAACCGACCTCTCATCGGTTCTAGACGTTAAGTCTGAGTAGTGCCAACGGATGGTACCAACCGCTCAACTAATCCGTGCACCGTAATCCATTCACGCGGTGGCTGCTTGTCGGCCAGCTAAATCGGAGAGGATTTCGGTCGTGGGTCTCCGAATGGATTACGCTCATCTACAATCTCCAGCCACCAATACATGCCCGTTTTCAAACGCGTCACAAAACAAAACCATACGAAGAGGAAACCTACTTTACGTTACTCCGTATTTCTTCATTTAATCAGTCAAGGACAACAATCTAATTTTTACTTCGCGTTCCCGAATTTCTGACGCGGTACCGGAAAATATGCTACGCTAACTCAACCTGACGAAAGCTACGCTAATAAAAGGCAAAACAGCAAAGGTACCGCGTACCGCGTGCGACGCGAAACCGACCTCAGCGGATTTTCTCAAACCCTACCCTCGCGACGGCATACCTACCCTGCACTCTATTTCCCGCTGAAAGGAAGAACCACTGGAAAGGAAAGTCGTGTTGTTAGTTAGCAATTCATGTTTTTTTATTGAAGCGTTTCATATCCACTTATTGGAAAATATTTATATGATACGAATGAATTTGTCTGTAAACATTTATGACTAAAAATTAAACACGAAAAATAATATTTCTTTATCCTCAGGATATGTTAGATGATATATTCGAATACGTTCGCCAAATGAAATTAAAATCATTTCCTACTTCGTTTAGATAAACCTAGAATTCTGATGATAGTTGATATCGCTTCTTAATTAAAGCGAACAAATTTTAGCAAAATCGAAATTTCAATTAAAGTGTCTTTTTGAAAATAAATTCGCACTAATGTATGTATTTCATATCAATCAATAATCATATACCTACTCAATTAATCTAATGTTGCAAACAAAGGGCTCAAATTTCATATGGCTGCCACAAATGAAAATGATTTGTTTGGAGCTTTGAGTTTAAGTTAGTGAATTCAAAGTTCTTTGTAGTTTTGTCTTTCAACTAACTGCTTTAAAACTAATTTGTCGGAAACATTAACATTTTATGAAGAAAGGTTGAATATGTTTTAAATATTACAGCAGCTTTCATAGTCCAAATAATGCCATGACTTATTTTCTCAAATTCCTTTGTTTATGTTTGGGGATTAATTTCAAAAAAATGTAAAAAAAATCCAAAATAAATGCTTGGTGAATTGAAAAGGCCGTATAATTTATTGAGTAGCGTCCAAACCAAAAATGATAAAAGGGAGTCGCTGCGCTTATGTTATTAAACATTTCTTAAGGTTATCATATTTTGTTAGTACTTTTGATTGTTTGTATTATTTTTTCATTATTAACATGGTTCCTTTTATTTCTTGTTATTATTTGTTACTTATTAATATGGTTCGTATTCTTTTTTTATTATTATTTTTTTAGTTATGAATTGGGTTCGTATTATTTTGTATTATTAATTTTGTTATCGGTTATTCATTGACATGGTTCGTATTATTGCTTATTATCATTTGTAGTTTATTTGTGAGTTAGTAATATGGGTCATATTATTTCTTATTATTATTTGTATTATTTATTATTGCTATTCCTATGTTTAGAATTATTTCTTATTATTATTTGTATTATTTGTTACTACTATACACTAATTACTGCTTAAGTCAAGTATTCCCAATAATTGGAATACCAATTCATTTTTGAACAGATAGATTACGTTCATTGATATTGGTGAATTCTTTAATTTAAATCTTTGCATGTATGTAAATTACTAAAATGAGTAAGAAACCCCAGAGTGGGCGTTAAACAATGACTTGCTAAATGGAATTTTGAATCTTGATGAAAATAAGGGAAGCATAACTCGAAAATTTGATTGAAATTCACTGGCTAAACAATACAATTTGTTAATGTCGGGGCCTGTTGAATACACGGCAAGTGGGTGAAGTTAACATTTAGTGAAGAAGGCACACTATCGTTTCCATCATTCAATAAATTTGTAATAACGTCACTATGAAATTCTTTCAAATATTCATGCATTTCTACTTTCATTCATGCTATTACAGCATTGATGCATATGTTGCATCTTTAGCCTTTATAATTGATCTAGCTAAATAAATTTTGTTATATCAAAAGCGAATATTGTTTCGATTATTCTGTTATAACCCTCATTCTATCTACTATTTACGAATTATTAAGCATAGGAACCTTGCAGGAGACTTTCTGCTGTGTCTCCGGTTAGACTGGCATGTAACATCGTCCTTTACCGTCGTTTAATTCATATGTCCTTCAGATTGGATCGGATTTAACTTGTATGCAATATACTCACTGTAATATGGCTTCGTAGATACGGGGTTTACAAGCAAGCACAATGTTTCCAGCTTTTTGAGGTGCGTGAGTGGTTCCAAATCGCCCAACTCTTGAATATTGTTACCAGTAAGAACTACTGACTCCAAATTGGGGATAGATTCATGCAAGTAATCGTCGATTCGTATTATCCGGTTGTTGTTTAATAGCAGGCACTTTAATCTAGGCAAATACGGAAATCCATCACGTTTGCGTAGATCATTATCAAAGAAGTCTATCGTATCGAATTGGTCAAGTGTAGCTCCCAAATTTGATATCTGCGGTATTTTGTATCCTCGTAGATCTAGTTCACGTTCTCTGCATGGATTTATATGCAATTAATGTTTCTTTTCGGTTGGCTCGTACACGGATTCTTCTTGCCTTTTTCCAAATTCCTGCAATCCGACTAGTTCCTGGTTTGTTGTCGCAACAGTTGGTGATCGAATCGAAGCGTTACTATTTGCCCTTTGCGGAGCTGTCGGCACACTCCGGGACTTCTTCATGGGTGGCGGCCACTACGTGCACACTTCACTCCCATGTGGCTGTCAAATCCTCTTGACTTCCCACGACAAAATTGACGTGGGATGTGCGCTCGTCGCAACCAACGTGAAATGACAAGCCACCTAGCAGCAAAGTGTGTTAGCAGTGGTCGCCAGTGGCGTCGCATGATTCATCACAGGGCAGTGTCCACGATGCCTACCAGGCATGGGGAGACTGAAGGAAACGCTTCTTGGCCCTATGATGTTTTTTTTTTTTTTCTCTCAGCGTCGTAGGTCTTTGGCATGGTTAACTCCCAGCTCTCTTCCGGACATGTCCGCAATGAGTTACCGCGTGGGACTGAAGACTTGTAAGACTCGACACTTCACGAACTCCTTGTCTAGCTTGGCAGTGTAGTGCCAACCTGCTTGACCTTGTATAAAATTCCGTCGGTAGATTTCGTCGCCTGCCTGGAAGCCAGAAGGATGGGATCGCAGATTGTACCGCTCCTCCCCCACCCGTCTACTGTCTTCAATCCTCTCCCGGATTTTTCCTCGTAGAACTTGGAGTTTCTCGTGCAGCTCCAGAACCACTATTAGACGAGGTGAACGGAACCCCGTTGTCGGAGACCAGCTTCCCCGGTACTCCAAATATATGGAAAACGCGATTTTCCAGAAAACTGACTATGAGGCCGGTGTGCAGGTTTCGAAGAGGTTCCACAATCGGAAATTTGGACAAGTGGTCCAGGACCATGACAACTCCTTTGTATCTCGAAGTTGAGCGAGGGTACGGACCGATGAGATCTACATACAGGCGCTGGAACACCCGCTCCGGTAGTTCGAATTTTCCCATCCGGGGCCGAAGAACAGTATTGGGCGCTTTAGTGCATTTGCACAGCTCACAAGCGGCTACATACTTTTTCACTTGCTGCGCCATCTTATGCCAAAAGAAGTAAGTCTTCAGTCGCCGAAGCGTACGACCATAACCGCCGTGTGCACTCAATGGGTGGTCATGAGCCCGCTTAATCAATTCGCATGTCAGTTCTTCGGGCACCCGTAACTTCCACTGTTCCTCTTCTTGAATGGGGTCTCCGGAGGCGTGTCTCGTCCGCTTGTATATAAATCCCTCCATCACCCGTAGTTCTGGCAGCTGTGGCAACTCGTTCTGAATCGTATTCATCAGCTGGATATAACATGCTGACTTGAAGGCGGGATGGTCCAAGTCGATCCATAGGGGGCTGTCGTCCTCCTGGGCCAACTCGGCTCCTTCAGGGGCAAACATCCTTGATAGTGTGTCCGGTACCATGTGCTGACTTCCCTTGCGGTGTCTTATCGTGAAGTCAAACGCCTGTAATTTCAAAGCCCATCTGGCCAAGCGGCCGTGGAGATCAGTTTGGCTCATCAGCCATTTCAGTGACGCATGATCAGTGACGATTTCAAAAGGATGTCCTTCTACATATGCTCGAAAATGTTTCACTGCCAGCACAGCCGCCAGGCATTCCTGCTCCGAGACTGTGTAGTTCCGCTGGGCCTGGTTCAGCTTGTGGGACATGAAGGCTATAGGTCTCTCCTCGCCGTCTTGTGCAACCTGGACTGAGACTGCTCCCACCCCATGTTGACTTGCGTCACAATGGATTGAGAACGGTTTGTCAAAGTCCGGGCTGTGCAGTACGGGGGCTGTAGTCAGACTCTTCTTTAGCTCTTCAAAGGCTCGCAAGCTGGGCTCTTCCCAGACGAACTTACGTCCCTTACGCATCATGTCGGTCAAAGGAGTGGTAATGGTGGCATAATCACGCACGAAACGCTGGTACCAGCCGCATAAGCCTAGGAATCGGCGTAACTACTTGGTGGTCTTGGGTAATGGGAAAACGTCAATCGCTTGAGTCTTGTCCGGGTCGGTCTTGATATTGCCATGCCCAATGATGTGACCCAAATGTCATCACGAACTGACTCTTCTGTATGTTGATGGTTAACCCTGCCCTCCGGATGTGTAGAGCCACCTCCTGAAGCAGGTCGATGTGTTCGTTAAAGGTTTCGGTTATAAGCAGCAGATCGTCCAAGTAAACGAAAACTTGGTGCCGTCAATGAGGTGGTATCACCTTATCCATAAGGCGCGTCATTGTTTGAGGGGCATTGCACAATCCAAATGGTATGGTCACGAATTGATACAGGAGCTGACCTGGGACTGTGAAGGCTGTTTTCTCCTTTGAGCCAGGGTCTAAAGGAATTTGCCAGAAGGCATCCCTGAGGTCTAAGCTCGTGATGAAGTGGGCTTTAGGCAACCGGCTCAAAAAGCCTTCAATCAACGGTAGAGAGTATGCGTCCTTGACAGTGACGGCGTTCAAGCGTCTGGCATCTAAGCATAGCCGGACCTTGTTCGGCTTGACAACTAAGGTGACCAGGGAAGCCCACGCGCTCTGGGATTCCTCGATCACGCCTAATGCTAGCATTTGATCAACTTCGGCATATAACAACTTTTTCTTCGCCAGAGATATGGCAAAATGTCGCTGTTTTATGGGCTTAGCATCCCCCACATCTATAGTGTGTAACACCAGTGCCGTCCGCCCGAGACCTTCCTTCTCATGCGAGGGAAAGCCGATATAGCCGAGTCAAGTCACAGTTGTTGATTCACATCCAGTGTATGTCGTAATAAGTGAGTGGTTTGAGTTTGGTCAGAAAGAGTGGTGACGGACTCCAGTGTCGTGCCAGAAAACAGTGCTGGGGCCAAGTTAAATTTTCGAACGAAATTCAGCCCTAGATAAAGATTCTGGGTTAATTGAGGTATGATGTAAAATTCCAGAGGTTACTCCTTTAAAGGTGACATCCGTCGTAATTTTTCCCACTACAGAGTGACGAATTCCGTCCGCCGTGCTTAACCAGGTGGTAAAATGGTGGATTTGGTCCGCGTGCATTGCCAGTATCTCCCCTGCAAAATCGGCTGATATGCAATTCACACTGGCTCCCGTATCGACTAAACCTGACAATCGTTTTTGCAGGAGGTGTACTGACGCATATGGTCGAACGTCATCCCTCAATAATTCGTCTAAGTGTATGTCCTTCAGCACCTTCCTCGACTGCCTGACCCTTCTCCAGAAGCTCCGTGTCCGACGCGTGGCTCGCTTTCTTCGCGGTGGGACAGTTTTAGCCAACTCCTCATGAAAGGTGCGCTGTCGAGTAGCCAAATAATTCCGCAGTCTGACGTGGAAGGGCTTGACATGCCAAGGAACCTTCGCTTCGCTATCATTTCCCTGCGCGTCCGCCTCGACAAAAGATGGCGTCAGTTGTGGAGCTTCGGGAGAACTGTGTTTGGCGGTGTGAGTCAGCAAAATTGGAGTCATGTCTGGGGCTTGGTCATAGCTAGTGATGGGGTCAGCATTGGTTCGTCCGGGTTTTAGGAGTGCCGACGGGTGGTCGCGGCACTCGCTGGCAAGTTTTTTCGCAATTTGCAATTTGCGCAATCAGGTGCGTACGTGTCTGCCTTCCCGCATCGGTAACAGAAGAGCGTCGGTTCCGCTGGACATGCATAGAATCGATGCCCCGTTTGTCGGCAGTTCCAACAGACCGTCGGGCTTGTAATTGCTTCAAGGGATGGTCGATCAATCATTGCTGGGTCCTCAAGCTTCTGTGGTGCTCCGCTCCTCGGTACTGGTGCTGGGTCAGCAAGTAGGTGGTCCGCTGCCGTCAACTCTGCGGTGTGATGATTTCGGGGACTAGGTCCCGGTATGCGAGGTTGTGGACGGAAGGTACCTCGCCGCTCATCCAGTTGTTCCTGCCTACGGGCATGGAGGCGTAATCCCTGTATGGTGTTGATGGGAAAATGCAGAAGGCTGTTCTGAAGCTCCGAACGCATATTCTCTCTGATAATTTCTACCAGTTCGTCCTCGGGCATGGTCGTTCGTAAGCGAGTGCTCAATCTCACTATACTTGTGTAGTACTGGTCGAACGGTTCGTGAGCGCCTTGTTTCCGTTTTTTTTATTTGTTCCCTTAGTTCTCTTTCAGTGAAGCCGTCATCAAATCGATTGCGGAAGGCTGCACTGAAAGAATCCCAAGTGGGACGTGGCGTCGACTCCTTAAAACTCCAGTACCAGTCGGCAGCATCTCCCAGGGTGCTGGATACTAACGCCTGACTCCTGAAAAGGAACCAGTCCGCTGATATCATCGCGTTGAAACCCGTGAAGTTCAGGCGCCAACTCTCCATGATACGAGGCGTCGGGTCTCGGAAAGGTGTCAATGCGTTCCCGGGGGGAATCGCATCTTCGATTGACCTGTTGTACGGGGCTATTTCAGAGACTGGAGGTACCAACGGGGGTGCGGTGCTGTGTCGTGGTCTATACTCTGGAGCTCTGGGGTCCATTCCCGAGTTCCTTGGAGGTAGGGTCCATTGATCAGATGGTCGAGAGTGGGGCATAGCCACACTGGGATTGGGCTCCCAGCCAAGCGGAGTTCTCACGCGGCTGGGTGGTTGGCTCATCGGGAGTTTCTGGAGCCTTCCCTCCAAGTTGACAATCCTCTCAGACATATCCCGCATTAACGCCACGAGGGTGTCAATGGAGTGGGTGGAAGGCGCGGGTGTAACCTCGGCCGCGACAACTGCAGTAGGAACTTCACCGCCCACAGCTCCTTGCAAGTCAATCAGTGATTGGGGCAGTTCGGTATCTGGGACCCCCCTCACCACTGCTCCTCGCGTTGGGACGGGCGTTCCGAGGGGGAAGTCTACGGCGGTCTGCTCTATGGATCGCCGGTATAGTGGGCAAAGCTCGGACGTTAGGAGGAGCTGTTGGACACAGGCACGATGAAAAAGGTGTCCGCACTCCAATCGCACGCTGTGTACACCCTCCACCACGTCTTCAAAGCAGATCCCGCAGTTAGCTGGTTGGACAGTTTTGGATCTGGTCCAACGCTTATCTGGGATCCGCTTCATTGCCATGTTTGTTTTTGCTGTGTGTGGTTGGTGCTATGTGTTCCTAAAAAAACAGAAAAGTAAATTATTCCTACTACTAACCTAATATATAAATGAAAGCTTAGAAATATATTGGTGGCCGATAGTGGGGAGCTATTTCTGTACAATAGGAAAAAAAAATTTTTTAATACACACTTTCCCTCCCAGCAGTCGACTCCTCCAAAGAGAAATGAGAGTGCATGGTAGTCTGCCGGAGAAAGGGTGCTTTCGGCCGATTTACAAAACTTTATCCCTAAACCCACATACATTGCAAAACTGTCTCTAAACTACGTTAACTGACTCGACGAGACAAGTGGTAGAGCTACCGTAATGGTTTTGTACGCGGCCAAAATTCCCGACGCGTGGGAGCATTCCGGGCACCGCAACTCCAGCATACGCCACCAAACGTTGAACCGGTACCACTCGTCTATCACGCATACGAAATAAGTAGAATCCTTCCGCGACATAAAGGCAAGGTAGCCTTCTATTTTCTTGAGAGTCCAGGCCGACAGGGGAAACCGCATCTGGCTGACAGTTTCATCAAGAAAATAGAAGGTCCTTACAGGGGTTAGCCTGGGACAACACATCAGAAGGATTCTGTCGCGAAAAAAAATCAAACAAAGGAGAGCGGAAGCTACAACTCACGTGAAGCGACTGCAAGTGTGTATCACACAATTCCACTGCTCCTGTTTGTGAGGCTCGAGTACCAAAGTACCTTTCATACTCCGTAAAGGACCAACTCGTCAGAAGACGAGAATCTTTTATCCCCTTAGGATGTTTTTGGGCCCCACGTTGGGCGCCATTTGTAATGATTTTATGTCGACATCCGTACGAGAAACCGACCTCTCATCGGTTCTAGACGTTAAGTCTGAGTAGTGCCAACGGATGGTACCAACCGCTCAACTAATCCGTGCACCGTAATCCATTCACGCGGTGGCTGCTTGTCGGCCAGCTAAATCGGAGAGGATTTCGGTCGTGGGTCTCCGAATGGATTACGCTCATCTACAATCTCCAGCCACCAATACATGCCCGTTTTCAAACGCGTCACAAAACAAAACCATACGAAGAGGAAACCTACTTTACGTTACTCCGTATTTCTTCATTTAATCAGTCAAGGACAACAATCTAATTTTTACTTCGCGTTCCCGAATTTCTGACGCGGTACCGGAAAATATGCTACGCTAACTCAACCCGACGAAAGCTACGCTAATAAAAGGCAAAACAGCAAAGGTACCGCGTACCGCGTGCGACGCGAAACCGACCTCAGCGGATTTTCTCAAACCCTACCCTCGCGACGGCATACCTACCCTGCACTCTATTTCCCGCTGAAAGGAAGAACCACTGGAAAGGAAAGTCGTGTTGTTAGTTAGCAATTCATGTTTTTTTATTGAAGCGTTTCATATCCACTTATTGGAAAATATTTATATGATACGTATGAATTTGTCTGTAAACATTTATGACTAAAAATTAAACACGAAAAATAATATTTCTTTATCCTCAGGATATGTTAGATGATATATTCGAATACGTTCGCCAAATGAAATTAAAATCATTTCCTACTTCGTTTAGATAAACCTAGAATTCTGATGATAGTTGATATCGCTTCTTAATTAAAGCGAACAAATTTTAGCAAAATCGAAATTTCAATGTATGTATGTATTTCATATCAATCAATAATCATATACCTACTCAATTAATCTAATGTTGCAAAAAAAGGGCTCAAATTTCATATGGCTGCCACAAATGAAAATGATTTGTTTGGAGCTTTGAGTTTAAGTTAGTGAATTCAAAGCTCTTTGTAGTTTTGTCTTTCAACTAACTGCTTTAAAACTAATTTGTCGGAAACATTAACATTTTATGAAGAAAGGTTGAATATGTTTTAAATATTACAGCAGCTTTCATAGTCCAAATAATGCCATAACTTATTTTCTCAAATTCCTTTGTTTATGTTTGGGGATTAATTTCAAAAAAATGTAAAAAAAATCCAAAATAAATGCTTGGTGAATTGACAATGCCGTATAATTTATTGAGTAGCGTCCAAACCAAAAATGGTAAAAGGGGGTCGCTGCGCTTATGTTATTAAACATTTCTTAAGGTTATCATATTTTGTTAGTACTTATGATTGTTTGTATTATTTTTTCATATTAACATGGTTCCTTTTATTTCTTGTTATTATTTGTTACTTATTAATATGGTTCGTATTCTTTTTTTATTATTATTTTTTTAGTTATGAATTGGGTTCGTATTATTTTGTATTATTAATTGTGTTATCGGTTATTCATTGACATGGTTCGTATTATTGCTTATTATCATTTGTAGTTTATTTGTAAGTTAGTAATATGGGTCGTATTATTTCTTATTATTATTTGTATTATTTATTATTGCTATTCTTATGTTTAGAATTATTTCTTATTATTATTTGTATTATTTGTTACTACTATACACTAATTACTGCTTAAGTCAAGTATTCCCAATAATTGGAATACTAATTCATTTTTGAACAGATAGATTACGTTCATTGATATTGGTGAATTCTTTAATTTAAATCTTTGCATGTATGTAAATTACTAAAATGAGTAAGAAACCCCAGAGTGGGCGTTAAACAATGACTTGCTAAATGGAATTTTGAATCTTGATGAAAATAAGGGAAGCATAACTCGAAAATTTAATTGAAATTCAGTGGCTAAACAATACAATTTGTTAATGTCGGGGCCTGTTGAATACACGGCAAGTGGGTGAAGTTAACATTTGGTGAAGAAGGCACACTATCGTATCCATCATTCAATAAATTTGTAATAACGTCACTATGAAATTCTTTCAAATATTCATGCATTTCTACTTTCATTCATGCTATTACAGCATTGATGCATATGTTGCATCTTTAGCCTTTATAATTGAATTAGCTAAATAAATTTTGTTATATCAAAAGCGAATATTGTTTTGATTATTCTGTTATAACCCTCATTCTATCTACTATTTACGAATTATTAAGCATAGGAGTCTTGCAGGAGACTTTCTGCTGCGTCTCTGGTTAGACTGGCATGTAACATCGTTATTTACCGTTGTTTAACTCATATGTCCTTCAGATTGGATCGGATTTAACTTGTATGCAACATACTCACTGTAATATGGCTTCATAGATACGGGGTTTACAAGCAAGTACAATGTTTCCAGCTTTTTGAGGTGCGTGAGTGGTTCCAAATTGCCCAACTCTTGAATATTGTTACCAGTAAGAACTACTGACTCCAAATTGGGGATAGATTCATGCAAGTAATCGTCGATTCGTATTATCCGGTTGTTGTTTAATAGCAGGCACTTTAATCTAGGCAAATACGGAAATCCATCACGTTTGCGTAGATCATTATCAGAGAAGTCTATCGTATCGAATTGGTCAAGTGTAGCTCCCAAATTTTCTATTTGCGGTATTTTGTATCCTCGTAGATCTAGTTCACGTTCTCTGCATGGATTTATATGCAATTAATGTTTCTTTTCGGTTGGCTCGTACACGGATTCTTCTTGCCTTTTTCCAAATTCCTGCAATCCGACTAGTTCCTGGTTTGTTGTCGCAACAGTTGGTGATCGAATCGAAGCGTTACTATTTGCCCTTTGCGGAGCTGTCGGCACACTCCGGGACTTCTTCATGGGTGGCGGCCACTACGTGCACACTTCACTCCCATGTGGCTGTCAAATCCTCTTGACTTCCCACGACAAAATTGACGTGGGATGTGCGCTCGTCGCAACCAACGTGAAATGACAAGCCACCTAGCAGCAAAGTGTGTTAGTAGTGGTCACCAGTCGCGTCGCATGATTCATCACAGGGCAGTGTCCACGATGCCTACCAGGCATGGGGAGACTGAAGGAAACGCTTCTTGGCCCTATGATGTTTTTTTTCTTTTTTTTTTCTCTGCATCGTAGGTCTTTGGCATGGTAGACTCCCAGCTCTCTTCCGGACATGTCCGCAATGAGGTACCGCGTGGGACTTAAAACTTGTAAGACTCGACACTTCACGAACTTCTTGTCTAGCTTGGCAGTGTAGTGCCAACCTGCTTCACTTTGTATAAAATTCCGTCGGTAGATTTCGTCACCTGCCTTGAAGCCAGAAGGATGGGATCGCAGATTGTACCGCTCCTCCCCCACCCGTCTACTGTCTTTAATCCTCTCCCGGATTTGTTCTCGTAGAATGTGGAGTTTCTCGTGCGGCTCCAGTACCACTATGGGTCTTCCAACCCTTTCAACTGCCGCAATAGCCGGTACGAGTTTCCGTGGCAAACCATATGCTGGCCGAACACGGCAAAGTATGGGGAGATGCCTGTGGTGGCGTGATAGGACGAACGCAGGGCACAGGTGATGGCGGAAATCCTGCTTTCCCAATCCTTCTGATCCGGTTGGACGTAAGCCCGAATGGCGGCTATGAGGGTGCGGTTCAACCGCTCGGAGAATAAACGGCAGTCCGCTGATGCGTAATGCCATACTTTTCCATTAATTCCCGAAATTTAGACGAGGTGAACTGAACCCCGTTGTCGGAGACCAGCTTCTCCGGTACTCCAAATATATGGAAAACGCGATTTTCCAGAAAACTGACTATGGGGCCGGTGTGCAGGTTTCGAAGAGGTTCCACAATCGGAAATTTGGACAAGTGGTCCAGGACCACGACAGCTCCCGTGTATCCCGAAGTTGAGCGAGGGTACGGACCGATGAGAGCTATATACAGGCGCTGGAACACCCGCTCCGGTAGTTCGAATTTTCCCATCGGGGGCCGAAGAACAGAATTGGGCGCTATAGTGCATTTGCACAGCTCACAAGCGGCTACGTACTTTTTCACTTGCTGCGCCATCTTAGGCCAAAAGAAGTAAGTCTTCAGTCGCCGAAGCATACGACCATAACCGCCGTGTGCACTCAATGGGTGGTCATGAGCCCGCTTAATCAATTCGCATGTCAGTTCTTCGGGCACCCGTAACTTCCACTGTTCCTCTTCTTGAATGGGGTCTCCGGAGGCGTGTCTCGTCCGCTTGTATATAAATCCCTCCGTCACCCGTAGTTCTGGCAGCTGTGGCAACTGGTCCTGAATCGTATTCATCAGCTGGATATAACATGCTGACTTGAAGGCGGGATGGTCCAAGTCGATCCATAGGGGGCTGTCGTCTTCCTGGGCCAACTCGGCTCCTTCAGGGGCAAACATCCTGGATAGTGTGTCCAGTGCCAAGTGCTGACTTCCCTTGCGGTGTCTTATCGTGAAGTCAAACGCCTGTAATTTCAAAGCCCATCTGGCCAAGCGGCCGTGGAGATCAGTTTGGCTCATCAGCCATTTCAGTGACGCATGATCAGTGACGATTTCAAAGGGATGTCCTTCTACATATGCTCGAAAACGTTTCACTGCCAGCACAGCCGCTAGGCATTCCTGCTCCGAGACCGTGTAGTTCCACTGGGCCTGGTTCAGCTTGTGGGACATGAAGGCTATAGGTCTCTCCTCGCCGTCTTGTGCAACGTGGACTGAGACTGCCCCCACCCCATGTTGACTCGCGTCACAATGGATTGAGAACGGTTTGTCAAAGTCCGGGCTGTGCAGTACGGGGGCTGTAGTCAGACTCTTCTTTAGCTCTTCAAAGGCTCGCAAGCTGGGCTCTTCCCAGACGAACTTACGTCCCTTACGCATCATGTCGGTCAAAGGAGTAGTAATTGTGGCATAATCACGCGCAAAATGCTGGTACCATCCGCATAAGCCTAGGAATCGGCGTAATTGCTTGGTGGTCTTGGGTAATGGGAAAACGTCAATCGCTTGAGTCTTGTCCGGGTCGGTCTTGATATTGCCATGCCCAATGATGTGACCCAAATGTCATCACGAACTGACTCTTCTGTATGTTGATGGTTAACCCTGCTCTCCGTATGTGTAGAGCCACCTCCTGAAGCAGGTCGATGTGTTCGTTAAAGGTTTCGGTTATAAGCAGCAGATCGTCCAAGTAAACGAAAACTTGGTGCCGTAAATGAGGTGGTATCACCTTATCCATAAGGCGCGTCATTGTTTGAGGGGCATTGCACAATCCAAATGGCATGGTCACGAATTGATACAGGAGCTGACCTGGGACTGTGAAGGCTGTTTTCTCCTTTGAGCCAGGGTCTAAAGGAATTTGCCAGAAAGCGTCCTTGAGGTCTAAGCTCGTGATGAAGTGGGCTTTAGGCAACCGACTCAAAATGCCTTCAATCAACGGTAGAGGGTATGCGTCCTTGACAGTGACGGCGTTCAAGCGTCTGGCATCTAAACATAGCCGGACCTTGTTCGGCTTGACAACTAAGGTGACTGGGGAAGCCCACGCGCTCTGCGATTCCTCGATCACGCCTAATGCTAGCATTCGATCAACTTCGGCATATAACAACTTTTTCTTCACCGGAGATATGGCAAAATGTCTCTGTTTTATGGGCTTAGCATCCCCCACATCTATAGTGTGAAACACCAGTGCCGTCCGCCCGAGACCTTCCTTCTCATGCGAGGGAAAAGCTGATATAGCCGAGTCAAGTCGCAGTTGTTGATTCACATCCAGTGTATGTCGTAATAAGTGAGTGGTTTGAGTTTGGTCAAATAATCGCCGGTATAGTGGGCAAAGCTCGGACGTTAGGAGGAGCTGTTGGACACAGGCACGATGAAAAAGGTGTCCGCACTCCAATCGCACGCTGTGTACACCCTCCACCACGTCTTCAAAGCAGATCCCGCAGTTAGCTGGTTGGACAGTTTTGGATCTGGTCCAACGCTTATCTGGGATCCGCTTCATTGCCATGTTTGTTTTTGCTGTGTGTGGTTGGTGCTATGTGTTCCTAAAAAAACAGAAAAGTAAATTATTCCTACTACTAACCTAATATATAAATGAAAGCTTAGAAATATATTGGTGGCCGATAGTGGGGAGCTATTTCTGTACAATAGGAAAAAAAAATTTTTTAATACACACTTTCCCTCCCAGCAGTCGACTCCTCCAAAGAGAAATGAGAGTGCATGGTAGTCTGCCGGAGAA
Organism: Odontomyia ornata; assembly: GCA_963969285.1. Classification (NCBI taxonomy): domain Eukaryota; kingdom Metazoa; phylum Arthropoda; class Insecta; order Diptera; family Stratiomyidae; genus Odontomyia; species Odontomyia ornata. The sequence goes on along the minus strand of OZ017738.1, from coordinate 226,880,088 downwards.
AGGGTGCTTTCGGCCGATTTACAAAACTTTATCCCTAAACCCACATACATTGCAAAACTGTCTCTAAACTACGTTAACTGACTCGACGAGACAAGTGGTAGAGCTACCGTAATGGTTTTGTACGCGGCCAAAATTCCCGACGCGTGGGAGCATTCCGGGCACCGCAACTCCAGCATACGCCACCAAACGTTGAACCGGTACCACTCGTCTATCACGCATACGAAATAAGTAGAATCCTTCCGCGACATAAAGGCAAGGTAGCCTTCTATTTTCTTGAGAGTCCAGGCCGACAGGGGAAACCGCATCTGGCTGACAGTTTCATCAAGAAAATAGAAGGTCCTTACAGGGGTTAGCCTGGGACAACACATCAGAAGGATTCTGTCGCGAAAAAAAATCAAACAAAGGAGAGCGGAAGCTACAACTCACGTGAAGCGACTGCAAGTGTGTATCACACAATTCCACTGCTCCTGTTTGTGAGGCTCGAGTACCAAAGTACCTTTCATACTCCGTAAAGGACCAACTCGTCAGAAGACGAGAATCTTTTATCCCCTTAGGATGTTTTTGGGCCCCACGTTGGGCGCCATTTGTAATGATTTTATGTCGACATCCGTACGAGAAACCGACCTCTCATCGGTTCTAGACGTTAAGTCTGAGTAGTGCCAACGGATGGTACCAACCGCTCAACTAATCCGTGCACCGTAATCCATTCACGCGGTGGCTGCTTGTCGGCCAGCTAAATCGGAGAGGATTTCGGTCGTGGGTCTCCGAATGGATTACGCTCATCTACAATCTCCAGCCACCAATACATGCCCGTTTTCAAACGCGTCACAAAACAAAACCATACGAAGAGGAAACCTACTTTACGTTACTCCGTATTTCTTCATTTAATCAGTCAAGGACAACAATCTAATTTTTACTTCGCGTTCCCGAATTTCTGACGCGGTACCGGAAAATATGCTACGCTAACTCAACCCGACGAAAGCTACGCTAATAAAAGGCAAAACAGCAAAGGTACCGCGTACCGCGTGCGACGCGAAACCGACCTCAGCGGATTTTCTCAAACCCTACCCTCGCGACGGCATACCTACCCTGCACTCTATTTCCCGCTGAAAGGAAGAACCACTGGAAAGGAAAGTCGTGTTGTTAGTTAGCAATTCATGTTTTTTTATTGAAGCGTTTCATATCCACTTATTGGAAAATATTTATATGATACGTATGAATTTGTCTGTAAACATTTATGACTAAAAATTAAACACGAAAAATAATATTTCTTTATCCTCAGGATATGTTAGATGATATATTCGAATACGTTCGTCAAATGAAATTAAAATCATTTCCTACTTCGTTTAGATAAACCTAGAATTCTGATGATAGTTGATATCGCTTCTTAATTAAAGCGAACAAATTTTAGCAAAATCGAAATTTCAATTAAAGTGTCTTTTTGAAAGTAAATTCGCACTAATGTATGTATTTCATATCAATCAATAATCATATACCTACTCAATTAATCTAATGTTGCAAAAAAAGGGCTCAAATTTCATATGGCTGCCACAAATGAAAATGATTTGTTTGGAGCTTTGAGTTTAAGTTAGTGAATTCAAAGCTCTTTGTAGTTTTGTCTTTCAACTAACTGCTTTAAAACTAATTTGTCGGAAACATTAACATTTTATGAAGAAAGGTTGAATATGTTTTAAATATTACAGCAGCTTTCATAGTCCAAATAATGCCATAACTTATTTTCTCAAATTCCTTTGTTTATGTTTGGGGATTAATTTCAAAAAAATGTAAAAAAAATCCAAAATAAATGCTTGGTGAATTGACAATGCCGTATAATTTATTGAGTAGCGTCCAAACCAAAAATGGTAAAAGGGGGTCGCTGCGCTTATGTTATTAAACATTTCTTAAGGTTATCATATTTTGTTAGTACTTATGATTGTTTGTATTATTTTTTCATATTAACATGGTTCCTTTTATTTCTTGTTATTATTTGTTACTTATTAATATGGTTCGTATTCTTTTTTTATTATTATTTTTTTAGTTATGAATTGGGTTCGTATTATTTTGTATTATTAATTGTGTTATCGGTTATTCATTGACATGGTTCGTATTATTGCTTATTATCATTTGTAGTTTATTTGTAAGTTAGTAATATGGGTCGTATTATTTCTTATTATTATTTGTATTATTTATTATTGCTATTCTTATGTTTAGAATTATTTCTTATTATTATTTGTATTATTTGTTACTACTATACACTAATTACTGCTTAAGTCAAGTATTCCCAATAATTGGAATACTAATTCATTTTTGAACAGATAGATTACGTTCATTGATATTGGTGAATTCTTTAATTTAAATCTTTGCATGTATGTAAATTACTAAAATGAGTAAGAAACCCCAGAGTGGGCGTTAAACAATGACTTGCTAAATGGAATTTTGAATCTTGATGAAAATAAGGGAAGCATAACTCGAAAATTTAATTGAAATTCAGTGGCTAAACAATACAATTTGTTAATGTCGGGGCCTGTTGAATACACGGCAAGTGGGTGAAGTTAACATTTGGTGAAGAAGGCACACTATCGTATCCATCATTCAATAAATTTGTAATAACGTCACTATGAAATTCTTTCAAATATTCATGCATTTCTACTTTCATTCATGCTATTACAGCATTGATGCATATGTTGCATCTTTAGCCTTTATAATTGAATTAGCTAAATAAATTTTGTTATATCAAAAGCGAATATTGTTTTGATTATTCTGTTATAACCCTCATTCTATCTACTATTTACGAATTATTAAGCATAGGAGTCTTGCAGGAGACTTTCTGCTGCGTCTCTGGTTAGACTGGCATGTAACATCGTTATTTACCGTTGTTTAACTCATATGTCCTTCAGATTGGATCGGATTTAACTTGTATGCAACATACTCACTGTAATATGGCTTCATAGATACGGGGTTTACAAGCAAGTACAATGTTTCCAGCTTTTTGAGGTGCGTGAGTGGTTCCAAATTGCCCAACTCTTGAATATTGTTACCAGTAAGAACTACTGACTCCAAATTGGGGATAGATTCATGCAAGTAATCGTCGATTCGTATTATCCGGTTGTTGTTTAATAGCAGGCACTTTAATCTAGGCAAATACGGAAATCCATCACGTTTGCGTAGATCATTATCAGAGAAGTCTATCGTATCGAATTGGTCAAGTGTAGCTCCCAAATTTTCTATTTGCGGTATTTTGTATCCTCGTAGATCTAGTTCACGTTCTCTGCATGGATTTATATGCAATTAATGTTTCTTTTCGGTTGGCTCGTACACGGATTCTTCTTGCCTTTTTCCAAATTCCTGCAATCCGACTAGTTCCTGGTTTGTTGTCGCAACAGTTGGTGATCGAATCGAAGCGTTACTATTTGCCCTTTGCGGAGCTGTCGGCACACTCCGGGACTTCTTCATGGGTGGCGGCCACTACGTGCACACTTCACTCCCATGTGGCTGTCAAATCCTCTTGACTTCCCACGACAAAATTGACGTGGGATGTGCGCTCGTCGCAACCAACGTGAAATGACAAGCCACCTAGCAGCAAAGTGTGTTAGTAGTGGTCACCAGTCGCGTCGCATGATTCATCACAGGGCAGTGTCCACGATGCCTACCAGGCATGGGGAGACTGAAGGAAACGCTTCTTGGCCCTATGATGTTTTTTTTCTTTTTTTTTTCTCTGCATCGTAGGTCTTTGGCATGGTAGACTCCCAGCTCTCTTCCGGACATGTCCGCAATGAGGTACCTCGTGGGACTTAAAACTTGTAAGACTCGACACTTCACGAACTTCTTGTCTAGCTTGGCAGTGTAGTGCCAACCTGCTTCACTTTGTATAAAATTCCGTCGGTAGATTTCGTCACCTGCCTTGAAGCCAGAAGGATGGGATCGCAGATTGTACCGCTCCTCCCCCACCCGTCTACTGTCTTTACTCCTCTCCCGGATTTGTTCTCGTAGAATGTGGAGTTTCTCGTGCGGCTCCAGTACCACTATGGGTCTTCCAACCCTTTCAACTGCCGCAATAGCCGGTACGAGTTTCCGTGGCAAACCATATGCTGGCCGAACACGGCAAAGTATGGGGAGATGCCTGTGGTGGCGTGATAGGACGAACGCAGGGCACAGGTGATGGCGGAAATCCTGCTTTCCCAATCCTTCTGATCCGGTTGGACGTAAGCCCGAATGGCGGCTATGAGGGTGCGGTTCAACCGCTCGGACGCATTGGCTTGCGGAGAATAAACGGCAGTCCGCTGATGCGTAATGCCATACTTTTCCATTAATTCCCGAAATCTAGACGAGGTGAACTGAACCCCGTTGTCGGAGACCAGCTTCTCCGGTACTCCAAATATATGGAAAACGCGATTTTCCAGAAAACTGACTATGGGGCCGGTGTGCAGGTTTCGAAGAGGTTCCACAATCGGAAGTTTGGACAAGTGGTCCAGGACCACGACAGCTCCCGTGTATCCCGAAGTTGAGCGAGGGTACGGACCGATGAGAGCTATATACAGGCGCTGGAACACCCGCTCCGGTAGTTCGAATTTTCCCATCGGGGGCCGAAGAACAGAATTGGGCGCTATAGTGCATTTGCACAGCTCACAAGCGGCTACGTACTTTTTCACTTGCTGCGCCATCTTAGGCCAAAAGAAGTAAGTCTTCAGTCGCCGAAGCATACGACCATAACCGCCGTGTGCACTCAATGGGTGGTCATGAGCCCGCTTAATCAATTCGCATGTCAGTTCTTCGGGCACCCGTAACTTCCACTGTTCCTCTTCTTGAATGGGGTCTCCGGAGGCGTGTCTCGTCCGCTTGTATATAAATCCCTCCGTCACCCGTAGTTCTGGCAGCTGTGGCAACTGGTCCTGAATCGTATTCATCAGCTGGATATAACATGCTGACTTGAAGGCGGGATGGTCCAAGTCGATCCATAGGGGGCTGTCGTCTTCCTGGGCCAACTCGGCTCCTTCAGGGGCAAACATCCTGGATAGTGTGTCCAGTGCCAAGTGCTGACTTCCCTTGCGGTGTCTTATCGTGAAGTTAAACGCCTGTAATTTCAAAGCCCATCTGGCCAAGCGGCCGTGGAGATCAGTTTGGCTCATCAGCCATTTCAGTGACGCATGATCAGTGACGATTTCAAAGGGATGTCCTTCTACATATGCTCGAAAACGTTTCACTGCCAGCACAGCCGCTAGGCATTCCTGCTCCGAGACCGTGTAGTTCCACTGGGCCTGGTTCAGCTTGTGGGACATGAAGGCTATAGGTCTCTCCTCGCCGTCTTGTGCAACGTGGACTGAGACTGCCCCCACCCCATGTTGACTCGCGTCACAATGGATTGAGAACGGTTTGTCAAAGTCCGGGCTGTGCAGTACGGGGGCTGTAGTCAGACTCTTCTTTAGCTCTTCAAAGGCTCGCAAGCTGGGCTCTTCCCAGACGAACTTACGTCCCTTACGCATCATGTCGGTCAAAGGAGTAGTAATTGTGGCATAATCACGCGCAAAATGCTGGTACCATCCGCATAAGCCTAGGAATCGGCGTAATTGCTTGGTGGTCTTGGGTAATGGGAAAACGTCAATCGCTTGAGTCTTGTCCGGGTCGGTCTTGATATTGCCATGCCCAATGATGTGACCCAAATGTCATCACGAACTGACTCTTCTGTATGTTGATGGTTAACCCTGCCCTCCGGATGTGTAGAGCCACCTCCTGAAGCAGGTCGATGTGTTCGTTAAAGGTTTCGGTTATAAGCAGCAGATCGTCCAAGTAAACGAAAACTTGGTGCCGTAAATGAGGTGGTATCACCTTATCCATAAGGCGCGTCATTGTTTGAGGGGCATTGCACAATCCAAATGGCATGGTCACGAATTGATACAGGTGCTGACCTGGGACTGTGAAGGCTGTTTTCTCCTTTGAGCCAGGGTCTAAAGGAATTTGCCAGAAAGCGTCCTTGAGGTCTAAGCTCGTGATGAAGTGGGCTTTAGGCAACCGACTCAAAATGCCTTCAATCAACGGTAGAGGGTATGCGTCCTTGACAGTGACGGCGTTCAAGCGTCTGGCATCTAAACATAGCCGGACCTTGTTCGGCTTGACAACTAAGGTGACTGGGGAAGCCCACGCGCTCTGCGATTCCTCGATCACGCCTAATGCTAGCATTCGATCAACTTCGGCATATAACAACTTTTTCTTCACCGGAGATATGGCAAAATGTCTCTGTTTTATGGGCTTAGCATCCCCCACATCTATAGTGTGAAACACCAGTGCCGTCCGCCCGAGACCTTCCTTCTCATGCGAGGGAAAAGCTGATATAGCCGAGTCAAGTCGCAGTTGTTGATTCACATCCAGTGTATGTCGTAATAAGTGAGTGGTTTGAGTTTGGTCAGGAAGAGTGGTGATGGACTCCAGTGTCGTGCCGGAAAACAGTGCTGGGGCCAAGTTAAATGTTTGAATGAAATCCAGCCCTAGATAAAGATTCTGGGTTAATTGAGGTATGATGTAAAATTCCAGAGGTTTAGTTACTCCTTTAAAGGTGACATCCGTCGTAATTTTTCCCACTACAGAGTGACGAGTTCCGTCCGCCATGCTTAACCAGGTGGTAAAATGGTGGATTTGGTCCGCGTGCATTGCCAGTACCTCCCCTGCAAAATCGGCAATTCACACTGGCTCCCGTATCGACTAAACCTGACAATCGTTTTTGCAGGAGGTGTACTGACGCATATGGTCCTTCAGCACCTTCCTCGACTGCCTGACCTTTCTCCAGAAGCTCCGCATCCGGCACGTGGCTCGCTTTCTTCGCGGTGGGACAGTTGTAGCCAACTCCTCATGGAAGATGCGCTGTCGAGTAGCCAAATAATTCCGCAGTCTGACGTGGAAGGGCTAGACATGCCAAGGAACCTTCGCTTCGCTATCATTTCCCTGTGCGTCCTCCTCGACAAAGGATGGCGTCGGTTGTGAAACTTCGGGAGAACTGTGTTTGGCGGTGCGAGTCAGCAAAATTGGAGTCATGTCTGGGGCTTGGTCATAGCTAGTGATGGGGTCAGCATTGGTTCGTCCGGGTTTTAGGAGTGCCGACGGGTGGTCGCGGCACTCGCTGGCAAGTTTTTTCGCAATTTGCAATTTGCGCAATCAGGTGCGTACGTGTCTGCCTTCCCGCATCGGTAACAGAAGAGCGTCGGTTCCGCTGGACATGCATAGAACCGATGCCCCGTTTGTCGGCAGTTCCAACAGACCGTCGGGCTTGTAATTGCTTCAAGGGATGGTCGATCAATCATTGCTGGGTCCTCAAGCTCCTGTGGTGCTCCGCTCCTCGGTACTGGTGCTGAGTCAGCAAGTAGGTGGTCCGCTGCCGTCAACTCCGCGGTGTGATGATTTCGGGGATTAGGTCCCGTTATGCGAGGTTGTGGACGGAAGGTACCTCGCCGCTCATCCAGTTGTTCTTGCCTACGGGCATGGAGGCGTAATCCCTGTATGGTGTTGATGGGAAAATGCAGAAGGCTGTTCTGAAGCTCCGAACGCATATTCTCTCTGATAATTTCTACCAGTTCGTCCTCGGGCATGGTCGTTCGTAAGCGAGTGCTCAATCTCACTATACTTGTGTGGTACTGGTCGAACGGTTCGTGAGCGCCTTGTTTCCGTTTCTTTATTTGTTCCCTTAGTTCTCTTTCAGTGAAGCCGTCATCAAATCTATTGCGGAAGGCTGCACTGAAAGAATCCCATGTGGGACGTGGCGTCAACTCCTTAAAACTACAGTACCAGTCGGCAGCATCTCCGCTGAACAAAAGATGTGCATGCCGGAGAAAGGCCGAGAAATCCCCTCCCAGGGTGCTGGATACTACCGCCTGAATCCTGAAAAGAAACCGGTCCGCTGCTATCATCGCGTTGAAACCCGAGAAGTTCAGGCGCCAACTCTCCATGATACGAGGCGTCGGGTCTCAGAAAGGTGTCAATGCGTTCCCGGGGGGAATCACATCTTCGATTGACCTGTTGTACGGGACTACCTCGGGGACTGGAGGTACCAACGGGGGTGCGGTGCTGTGTCGTGGTCTATACTCGGGAGCTCTGGGGTCCATTCCCAGGTTCCTTGGAGGTAGGGTCCATTGATCAGATGGTCGAGAGTGGGGCATAGCCACACTGGGATTGGGCTCCCAGCCAAGCGGAGCTCTCACGCGGCTGGGTGGTTGGCTCATCGGGAGGTTCTGGAGCCTTCCCTCCAAGTTGACAATCCTCTCAGACATGTCTCGCATCAACGCCACGAGGGTGTCAATGGACTGGGTGGAAGGCGCGGGTGTAACCTCGGCCACGACAACTGCAGCAGGAACTTCACCGCCCACGGCTCCTTGCAAGTCAATCAGTGATTGGGGCGGTTCGGCATCTGAGACCCCTTCGCCACTGCTCCTCGCGTTGGGACGGGCGTTCCGAGGGGGATGTCTACAGTGGTCCACTCTATGGGTCGCCGGCATAGTGGGCAAAGCTCGGACGTGAGGAGGAGCTGTTGGACACAGGCACGATGAAAAAGGTGTCCGCACTCCAATCGCACGCTGTGTACGCCCTCCACCACGTCTTCAAAGCAGATCCCGCAGTTAGCTGGTTGGACAGTGTTGGATCTGGTCCAACGCTTATCTGAGGTCCGCTTCGTTGCCATGTTTGTTATTGCTGTGTGTGGTTGGTACTATGTGTTCCTAAAAAAACAGAAAAGTAAATTTTTCCTACTACTAACCTAATATATATGAAAGCTTAGAAATATATTGGTGGCCGATAGTGGCGAGCAGTGGCGGCTCGTGGCTCGGAACGTAGGGGGTGCGCTGTATACCTGTTGGTCAATTTTTTTTTTCTACCCGATTCAAATATGCTGTTAACTGAACGTTAAATTTTAGTTTCATGCGTGGATAAGATTCAAAAAAACAATTGTTTTTAAGTAAGTGAGCTGGTTTCGTTTCCTTTTTCATATATACATAAATAATTACGATTCATTTGCAAATCAAATAAGCGATTTATAGTGTGTTTTAGGAGAGAAATTTTCCCAGATGAAGTATTAGACTTCAAAAAACCCAAAGAAGATTCAAAATGTCGATAAAATGAATATTTTAACAGTAAAACAGTTAAATTGATTAAAAAACACGGGCAAGTGATCTGAATCTTGCCCATTTTTTTATATGGTAACTAAAAAAAGCTTTCTATGGCATTGGATTGAAACTACTAAATATGTATTGTTGAATTCTGTCTGGTTTTTTAAATTTTTAGTTTGTTAAAAAATGTTTTTGAAATCTCCTTTTTCATTCACTGTTAGCATTCTTAATTCATTCGGTTGCAATTTTCGAAATGCATTTTAATTTGAAAACCAAATGCTTTAAAACTGGAGATTTGTATGCACAATACTAAAAAAATTTCCATTATATTTTTTTAACATAGTCATCTAACAGGTTTTCTTGTAATTTATAAGCTAAGAATATAAAGAATAAAGACTTAAAAAATATATTTCAGATTGTCACAACAAGACCTATCATTTGATGTGTCACGCGGTACACTTTAAATACATAGTTTTCCATTCCTCCTGCTCCCATGCAAAAAGTGACCCTTTTTTCAAAATTCCTTTCTTTTTGTTACACGTTAATGTTTCGGTTATCGAAATCAATACTTGCACCGAATCCCACTGGAATCGTCTCAGTATATTCAAAGCAAATGTACTTGACAGGCAGACAGACAGACACACGAATGATATTATGAGGGTTTCGTTTCCACATTTGCATGTACATAACCCTTCAAATAAAAATTGTGATGATTCAGTTGTTGGTTCAAACAATCTAATATTAGTAAACATTATTTAAAAAATCAAGTTAATTGTTTCTTTTCAATGAAAACAATATAAAGTATTATTTTACCTAGTATGAAATCAAATTACGATACTTACTTGAACAACAGGTCAATTCGCCTGTTTTTCTGTTTTGCAAAAGTCTCTATAACTTTCTGATTAAAGTTTGGAAGAGACTGTATAAATCTTTTTTCGATACTTAAAACCGAAAGCGCATTTAGCCTATCTTGACTCATTGTATTTCGCAGAAATGTTTTGACCCGTTTCAATGTTGAAAAACATCGTTCACTTTCCACAGATGTCATCGGAATGGTGACAATAATTTTTAAGAGCTTAACACTTTCAGAAAATGCTTCAATTAATCCATTGTTGTTGAAATACTGTAAAATTGCTAGAGCTCCATCCGCTTCTTGAAAGTCATTCCTATTATAAATTGTAGTTAGCTCATTCTTTAATTTTGATTTGTCCAAAAAGTGGTAAGTATTAACGGTCTGCAAGAGAACATTTTCTGGAAAATTCACCTTATGTAAAATAATGATGATGCTATAAGATGATCTTGAAATTCAAATCTTTCTTTCAACTGTGTTAATATCAGATCACATACTTCTTTGCAAATAACACAATTCGATGTCTTACTTCTTTTTGGCGGCGGCTCCTCAAAATAATCGGTTGAATCTCGGACATTTTGAATTGCTTTTTCAAAATTAAATACATGTTTTTTAACTTTGAGCACATCTAATGATCTGGATTGAAATTGCTGAAATAAAATCTCACAATGAGGTAAAATTTTTTGAAAAAAATTTAACCAATAAATGAAATTTTCATTGTGAAGATATCTCATGAGCATATCAGCTTTGGTTTATTGTATTGGTATTATTTTGTAAATCTAAAATTATTCCGAGGCATTCAACCAGTTGTTCCTTGTAAATAAAGACAGTCTTGACAGTTCGTATATCAAAATTCCATCTTGTTTGAGGAGCTGAAGGTATTTTTCTTTTGACTGTTTCCATCAAAATTTGAGTCCGCTTTGCCGATCTTGCGAAAAAATTAGGGAAAGCATGCAAGTTAGCAAAAATCCGTTGCACTATTTTGTTTTGCGAAACAGCCTTTTCAATAATCAAATTCAATTGATGAGCGTAACAGTGAATATAATGTGCGTAAGGAAATGAACTTTTTATCTTTGCTTGAGCTCCAGCAATTTTTCCGCTCATCACAGCAGCACCATCATAGCACTGCGCAATGAGTTTATTCGGTGTAATTTTCAGATATTGGAGTTCTTCTGTCAAAGCAGAATAGATTCCATCGGCGCAAAGAGAATTAGGTAGGAAATATTTCCAAAATCTTTCATAAATTTGATCTGCAATTTCATATCTTATAATTAATACCAACTGAGCTATCTGTAGAAACACCTGTTGTCTCATCAGCTTGAATTGAAACAAAATCCCTTTTAGCAATATCGGATCTAATTTCTTCCTGGTAAACCTGCAATATCGCATCCAAAATATCGTTTTGAATCGTTTTGGATGTGCCCTTAAAAACTGTAGAAGATTCTAAATGTTGTTTCATAACTTTATCCAATTCGGAAACGAAATCAATCAAGCCTCTAAAAATTCCCTGATTCAAAGAATCCCTGGATTCATCATGACCTCGCAATGCCAATTCAAATGCACCGCAAAAAACCACACAGTCAATTATTTTTGATAATATATATCTATTTTTATGAACTGTGTCATTGTGCGTTTTTATTTGCAACCGATAGGCAGAATCTAACTGCTGTCTTATATCGACGGTTCCCAAGGCCATCAAATTTATGATCTTGTCTAAATGTGATTGCGAGCAGTTATGCTTTTTTTATTTTTTCGGATAGATGCGTGAGGTCGTCTACTCCTTTCGCTGTCCATAAAGAATCACCCTGAAAAAGTAAACACGCGAAACAAAAAAGTCTATTTACCTTTTCACATCCACACAACCAATTTGCTTTCTCATAAAACTCAATTTTAACGCACCGCGTATACCTTTTGTTTTTACACTCACACACTTGCTTGATATTTAAGAATGGTCAAGGTGGACCAACTTTCTTTAAATTTAGTTTATCATCGTATGTTAGCGCATTTTCTTTTATATAACTCACACTCATTTTAAACACTTTCGTCTATCAACACTCCACACAATTGTACAAATTTCGCACGACTAAACTTAATCAATCGAACCCACAAAGAGGCAGCCAATGTGCACTTGACTTGTTGATAGCATCGACCAAATAGACAGTTGAATAAATGGTTTCTTGCTTTGCTACTAATAATCTGCATGGCAGCCCCGATACCAAATTAAGTGGGCATGTGGGCTAACTCCGCAACAAAATATGTACATATATATACATCAGGGATAAATGTTGAGGAAAACTTTGACTCTGGTGCGGGGCTCGAAAAAATGATGCATCGCCATTGTTGGGTACTCACTATTCTGCCGATTCTTCTCCAGCTTGGCCTCGTCATGTCGATTGCTGGCTCCGCTCCATGCGATGCGAGTTAACGTCCTGGAAATAACAAAACCCCACAAAGCATCGGACTTATTATGTAAACAAGATATACTTATCTGATATTGAAGTTGTTTTTGATCTTCTGCACGAGAATAAATTAGAACTATCGTTTACATTTCACTTGGCAATGACCATTTGACGTCTGTCTACAATGTTTTGAAATGACAATGTCAAAAATGTCACAGGGTGCCCGTAAACTATGAATATCGCAGAATCACGTAATTGTTTAGAATATTATGAATTTAGTATAAGATTAATTTTACGCGGGAACAATGTACCGAAATTTTCAAAAACGGGAAACTCTTTGAAAGAGATTTTCCATTGTTCAGTTTTGCATTGTCCGTTCGTAAGATAACTTGGTCGCAATAAAGTGGAATTAGAATTTTTATCGTGAAACATTTTTCTTTTTGGTTTTATCGTGAAACATTTTTTGGTCCGTCGAGCCGGATATAGTTCCGGATAATTTTAAATGGTGTGTCAGTTACAATTTAATTTGTTGATTTAAGTGCAGTGAAAAAGCGCTTAAAGGTCGGTTCGCGCGGGTTAATAAAGTGAGCAATTGAGCAAGGCAAGGTCTGGTGAGTTCCATATTTTAGTCCTTTCTTTCCTTATTTCATAATCGACATCATCTTTAATTCTTTATTTGCTTAAATTTGGTGCACAATTGCAAATCTCATTTACTTTGGAAAAAAACGAACCGTGACTCAAATCCGCACTACATTGGATGGATATTGTGGTTGAATTTATTGGTCACACATCAACTTTATTTGCTAAAAGTTGGTGCACGATTGCAAGGTTAATTTATTTTGGGAAGAGCGAACCGTATTTCAAATCCGCACTACATCGGTTGAGTATTGCGTTGGAATTTATTGGTCAGACACTGTATCGGTGTCAAATTGGTATTAAATTTAGAATTTTATGCACAATTGCTGTTGTTCGTGCATTTAAGAGTGCGAACCACACATCAAGTTTGCGCTGCATCGGCTCATCGTTGCAGAGAAATTTTTTGTTTGCTGCTGATTTGGGAAAAGGTTAAATCATTCGAAACTTGGTGTAGATTTGGATCCTTGTTGCGGTGCTTAGGTAACAGTACTTACTGGACATTGGGCGGAATTTGTGAACCGTCATTTAAACTTGAGTAAGTTCGAATCCTGTGCCGTGCCGCTTACTTAATAGTAGCAAATAGACTTTCGTGCGACTGTTTATTACATTATTTGTTAAACTTCGATTTGATTAAAGTTAATAGTTTGGAATTTCGTATTGGGATCACGTCCTGCGACCTCACGAACGATGGATGGTTTAGTGGCACAACAAAGTGTACTAAGCGAGCAGCTAAGCAAAATGGTCACGAATTTCCGAAAGGACCCTAAGGCACGGAAAACAACCGCGTACGCTACAAAACTACTGGAACGGGTGCAACAAATTCGTCGGTCCTTCACGGAGAATCATCAGCAGATTCTTGAATTGGTAGACGGAAAGAAGATCCTTGAAGCAGATTATTTTAAACAGAACGTATATCTGGCGTTTGAGGAGGCAGAATTGAATTTCGAGGTAGAATTGGAAGAGTTGCGAGTGGAGCAAGTGGCACATGGAGCGCAAAGTTGTAAAGAAGGAGCGAGTCCGTCATCGAAAGCAATGGATGATACAGACGTTCGGCTCCCACGGATCAACCTGCCAAAGTTCAATGGAAAATATGACGAATGGGCATCGTTTAAAGATCTGTTCACGTCTCTGATCCATAAAAAAGCCAATTTACCGAAAGTGGAGAAGCTTCATTATCTGAAATGCAGTCTGTCAGGTGAAGCAGAACAATTATTGAAGCACTATTCGATTACCGAAGCAAACTATGAATCAGCGTGGAAAATGCACGTGGAACGGTACGACGATAAAAGTGTGTTGTTGAAAACGCAGTTCAACCATTTACTCCATATAAGCAACGCAAACGAAACCGCATCGTCGACCAAAATGCTGTTAGACAAAACAATTGATTGCGTGCAGGCCATAGACAATCTAAAGGTAGGAAACATATGGGATGCAATATTAGTGCATTTGACGGCACAGCGATTACCAGCCGAAACACGACAGATGTGGGAGCAACAGCAAGCCAAGGTTTCGGAGATATCATCGTTTCAACAACTGAAAGAGTTTCTACAATGCAGGTTCAGAGCGTTAGAAGCTGCTGGGGTAGAAAGGCATAAACCCATTCGCACATCACACAACGTATTTGTGACAAAGGAGGCGCAACAAATCGTGTGTATTCTTTGCAAAGGACCACATTATTTGAGACAATGCTCGAGCTTCCTGGAGTTAGACTATCCTAAAAGATTCGAAATGGCAAAGAAAAATGGTTTGTGCCTCAATTGTCTAAACAAAGGACATTTTGTCGGGAAATGCCCTAGTAAATCGAGGTGTCTTCACTGTAAGAAGGCCCACCATACGCTCCTACATAGACCAAATGCCTCAATTATCGGAAAGGAGTCCCATCAATTGCCGCCCCCGTTTATCCCTAATAGTCAGTCACCGCAACTAACAGCGCAGAATAATCAACCTTGGACCCCTGCGCTAAGACAACAATTGCCGACATTTGGGTCACACAATGGACAACCGTCTACTTCGTCTTCAGCTGATCATCGATTTCCAACGGCAGGCTCAACAGTCGCCAAAGTTAACTCATCGACCATCAATGCTCCAAAAGCGGTATTGTTAGCGACAGCACTGGTGACAGTGGAATCTCCAATCGGGTTCGTGACGCTTCGTGCCTTGATGGACCAAGGATCACAGGCGTCCATCATTACGGAGAGCGCAGCTCAAGGACTCGGGATCAAAAGAGGTTGCACGAACATATCTGTAACTGGAATTGGGAAGACGAGAGGAATTCAAACCAATGGGACTTTGAAACTTAGACTGCATACCAAGACAAATGAATGCTTAGTAGTGGACGTACTCATTTTGAACAAGCTAACTAGCTTTGTTCCATCGCAGTTGGTTTCCACGTCGATGAGGGATCAGATAGGAAACATTGATTTGGCTGACCCGTACTTCGATCATCCGAGCAAAATTGACGTCATTCTGGGAGCGGATGTATACGCTCAAGTAATTCTCAGCGAGATTAAAAAATTGACTTTAGGTCCAGTGTTACAGCACACCAAGCTAGGCTGGATAGTATCTGGGAGTGTGAACATTGGTCAGCAGCAAGTCCTTCATTCATTCAAAGTTGAACTGAACGAAAATGTGGAAATAAGCGAAAGGTTAAAACGATTTTGGGAAATAGAGGAAGTTGATGGGGATAGAACTAGAACGCAAGATGAGGATGCCTGTGAACATCACTATGTTACCCATGTAAAGCGAGAATCAGATGGTCGGTATCAAGTAAGATTACCATTTAAAGACTCGGAAAGTCGAAATTCCTTAGGGCTTTCGAGATCAAGTGCAATTGCAAGCTTATTGCACCTAGAGAAACGTTTTGCCAGTACTGAAGGTCTCCGAGAGGAATATGCAGCTGTACTACGAGAATATTTAGACTTAGGACATATGTATGAAGTGCCTCATTGCAACGAATGGGCAATGGAAAACGGTCGACAGGTGATTACATCTAACTTCCTTCCGCACCACGCAGTATACAAGGAAAGCACATCGACGAAAGTACGAGTGGTGTTCGACGCTTCCCGGAAAACAAGTTCTGGTGTATCTCTGAATGATACCTTGTTGACCGGACCAACTCTTCAGTGCAGCATGACAGCAATTGTAATGAAGTGGAGGCTAAAACAGTACGCTATGATGGCTGACATAGCCAAGATGTACCGACAAGTAAACATGCATCGGGAAGATTCCAATTACCAAAAGATCGTTTGGCGGCCCGAACCAAATGGCCCAATTAAAGATTACGCCCTCAATACTGTGACGTTTGGAACTAGCTCAGCACCATTTCTGGCTATTAGAACTTTACACCAGCTTGCATATGACGAAAGAGAAACGTACCCTGAGGCAAGTAAATCGCTCTTGGAGGAATTTTATGTGGATGACCTATTATCTGGAGGTGATAGCGTGCAAGAAAGCGTCATTAAAAGAGATCAGCTGATTAAGCTCTTGAAGTCTGGCGGATTCCAATTGAGGAAATGGTTAGCCAATGACAATCAAATTTTGGTAGGACTTCCAACGGAAGATGTGGAAATGAATAACTGCGTTAAGTTTGAAATGGACCATGGATATAAATCATTAGGAATACTGTGGTACCCAATCGGTGATTATTTTACATTTCGTCTCAAAAGCCATGAGAGATTAGAAACTTATACAAAACGAGCAGTATTATCGACAATAGCACGTTTGTATGACCCATTAGGATGGTTAGCACCCTTCACGATAAGGGCTAAAATATTGCTGCAAGGTTTATGGTTGTCAGGTCAAGATTGGGACGAACCGATACCCAATGTTTTGAATGGAGAATGGAGTGCTTGGTTAAAACAGTTACCTGAAATTGAAAATATACAAATACCACGATGGGTAGCATACCAGAAGGATTCGGAGGTATCACTCCACGGGTTTTGCGATGCATCCCAACGAGCATATGCGGCAGTTATTTATTTGACGGTGCGATCAGGTTCCACAGTTGCAAGTCATTTGTTAGTGGCCAAAACTAAGGTGGCGCCGGTGAAGCCAATTACGATTCCGCGTTTGGAACTTTGCAAAGCTGTTTTGTTGGCCCGATTGCTAAAAGAAGTAAAGGCAGCATTAAATTTTGATCAAATACCTACGTGGTTGTGGACCGATTCCGAGGTCGTTTTGGCTTGTTTGAAAGGATTGCCGACACGATGGACTGTCTTTGTCAGTAACCGAACAGCTCACATCTTAGACGTCACCGGTAACATACCGTGGAGATATGTACCTTCGAAGGGTAATCCAGCAGATGCAGCGTCTAGAGGAATAAAGCCCTGCGATTTACTCGATAGTCAGCTGCGGTGGCATGGGCCAAGCTGGTTAACTAAAGGTGTCAATGATTGGCCTAAAAATAAAACCATTCAGTTAACTGACATAGAAAAACGAAAATCCATGATGGTCAATGTGGGAATAAAGACAGAGTATTTCTTGGATGAATTGATGAATAAATATTCTAGCTTAATGAAATTAATTAGAGTCACGGCATATTGTTTCCGTTTTCTTAGAAAGAAGTCCACACAACACAATTTGCCAAAGTATCTAACTAGCGACGAATTACGGTACGCTTCGGAGTTTTGGATCAGGCATGTTCAACAAGATGCATTTCCGGAAGAAATATGTGAGCTTCAAAAGGGTACGTCCGTCGGAAAGAAAAGTCGGTTGGTCAATTTGAACCCGTTTATTGATAACAAGGGAATAATGCGGGTCGGTGGACGACTCGAGCACGCGCCTTTAACATTTGATGCAAGACACCCGATGATTTTACCGCGAAATGGTGTATTCACCGATTTATTATTACAAGAAGTCCATCAAGCTACTTTACACGGACAGACGCAACTGATGTTGAATACCTTAAGAAGAAAATTTTGGGTAATTGATGGGCGCAACCGGGCTAAACAATCTATCCATAAATGCGTTCGTTGTTTTCGCGCAAAGGCAAAGGAAGCCAGCCAGTTGATGGGCAATTTGCCAGAAGCTCGGGTAACTATGTCGCGTCCATTCACACACACCGGCGTCGATTTTTGTGGCCCGTTTGAAATTAAAGACAGACGAGGAAGAGGCAGCAGGACGACAAAGGGTTATGTGGCTATTTTCATTTGTTTAGCTGTAAAAGCCATACACATTGAAATCGTTAGTGACTTGTCCACGCCTGCATTCCTAGCAGCATCACGGCGGTTCATGGGAAGACGAGGATTCAGCAGTCATATATATTTGGGCTGTGGTACCAATTTTGTTGGCGCAGCCGCTGAGTTGCAGCGAATCACAAAAATTAGTAATGAAGCGGCGGAGATTGTTGCAAATGAAGGCGTAACTTGGCATTTCAATCCACCAGCATCACCTCACTTTGGCGGACTTTGGGAGGCTGGTGTGAAATCGATTAAGGCACATTTACGTCGGGTTGCCGGACACGTGTCTCTAACATATGAGGAACTATCCACAGTGTTGATTAGAATCGAAGCCTGTCTCAACTCCCGTCCTCTCTGCCCTCTCAACGATGACCCGATGGATACCGCTGCACTCACGCCATCTCATTTCCTGATTGGCGACGTAATGATAGCACTACCTGAAGCTGAATTGGAAAATGTCAACGTTAACTACCTTGATAGATGGCAGATGACTCAGAAGATTGCACAAGATTTTTGGAGACGTTGGAAGACAGAATACTTGAATCGTTTGCAACGTAGACCAAAATGGCTTAAATACGAAACCAACATAAAGGTGGGAGATTTGTGTATCCTCAAGGATGAAAAACTGCCTTCCTACCGGTGGCCATTAGCGAGGATCATTCAAGTACACCCCGGAAGGGATAATTTAGTTCGTGTCGTGACTGTGTGGACAAACGGCAAAAGCTATACAAGACCAATTACGAAAATTGCGCTGCTGCCAACGCAGGAATCTACACATTAATGTATATATATATATATATATATATATATGTATATATTTGTCGCACCATCCTTATTTTCCCCTATCCTATCCTTCACTCAGACCTTGCGCCGAACAAACATTAATATCATACTGCGATTGAAGTCAATTTTGCTGTAACGTAACAATTTGGAGGTGGTTTGCAGTATAGGTGGAGGTGGACGCCCAGCATAGGTGGGACAACTTCATCACGCCTAACTCAATAGATAAGATTAATCCAACCGAAGTCAACTGCAGATAAAGCGTAGCGCAGCAAAGAATCGATTGGAAATGAAACGACACCAAAGGTATTCTAAATTGCAAAACTAAATAATTACTAGTTTCCTTACAGGGCATTGTTGCTGCTGAGGCGTTGCACCCCTCAGCCGGGGGAGTATGTTGGGTACTCACTATTCTGCCGATTCTTCTCCAGCTTAGCCTCGTCATGTCGATTGCTGGCTCCGCTCCATGCGATGCGAGTTAACGTCCTGGAAATAACAAAACCCCACAAAGCATCGGACTTATTATGTAAACAAGATATACTTATCTGATATTGAAGTTGTTGTTGATCTCCTGCACGAGAATAAATTAGAACTATCGTTTACATTTCACTTGGCAATGACCATTTGACGTCTGTCTACAATGTTTTGAAATGACAATGTCAAAAATGTCACAGGGTGCCCGTAAACTATGAATATCGCAGAATCACGTAATTGTTTAGAATATTATGAATTTAGTATAAGATTAATTTTACGCGGGAACAATGTACTGAAATTTTCAAAAACGGGAAACTCTTTGAAAGAGATTTTCCATTGTTCAGTTTTGCATTGTCCGTTCGTAAGATAACTTGGTCGCAATAAAGTGGAATTAGAATTTTTATCGTGAAACATTTTTCTTTTTGGTTTTATCGTGAAACAGCCATACATTTTGCAATCTCACGGTTATGTGAGCTTGATGGTTTTACTATAGAAAATTCGTTAGATGCTCGTGCGGTATTGATGTCGCACGCGTATCATGATGCACGCACGGATCATATTTTTTTTTGTGGTAGGGAGGTGAAGGCATTTACGCCCGCCGAGTCTGGCAGTGTGGGACTCCCATGGAGGATACCCTTGGACTACCCACTAAACACCTTCCCTGTCAATCTGAGAACCTAGCCTGGAATCGTTTGACACATTACTTCGGGCCAGGTCTCGTTTTGTTACGCCGTGGGGTGCCTTCAAGCTGGGGAGTCCCTTTCCTAGCGGGAGGGGAGAGGGGAAGAGGAAATGCCAGAAGAGCGATCCCCCAGTCCCAGCACCTCCGGCTGCTGCGAGTCCCTTTTATCTTTTAGGACTGCCCGAGCATAATGTGCCACCTGGTTCCATTTGTCAACCGATTCGAGCATCACCGCAACTATAATATCCGGGGTGAGCTCTCCCGTCTCCCTGTAGAGATCTCTTTGCAGCCTGGCCCATTTGGTACACGCAAAAAATGTGTGACAGGCATTGTCCTCCTCTCCTGGGCAAAACCGACAATCGGGAGACCGTGACTTACCGATCTTGTGCAGGTAAGACTGAAAACACCCGTGCCCGCTCAAAAGCTGGGTCAGATAGAAGTCAGTCTCACCATGCCTTCGATTTAGCCACAGTCTCACATCTGGGATGAGGCGCGCAGTCCACCTTCCCTTCGCGCAATTCCTCCAAGACTGCTGCCAATCGTTGAGCGAGCGTTGTCTCTCCTCGCGGACAACCATCTCCCTCGCATCCTCGTTTCGGCGCAGGTAAATAGCGCGGCACTTTCTTGCAAGAAGGGCGACAGGTATCACGCCTGCAATCACTCTCACCGCCGAGTCGGAGACTGTTGGATACGAAGATGCAATTCTCAGTGCTCCTCTTCTCTGTACCTGTGCCAATCGTTTTCGGTATGCCTCCTTGCTGAGAGCGTCGCCCCATACCTCTGCTCCATACAGAAGCACTGACCCTACAGCACTCATCAAGAGGCGTCTTCTTGATGGGCTGGGTCCCCCTACGTTGACCATAAGTCGACTCACGGCCGATATTCCTGAAGCAGCCTTCTCAGCCGTTGCCCTGGTTTGCTCAGAGAAACTCATCTTCGAGTCGATCAGTAGCCCCAAGTACTTCACCGCTGGCTTCGATTCGATTTGTATATCTCCAATACTGATCATCCTTACTCTAGGGATTCTCTTTTTTGTCAAGGTGACCACTTCGGTTTTCTCCAGTGCTAAACTGAACCCGCGAGCAGTCATCCAGTCCCTCACTCGGCGCATTAGCATACCTAGCCTAAGTTGCGCTTGTTCAACGGTGCGTCCGGCGACCAGAGCCGCAACATCATCCGCATAGCCGACCAAGCGTGACTCATCTGGCATCTCAAGTCTCAGTAGCACGTCGTAAGGCACGTTCCACAGGTCCGGACCAAGGGTAGATCCCTGGGCAACACCCGATGTAATTTCCATCCTTCGTTGGCCCTGTGTCGTGTCGTAGAGCAGGCGTCGGTCTTTTAGGTAGTTCCTCAAAAGCCGCATTAGATATTCTGGAGCTTGAAAAGAGTTTTCCAGCGTGTCCAGAATATCCACCCATCTAGCGGAGTTGAAGGCATTCCTGACGTCGAGTGTCACCAACAGGACGATCCATCGC
Organism: Odontomyia ornata; assembly: GCA_963969285.1. NCBI lineage: Eukaryota > Metazoa > Arthropoda > Insecta > Diptera > Stratiomyidae > Odontomyia > Odontomyia ornata. Next base: position 226,858,529 of record OZ017738.1, on the reverse strand, counting down.
TTGGTGTGACTATATGCCTCTGCCTTTTGGACCGCGTTCACCACCTCTGCAATCGCATCAATGGTAGAACGTCCTGCTCGAAAGCCGTACTGCTGAGGAGATAGGTCCCCAGCAGCACGAATCGCGTCAGTGAGTCTTCCCTTGATGAGTTTCTCTAGCACTTTCCCAGCCGTGTCTAGCATGCATAACGGGCGGTATGCAGACGGCGATTCGGGATTTCCCTTCCCCTTGCTGACCAGCACGAGCCTCGCCACCTTTCATCATACCGGGAAAACACCGTCCCGTAGGCAAGCGTTGAATGTGCTGAGCAGCAAGTCAGGACAATGGTGATAGACGAGCTGCAAAACCTCAGCTGGAAAACCATCTGGACCTGGAGCCTACCTCGCTTTCAGGGAGAGGACTGCCTCCTCCAGTTCCAGCTGTGTGAAGAGTGGGCACTCGACGGCTGTTTCACCATGGACAGCGTCAACACGGACGGGATGGGCGGGGAAAAGTCCCCGCGCTATCACGTCCATCTTTTCCGCGTCATGTATACAAGGCTTCCGTAGGGCACCAAGTTTCCCCATGACCTGCTTGTAGCCAAGGCCCCACGGATCCCTATTTAGATCGTCCACGAGGTCTTGCCAGCATCGGGCCTTGCTCTTGTTAATAAGCCTGCGAAGATATTTCCTGCCGGACCTGTATGTTGCTAGCCTAGTGTCTGCCTCCTCCCGTGTTCGCGCCCACTGGGCCTCTCGCCGAAGTTTGTGACACTCGCTTCTTTGTTCGGCGATCTCGTTTGACCACCAGTATACTGGAGGCTTACCGTGTCGGGGTCTCCGACGGGGCATGGAAGACTCGCAAGCAGCTATGATGGTACTCATAGTTGAGTTCACCAAGTCCCTGACTGTAGGCCCTCCACTCCCTGGTGGAGCTCCCAGCAACGGTGCGCCTACCGTAAGCGCGTCAACGAACCTCTCAACGTCCATCCTCCCAGTCCTCCATCCGAAGATTGAAGTTTGGGCATATGCACGCAGAGTGGCACCGTCGTGAATCTCAACAGCTATATACTGATGATCACTAGCCGAGTAGTCCTCTAGTACTCGCCAGTTGTGTACTCTAGGTACCAGGGACTCCGAAGCGAGTGTCACATCGGTTATGGTTCCTATGCAACCCCAGCGGCGGAAAGTAGGGGTGTTACCAGTATTTGAGGCAAAAATCGCTGTTCTGGCCGCCATGTCCAAGATTTGCTTTCCCCTTGGGTCAGATTGTGGCATACCCCTTCAATGGCTCTAGCGTTGAAGTCTCCCCCGACCAGCATGTGGCCCTCTGTGTTCGAGACAGCGTCCTCCAGGGCATCGAGTTTGGTTCGAAAAGATCGCATTGCCTCGTTAGGCGTCAGATAAACACTGAAATATATTGTCCCTGAACACCGCGCCCACACAAAACCATCCCCGCGTCCATGGCCCTGCACCTGAAGGCGGGCGCTGTCTCGAACCCAGATGGCCGAGGTACTAGATTTGTCAGGGTACCACGCTTTCGAGTCCTTGTTATGATGTTGCTCGCTCAGCAACAGGAGGTCAGCTTTCTTATCCCTCGCAAACTGCTCAAGTAGGTCATGGGCGTTTGTGCTTCGGTGCAAATTGACCTGCAGGATACGGATCATTTGAGTATCGATTTGGCTTTAGTTAGGGCCTCCTTGAAAACCCAGCATCTCCCTGTCCCCGGCTCATGTTTGAGGCCGCCGGGTCCTAGCTTAACATCCTTGCAAAGAATGCATTTTGCCTCGTTCGTGTGCTCCTTCTTTTTGTGCCCCGTTTCACCACATTTGTAGCACAGAGATCTCCTGTCGGGTCCCCTACAGCCATACTTGGTGTGTCCATATTCGAAGCATCTGAAGCAGCGGATAGGGATCGCTCTTCTCCGTATCCTGCAGATCACCCAACCTATCTTAATTTTGCCCTTCGCCAGGATTTGCTGGGCGTCTTTATCTGCTAGTTCGACAATAGCCATGCGTTGCCCCCTTGTGTTTTCACGTGTCAATCTTGCCTTGACTTCACTTAAGCTGGGGAGCGCCCTCCTAATGGCATCCTCTACTTCAGCTTTGTCCGTGACGCAGTCGAGGTCCCTGATTTCCAGGGTGGCCATTGGTTCGAGCGAGGCAACCGTTGCCGCATCTCCAAGAACCTTTTGAACCGCGTCACGGAATGCATCTTTGTTTGTGGCCTCTGGGCCGAATCCCACCAGCGGGCCACCGGTCCGGGTTGGTCGAACTGCTTTGATGGCAGTTTTGGTGTCGTCTGGCTTGACCGCTCCTTTAATTTCACGGAGGACATCTGCGTAGGTTCGGCCCTTAGTGGGTTTAATAAGCAGTGCCTCTCGCAAGGGTTTGCGGCGCGGTTTGCTTTTTGTTTTCTGCGGTATATCGGGGGGTTCTTTGTTCTTTTCGTGGTTGAGCTCTGTCTGTTTTTTTCAAGGAGTAGCTTTTTGGCCGCTTTTTTTGCTGCCTTGTTTCGCACCACATGAAACTCCTCGCCTGGAGTGCCAACTTCGTTTATGGTCTCGTCCTTCCTCCTTTTCTCACGGTCGCCTTCAATTGGGCTACCGGCCATTCTTTTGCTGCTGCTAGGACCCACTGATCCCTCGAGGGAGAGCGTGTCTTTTTGGTGCTTTTCGGTTTCAAGCCACCTCCGCCTGTAGTGCGTTATGCGGCCAAAAAGCTCCTCGAGTTCAAGAATGCCATTCTTGACACTCTTGCCTATGTTTTTCTGCACTTCGCAGGCAGCCCTCAGTTATTTGACGATAGTCCCCGCTTTCCGAGTAAGCCGCTCCTCTTCGGCGTGGTCAAGGGCGATTGCGTTATTTGGCGCCACCTCTTGGGAGAGGCCCCCGTTTCCTAGTGCTTTTGCTTCTATCGCTTGGGTCGCGTTTGGAGTGGCGTCGGCCAACGGCAAAACTTCTCCCTCCCCCGGTCTAACACTGGCCTCTGTTGGTGTCACAGCTTGATCCGGATTGTGTACTTCTTGCACTGGACGCTCTGGGGTGCGCATAGTCCTTCTACTGCGCCCAAAGGCCGCAATGATGCCAGGTTGCACAACGCACTCTGCCTTCTTTCGTTCGTTAGTCCGTCTGTGGTCTGTCTCCGATGATTTAACCTGTGATGTTGACTTTGACAGTGTTTCTGGGGTTTGCTGCCTCCCCCCGCAATCGGTGACTTGTTTTATCGGTGTTCTTGCCAACAGCGGTTTTTGCCTGAAAGGGTTCTCCGTGCTAGCGTCCTGTTTGCTTGTAGTTATATCTGTTACAGAAGCCAAGTTCACCACTTCTATAACATTGCAGTCGCTGGATGACGACGGCCGGGAGCCTGCTCACTCACTACCCTCTGCCGCCGGTACTGGGGATCCGACCCCTGCACCGTAATTTGGTTCCCCTTGTGGACCTGCATGGTTTGGTTTTCTGTCTGGGTTTCCGTTCTCATAGCATTTTACCTACTGCCAGGATATATGGATAATTGATGACGCCATATATTTCGTCATGTCACAGTGAAGATCATTGACACTCAGGTATTTGTCCTGAGACTCTCCCTTCACGGATCATATTGTAAACACATGTTGGAATATTGTAGATTATTAATAAGGTGTTACCAATAGATAAACTATTTTTATTTTAGATGGTTATTGCTAAATTGAAATGATGATTTTTCCTCAAGCTGAATATTAATTTTGGTGGTTCGTTGCACGAGCGCACTCAAAGACCAGCCGCCACTGGTGGCGAGCGTTTTCTGTACAATAGGAAAAAAAAAATGTTTAATACACACTTTCCCTCCCAGCAGTCGACTCCTCCAAAGGGAAATGAGAGTGCGTGGTAGTCGGCCGGAGAAAGGGTGCTTTCGGCCGATTTGCAAAACTTTATCCCTAAACCCACATACATTACAAAACTGTCTCTAAACTACGTTAACTGACTCGACGAGACAAGTGGTAGAGCTACCGTAACAGTTTTGTACGCGGCCGAAATTCCCGACGCGTGGGAGCATTCCGGGCACCGCAACTCCAGCATACGCCACCGAACGTTGAACCGGTACCACTCGTCTATCACGCGTACGAAATAAGTAGAATCCTTCTGTGACATAAAGGCAAGGTGGCCTTTTTTTTCTGGAGAGTCCAGGCCGACAGGGGAGACCCCATCTGGCTGACAGTTCCATCAAGAAAATAGAAGGTCCTTACAGGGGTTAGCCTGGGACAACACATCCGAAGGATTATGTCACGAAAAAAAAATCAAACAAAGGAGAGCGGAAGCTACAACTCACGTGAAGCGACTGCAAGTGTGTATCACACAACTCCACTGCTCTTGTTTGTGAGGCTCGAGTACCAAAGTACCTTACATCCTCCGTAAAGGACCAACTCGTCAGAAGACGCGAATCTTTTATCCCCTTAGGATGTTTTTGGGCCCCACATTGGGCGCCATTTGTAATGATTTTAGGTCTACGTCCGTACGTGGAACCGACCTCTCATGGGTTCTAGACGTGAAGTCTGAGTAGTGCCAACGGATGGTACCAACCGGTCAACCAATCCGTGCACCGTAATCCATTCACGCGGTGGCTGCTTGTCGGCCAGCTAGGTTGGAGAGGATTTCGGTCGCAGGTCTCCGAATGGATTACGCTCATCTACAATCTCCAGCCACCAATACATGCCCGTTTTCAAACGCGTCACAAAACAAAACCATACGAAGAGGAAACCTACTTTACGTTACTCCGTATTTCTTCATTTAATCAGTCAAGGGCAACAATCTAATTTTTACTTCGCGTTCCCAAATTTCCGACGCGGTACCGAAAAATATGCTACGCTAACTCAACCCGACGAAAGCTAGGCTAATAAAAGGCAAAACAACAAAGGTACCGCGTACCGCGCGTGACGCGAAGCCGACCTCTGCGGATTTTCTCAAACCCTACCCTCGCGACGGCATACCTACCCTGCACTCTATTTCCCGCTGAAAGGAAGAACCACTGGAAAGGAAAGTCGTGTTGTTAGTTAGCAATTCATGTTTTTTTATTGAAGCGTTTCATATCCACTTATTGGAAAATATTTATATGATACGTATGAATTTGTTTGTAAACATTTATGTCTAAAAATTAAACACGAAAAATAATATTTCTTTAGTAATATCCTTAGGATATGTTAGATGATAAATTCAAATACGTTCGTCAAATGATATTAAAATCATTTCCTACTTCGTTTAGATAAACCTAGAATTCTGATGATAGTTGATATCGCTTCTTAATTAAAGCGAACAAATTTTAGCAAAATCGAAATTTCAATTAAAGTGTCTTTTTGAAAATCAATTCGCGCTAATGTATGTATTTCATATCAATCAATAATCATATACCTACTCAATTAATCTAATGTTGCAAACAAAGGGCTCGAATTTCATATGGCTGCCACAAATGAAAATGATTTGTTTGGAGCTTTGAGTTTAAGTTAGTGAATTCAAAGTTCTTTGTAGTTTTGTCTTTCAACTAACTGCTTTAAAACTAATTTGTCGGAAACATTAACATTTTATGAAGAAAGGTTGAATATGTTTTAAATATTACAGCAGCTTTCATAGTCCAAATAATGCCATAACTTATTTTCTCAAATTCCTTTGTTTATGTTTGGGGATTAATTTAAAAAAAAAATGTTAAAAATGTCCAAAATAAATTGGTGAATTGACAATGCCGTATTATTTATTGAGTAGCGTCCAAACCAAAAATGATAAAAGGGGGTCGCTGCGCTTATGTTATTAAACATTTCTTAAGGTTATCATATTTTGTTAGTACTTATGATTGTTTGTATTATTTTTTCATTATTAACATGGTTCCTTTTATTTCTTGTTATTATTTGTTACTTATTAATATGGTTCGTATTCTTTTTTTATTATTATTTTTTTAGTTATGAATTGGGTTCGTATTATTTTGTATTATTAATTGTGTTATCGGTTATTCATTGACATGGTTCGTATTATTGCTTATTATCATTTGTAGTTTATTTGTAAGTTAGTAATATGGGTCGTATTATTTCTTATTATTATTTGTATTATTTATTATTGCTATTCTTATGTTTAGAATTATTTCTTATTATTATTTGTATTATTTGTTACTACTATACACTAATTACTGCTTAAGTCAAGTATTCCCAATAATTGGAATACCAATTCATTTTTGAACAGATAGATTACGTTCATTGATATTGGTGAATTCTTTAATTTAAATCTTTGCATGTATGTAAATTACTAAAATGAGTAAGAAACCCCAGAGTGGGCGTTAAACAATGACTTGCTAAATGGAATTTTGAATCTTGATGAAAATAAGGGAAGCATAACTCGAAAATTTAATTGAAATTCACTGGCTAAACAATACAATTTGTTAATGTCGGGGCCTGTTGAATACACGGCAAGTGGGTGAAGTTAACATTTAGTGAAGAAGGCACACTATCGTTTCCATCATTCAATAAATTTGTAATAACATCACTATGAAATTTTTTCAAATATTCATGCATTTCTACTTTCATTCATGCTATAACAGCATTGATGCATATGTTGCATCTTTAGCCTTTATAATTGAATTAGCTAAATAAATTTTGTTATATCAAAAGCGAATATTGTTTTGATTATTCGGTTATAACCCTCATTCTATCTACTATTTACGAATTATTAAGCATAGGAACCTTGGAGGAGACTTTCTGCTGTGTCTCTGGTTAGACTGGCATGTAACATCGTCATTTACCGTTGTTTAATTCATATGTCCTTCAGATTGGATCGGATTTAACTTGTATGCAACATACTCACTGTAATATGGCTTCATAGATACGGGGTTTACAAGCAAGCACAATGTTTCCAGCTTTTTGAGGTACGTGAGTGGTTCCAAATCGCCCAACTCTTGAATATTGTTACCAGTAAGAACTACTGACTCCAAATTGGGGATAGATTCATGCAAGTAATCGTCAATTCGTATTATCCGGTTGTTGTTTAATAGCAGGCACTTTAATCTAGGCAAAAACGGAAATCCATCACGTTTGCGTAGATCATTATCAGAGAAGTCTATCGTATGGAATTGGTCAAGTGTAGCTCCCAAATTTGATATCTGCGGTATTTTGTATCCTCGTAGATCTAGTTCACGTTCTCTGCATGGATTTGTACACAATTAATGTTTCTTTTCGGTTGGCTCGTACACGGATTCTTCTTGCCTTTTTCCAAATTCCTGCAATCCGACTAGTTCCTGGTT